>JAJMSL010000006.1:0-365093 GCA_030558395.1 Danielia reshetovae
CGGTTCAGGAGTCTCTGACCCTGAGGCAGTCTCGCTACCAGCATTGATTGGTGGTGGAGTAGGAGCAGCCAGAGGCACATCCGAAGCCACTGGCGAGGCATCAGACGAACTGGCAGCTGGTGGAGGCGGAGGTGGAGGTGCGTTGTTGCGTGATGTGCCGGAAGAATGGCTCGATCCCATGGTTACCAGACTTGAAACTGTTTCTGACCTCGCAAGTTCGTGTTTCTTTAATGAACGACGAGGAATTGGTGGCTCCAATCCCACCAATGGCCCACCCTGCTGCGAAATATAATCTTTGATGAACTCTCTGTTCTCAGCAATCATGTCCTCCGAAATGCCCGCATTGGCAAGCTCCGAGTACAACGTTCGCCATTCTGGAGGCGGCAAGTCGTCGTAATAGAGAACCCCACGTGCCCTTCTCGTGCGCTGGTCGGTCGTTGTGTCGACAAACTCGCCCCGAGACCCGACTTTGGATTCCTTGGGGCCCAATCTGTCTTTTAGGGTCACGGCATTTTTGTTGTTGGCCGTCTGCTTCGAGGCGTGCTTCTGGCGAGTGGTGACACGTTTGTAGAAGTGCGCAGCGTCACTGGTGTCCTCAAATAGGAGGCCCACGAAGCAGTCTTCCGTTTCAAAGGTGTGGAAAAACTTGCGGTCTTGGTGATACTCAAGATCCACGTAAAGCTCGTGGTCCCAAATCACTCCGCGCGAGCCGGTGATGTCCACCAACTTCAAGAAAAAGGTGTGCCCGACCAAATCATCCACGAGGGCTATGGCTCCAACCAAGCCAGTATATGTCCATTGCGTGGGGTCAGGATAGGCAATGTAGAGCCGGCAAACGGTGGCATCAATGATCTTGTTCGAGGCCTTGGGTACGGCACGCTTGACCTTCTCCTTGTCTGCAGTTGTGAGAATGGCCATAAGGAAGGGTGGTTGAGGTGAGTTTGCGGAGTGTGCACTACTATGAGAATATGACTCAGGCAGGTGCAAGCAATTCGTGGGACTTGGATTCGGTTGATGTCTGAGGTTGAGTGACTTCGATTGAGACTGAAATTACTCTTTGACATAAGACTGGAGCAATTACTCTTAAGAAAATCTCAGTATGGAGCCTCCAACAAGGCATGATTGATGAGGACGTTTGTGAACCCAAAGGTTTTGAATTCTGTCGCTTGTCTGATGGAGCATTTATCGTTGACTAGAGCAAATTCAAGGAAACCGTTCCTCTCTTGAGTCTACAGAATCAAATCATTCGAGTGAAATAGTGCTGCAATCTTTTTGCCCCAGGCAGTAATTTGTAATTCGGCGCTAGGCCCTGGAGATTGTGGCTATTTGATGATATTTGTGCGAAAGTGTAAATTCTACAGCAATTTTACCGCTGAAGTGAATTTTCTGGAGTAATTTTACCACTGAAATGTACTTTTTGGCAGCAACTTCACTTGAATGTTCATTTTCAATTTGCGAATGCACTTGACCAAGCATCACTGTTATGAACATTTCTTTTTGAAGTACATCACATAATTCACTCAGGAGTACTCTTACAATGATGTAAAGCTATCCCCACTAGACCTTCAAGTTCACATCCTATTCGCACCCTTCAAACGACCTGCATACACCAGAAGAAATCGCTCCAAAAAAATAATTCCTTCGCTTTCTCCATCTTCTAATACACAATGTCTGGACGTCAAGGTGGAAAAGCCAAGCCTTTGAAGGCCCCAAAAAAGAAGACTCAGGAATTCGATGAGGAGGATGTCGCATACAAGAACAAGCAGAAGGCCGATGCTCAAGCCAGAAAGGAAATGGCCGAGAAGGCAAAGAAGGGTGGCCCAATGGTCGGTGGTGGAATCAAGAAGAGTGGTAAGAAGTAAACCAGCCTCTATATAGTAACTCTACACAAAAGCATTGGTGAATGTAGAACAACATCTTTCAAGATTGTTTCATCCTAAATTGGGTTTCGCACGCCCGAGCAAAAACCTGAAAAAAGCGAATCCCAATGTTCAACCTCCAGCTATGCCTGCGTTGAAAAAGTTCGATGCCAACGTGGCTCGCCATGTCAAGCTGATGAACAAGAACTTGTGTGCCAACTTGATTCGCCACGAATATATTGTCACCGGAAGCACGAAAGCAAAGAGAGCCCAATCCAAGATTGAAAGTTTTTTGGGAAAGGCTCTCCACAAAGACAGACAGCTTAAGGACAAGCCCCTTGAATACAGATACTCCCACAATAGCGCTTTGAACTACTTGCAGCCGCCAGACAAAAAGGAGGTTGGATCGAAAGTTCTCGAGGAATTGAGCCAGAGATATTCAGACAGAACGCACGGATTCACCAGAATCATCAAGTTGGAGCCCCGTTTGGGCGAAGACAAGGCTCCAATGTCTGTTTTGGAATTGGTGGACTCTGATTTCGAGATCAAATTCTGGTACACTGCCAAGATCGTCGCCAGATTGGAGTTGCAAGGTTTGCAGGTGGATGCCTTGACGCAGCACAATGTCGACAAGTTGACCCAGTTCAGATTTAACGGACAGGCCAGATTCAGAGAGGCTGTGGAGGAAGCCAAGGTGAAATTTTTCAGTTTTGACCCAGAGCAAGGCTCCGTCCAGACTGAGACGGCGACCGACAGCTTGAAGAACTTGCCCAGAAGAATGGATTTTTACCAAGAATCACAGACTCCGTTTGGCCAGTCCAAGAAGTTTGCCGTTAAGCCCAGACAGGCCAGGGAAGGTGCACAGATTCCCAAGTCACCATTTTTGGCATAATAGGCATTAGCCACTGTACATAGAGCATCAAGGAAGTTACTGAAACCAAACCAACAAGTTACCGAAACCAACAGCTAAACTGAATCAAGCATCAACAACAAAGCATCGCCCGTTTTGTATATAGCTAGATATCTATCGCACAAGTACTTCTTTAATCATGTGGTGGACCAAGTCTCATTTCAACCCGGCAGGAAAGGTGGCTCTTATTGTCGGAGCCTCGCAAGGAATCGGTGCTGATATTGCACTCAGATTGTATGAACAACAGTGCTCGGTGATCTTGGTCGCAAGGACCGAGTCCAAATTGAAGGAACAGGTTGCCCGAATTGTCAAGGTAGCGGGCGAAAAAACAAACAACCATGGGGAATCTGCAATCGAGTATCTCGTTTGTGACGCCGCAGACTACGACCAGTGTTCGGAAATGTGGAGCAATTTGTTGAACCTGAGAGAAATCGACCCCGACTTTATCTTCTGCTGTGCCGGTTCTTCGATCTGCAAATTGTTTGGTGATCTTACAGGCAAGGAATTGGCCGTTGGTGTGAACGTCAATTACCTCACGGCCGTGAACACTGTTCATGCTGGCCACAAAGCCATCTTGGATAAGTACCCTGCGAAAAAGTTCGACGAACACAAGAAGAGACATGTTGTTTTGTTCTCGTCGACGGTTGCGTCGTATCCTTTCATTGGATACGCTCAGTACGCCCCGTCGAAAGCTGCCATCTTGTCTCTTTCGGTGATCTTGAGACAGGAATTGGGCCCTTTCAACTACAGAGTCTCGTTGGTGTTGCCAGGAAACTTTGCCAGTGAGGGTTTTGAGGAGGAGCAGAGAACAAAACCCGACATCACAAAGAAAATCGAGGGTTCCAGTTTCCCCATTCCCTCTCTTACAGCCTGTGACATTGTCCTCGACAGGCTCAGCAAAGGCTACGATTCCATCTACACAGACTTCATTGGGTGGGTGCTTGGATCGACTGTTCTCGGGGTCAACCCACGATGCTGGGGCTTTTTTCAGGTGATCGTGTCGTTGATCTATCTGATAATAGCACCGATTCTCAACTACTTTGTTCAAGTGGACGTGAACAATTCTTTCAAGAAGAAGGAATAAAGATATGCTAATGTGTAATTACTTATTTGCCTTTTCCTCTACCGCCAACAGTGCCACCTTGTCGGTCAACTTGTTCAATTTCCGGTCAGCATCGAGCCCCCATTGGTACCAGTTGATGGAATAGACCCAATTGACCATCTTGATGATCTCTTCGTTCCAGATGTCCTTTCCAGTTTCAGCAAATGAAGGTCTGTGCGACATCGCCACACGCCTATTGGGTGGCTGTGGGTTGGAGTCGATGTCTCTGTCAGAAAGTATTCTGTTATTTATGGTGTTGTCGAGATCACGAAGATTTGTGGAGACAAACGCCAGGTTCCCGCGGATATAGGAAGCGGATGTAATTGCAAGCGAGCCGGTCAAGGCCACACCGGCTAAGAATCCATGTATTCTGTTTCCCATGTTGGAGTTCCAGGTCCAAAATTCGGTGCGGAAGTGCAAAACCTCAATGTGATTGGTCCTGCGTGTAGGGTACTATCAACACTCCAACTACTGGCAAACCGGAGTGGCTGGGGTCGAATTTTTTGGCAGAGCCAAGGAAATTTGGAGTCGAAATGACAACAGACAAAGTTTGGTGGAACAAAGAGCCCGTCTGTAGAACTTCGGCAGGTTGTGACGATATTTATTCACAATCTTGATGATCCTAAATGTGATTCCACTCGTAAGAAGCTACCGTTGAGCAGTTGTATGTACTTGCGCTTTTTGCGAATGCCAACGTCTCATTTCAAGAGCTAATATTGACCGAAATTGTGGTCGCAATTTTCCTTTCCACAGTACAGACCAAATTGGAGAGTCTATGGCAAGACTACGAACAGAAAGGTCTCATTTTGTTGTTGATGGTTTCTTGCAGTGGCAGCAATCAATATCCCAACCTCACATTGGCGGTTTCATTAATGTTTTTGAAAGACGATCAGACCTATTATTGAAGGACCAGGACAGAAATCTCTACCAAATAGAAATTGCTGGAAATCCACTTCCCTTGTGTGGCAGGAAGTGGTGAACCCTCGGTAGAATACTAGCTCGGCATCTGTGTGTATTCATTGTTTCCCTTAATGTTCGATCTGACGTATTGGCCATTATATGTACATGAAATTAATGAGAGGCTCATGAGGACTCCTCCGCCTCGGGGATTCCCTCCTCAGCTTCCCTTGCTGCTTCTAAGGCATTTCTCAAGAATGGGAAAACATCGATCTTGTCAAGCTTTACGCTCTTTCCCGTTGCTCTCAAAGCCTTCACTTCTTCGATTGCCTCTTCAGTGTCACGTAACAAAAATGGCAATTCCTCCACAACACCAGCCAAAGGCAATTCTAGAGAGTCTGGGTTCGACTTTGCATGTCTTTGAACCTTGAGGTTGGCAATGTACGAAAGTCCCTGCACAAACTTGACATTGATGTCTTCCTCCAAGTTGTAATCCTGCAACCTGGGCTCGAGGCCAAACAATGCATACTGCAAACGCACGAGTTTCTCGTTGTAGTCCTCAAACTCGCTGACATCAGCATCGACATAGGCCTCCTCAAACTCCTGCAAATACAGCTGTTGCTCTTCGGTGAAGGTCTGGACCCTCTCATATGCAACTTGTCTCTCCAACAACGTCTGCTTGATTCTCTTTTGCGTCAAGACCAACTTGTCATCCAAGTCAGTGAATCTCTGGAAGTTCACGTAGTCAAACGATTTGCCCAATCTAACTTCTCTGGCCAATATGTTTCTTTCCTTCAACGTCAAGTACCACAACTTGTGCAAGTCGTCAAAGGCCTTTCTGCGCAACTCGGCCATCGACCATGCCCGGGATTCTCTGGGGATGTCTTCCTGCTCACGGAAACAGGTTTCGGAATTGCTTCCTTCTGGGAAAAATGCCCATAATGGGTGATCTGGAGACACATCGAAGTTCTTGTGTGTTGGAACAATGGGTGCTCTCAATTTGATGTCTTTGAGGTTGCCAAACTTCAAAGGTTTGCTTCTGGCGAGCAATCTCGTGGCCGAATGAAGCCGTCTGACTGCAACGAACATTTTGGCTAGTTAAGTTTTGGCTAGTTAAAGGCTAGCTGATATTGAAAATTTTTTGGTGAGAACCGAGTCACGTGCTCAGTTTGGAAGTAGGAGAAGTTGAATCAACAAACCGTATTTCAACTGTATTTCGGTGGCTGTCTAGACCATGTTATTGTACTCTTTACGTCCTCGACTGCTTTCATCGATTTGCACTTCTGGACGTACACCCCCCACAACCAACCAGGGCATCAACCACATCAGGACACAAAATAAAGCAGGTTCGTTCTTATTGTATCAACCCATATAATGCCATATCCCCTCCAATGTCCCCTAACCCCATCCCCATATCTTCTTCAAATCGTATGCCAGTGAAACTTCCATTGTCCTGCACATGTACATACAACTGAACTATATCAATTTTTTACCAACCACTCTCCTCTATGTCCACAATCCACACTGCCGCTCAGCAGGAAGAGCCGCTTGATCTTATCCGTTTCCAGCTTGACGAGTTCGTTCTCGTCAAATTGAGAGGCGCACGTGAAATGAAAGGAAAGTTGCAAGGCTACGACTCTCACTGCAACATGGTGTTGAGTGATGCACAGGAGTTCATCTACGGAGAGAACGAAACCGACACGGTCGTCAAGAAGACGGAAATGGTGTTTGTCAGAGGTGATTCCGTCATCTTAATCAGCCCTACAGAAGAGTAGGTGCTTCCTTATTGTACAATAGTCTATACTCAAATGCATTGCTTATCCTCGTCCAAGCCGTAGTCTAATCCTCGTCCATGTCGTCGTCAAACCCTTGTAGCACAGCCTGCACCGTTTCCAACTTCTTGGCGTTGGAGATCCATCGTTCTTTGGCGTCAGCTCCTCGGGCCACCAAATCCTTGATGTCCGTAGTTAAAGCCTGAATCGCCTGGCCGTAGTCGTCCAACACCATGGATGCACTGCCTGCATCCACAGAGGTGGACTTCGAGATGTCGTAAGCGTACTTGGTATCGTCCAAATGCGTATATGCTCTGCTGTTCTGCAACAACTCGTCCATGTATTTTATGATGTTGATGGAGTGCGTTTGCTCGGAATTTGGTTTGCTTGTGTCCGAAGGGTCGTTGACTTCATCCACCGTTTTGAGCTGACGAAGTTTGGTGTCGACCTCGCCGAACATGGCCCTTAGTTCGGTTTTCTCGAATACACTCGATGAAAAATCAAGAAGAACGCTGTTGGGGTCGTTCTCGGCGTCCTTGGAGGACATCACTTTCACCGGTGGCTTGAGCTTTCCTCCGATTTTCACCGTCACCCCACTGTCGAATTTGGATGCGAGCTGCTTCATCTTCTCCACCACCGGCTTTTTCACCTCTCGGAGCTGGTCCACGTCCGTTTTCACGTCGTTCTTCTTTTCTGTGAGTTCATTGTACAGTTTTTCCAAGCCCTGCAAGTACTGGGGCTGGTTGTTCTGGTTGAATTCAAGACTGTGGACGAGTCTCTTGACGTATGCCGCATATGTGTGGTTCATTTTGTCGTTTTCAAGCTCCAATTGCTGGAGTTTGAAGTGCGTTTCCACATCGGCTTTTCCATTTCGTTGCACCTGATCCACCACCTGCGAAGACACCAGGAAAATGTCCTGTCGAAGCTTTAAGTACTGCTGCGCGATGTTATCATGAGTTTTGATGTAGCTGGAAATCACGTTATCGATGATTTCCTGCTGCTCATTAGAAACGAGAGACATGGTACTGGTTCGTATTCTCGATATCAACTTGATGCATGAGGTCGCACACCTGCGCACAACCGAAGTGGATGTGAGATTTCTGCAGGAAGACCTCGTAAGCGAGTCTAACCATTTAGACGGAGCACTTTTCAACACGATTTTTTAGCAAGTTCATTGCGTTTGAAACATAAAGCAGGCGTCCCGATTGCATATCCCAAAAATCAAAAAGTATGTGGAAACCCACTGAAAACTTCCTCCACGGCAGAATTATCAAGCCGTTCTTGCCTTTTGACAAGCACCCAACGTTGAAAAATGACAACTTCAAAAACTTGTACCCCGGTGACGAGGTCTACGTCTTTGAAGTCAAGGGTGACAGATGGGCCCGTGGCTACACCCTCTCTAGACCTTTCCCCAACGACTTCACCATCACCTCGGTGAATTTGGACGATTTGCCTGGTCTCAACAACAAGGTGGTTGTTTTTCCTCTCAAGTACATTGAGGTAGTTGAAACGCTTCCTCTCAACTTGGTGGAGGTCGCCAACGACTTCAACAATATCAACGTTACTGAAGGAATGGCTCCAACATTGAGGATGTCTGAGTTGGCCCACCACCAGGCCACAAACGGCAGGGACAGTGTGGAGTCTTACAACAAGGCCCCGCTCAAGTCTGTCATTCCCTCTTTGCCTTTTGACAGTTTCACCTTTGCGGGAGACTTGGTGAGTGAGATCACGTATGCGATGAACTTGTTGACGTCGCACATCTTCGCCTTGTACTCGATTGGAGAGTTCCGTCTTTTCTCCAGGCTTTCTGGCATCTACAACCAATTGGACGAGACTAGAGTGAAGTTGACGCACTCGCACTTGACCAAGAACGAGATCCAGGTGGCCAAGGAAACTGCCACGTACTTGTTGAACATGATTCCAAAGAAGCTTGCTTCCAGAAGTGCGAGATTAAACGAGCACAGCTACGATTTGGACAACAAGTACACGGATATCTCGGCGTACAAGGCCATTTTATCTCGTGACACCTTGAATGGGCACTTGTTGAATTTGGAGAACTCGCTGCCTTCGCAGTTGGCCCTCAACCAGCAATTGTGTGCTTTGTCGCCAAATTTCCCTATCAATGCGCACTACCACAGGGACGAGTATGTGTTGGAGGCTTTGCCTAACAAGAGGCTCGTGCACGAACCTCCGTCGCACATTTTGGTGGACTTCAAGTCTGTGAGTGGCTCTTCCAACTACCAGCCTCCGGGCTTCGCGGGAATGATTGCCTACTTGTACGTGAGAAACAACAAGAAGAGATTGACTGAGGCCTTTGCTGTGCACACCGACACCGTCGACGAGCTTGTGTTCGTGGAGAAAATCAGTGCAGCCTTGTTTAGAAATATTCCTGCGAACGAGGTCGAGAACAACAGAGTGTACTTGGTTGCGGTCTTGACCGAGGAAATCGACCTCAGTGCCAAAGAAGGAAACGCTCCTCAGATCAGAAGAGTCAAGAAAGGTGTTGCTGCTGGTGTGGCGGACATCACTCGTATCTTTTCTCGAAACCAAGGCTCGTTGGCTTCGGGAGAACCCCACCAGTTCTCGATCAAGTTGTTTGGTTCCTATGTCAGCCACAAGAAGAAGGGCGTTGTCGATGCATTCAACATTGAGAACAACGGGTGGGGTGAGGTCGTGGACAGAATCATCAGTGGTTCCGACCACGGAATTGCGATCAACCCTAGAGCTGAGAAGTTGGTTGTCACTGTCAAGGAATTCAAGCACCGGCTCATTGAAGGAAACGACGTGGTTCCTGTTGAGCCTATCAACGACGTCCCTGGTCTGGATCCTGCCAGCAAGTCTGCTCCTATTGCCAAGATCAAGCCGATTTTCTTCGACCCTCTTGCTGAGAACTACGAGCGTATCTACTTGCAGATGGGCAAGGTGAACTTGCTCAACAGAATCAACAAGGAAGACTTGTTGACCTTTGAAGTGAGTGCACCAAACAATCCCTTGATCACTTTTGCCAAGGCCACCAATCAGATCGAGAAGCGCACCTGGCAATTCGTTTCCGTTTTCCCAGATGAAGTTATTGGCGAAGTTATCAAGGTGAACGGGGTGTCTGCCAAGAGCACTACTCGCAAGCTTCCAAAGCAGGACGCCATTCTTTTGTCTTTGTACATCAATGGTGTTTTAGCTGGTGAAGGTGAGGTCATGTACAAATCTGGCAACAGATTGGTGGAGTTCAACAAGAAGAGTTATTACAACGTCGACATCGTCTCCGTCACAAACAAGGTTCCAGTTGCTCTGGTTGAGATTCACACCCAGTACATTGGTAAGGTGTTCAACACTGAGCAATGCATCGACAACATTTTCCAGTACGACAGATTCTTCAAGAGTGGCCAGCAGGGGTTGGACGAGCTTAACCAGTCTTTGGTTGACTTCTCCAGATTGGACATCGACCAGTTGGTGAAGTTCTTCCCGGAGTTGTTGGATTCCATCTTCAAGATAGCTGATGTGTCATTGAAGCACTCCCACCTGCCAAGCTATGAAATCGTTTTGGACAACTCTTTCAAGTCCATTGTTCATTTGCTTGACACTATCTTTGGAAAGCAAGACCAGTACTTGTGCATGTTCGACACCTTCCTTGAGAACTACACCAAATCCCCGGCGATTGGTGTGTTCTTGTTGAACAAGATTGCCGAAATCTGTGCTCAGGCAGAATCCAATTGGAACTCCATGTCCAGATCAGTCTGTCGAGTCATTGTCTTGCTCATTAAGCTTGCTCTTGACCCTGCTCGAGCTGCGACCAACATGGACCCATTTATGAAGTCTTTGACCTCGTTGTTCAAGGCCGCCTCCTTGTTGCTTTCTATTGAATCGCCAAGTCTTATCAATGACCAGATTTTGGTGATGGAGGTTGTTGATTTTGTCTTGTCCTTTGACTGTGACTTGAACGAGTCTCAATTGTTGTCTCTCGTTTTCTCTTTCATTGACTCTATTGGTACGAGAGGTTTGGGAATCAATGAAGAATCTTTCTCCGCCAAGAAGCCTACTGTCGTCACCAAAGACCACAAGATCGTTGTCACCAAATTGTTGTTGATCCACAGATTGTTCAGTACCTCCTTGTCTCAAAAATTGGAGCACATGCAAGTTTTGGTAGGCAAGTGTGTCAACTGGGCCATGGATGTATTCTTGGGACCTTTGGATGTTGATGCTACAAGATTGGCATGTACCGTCTTGAACGACGTTTGTACCTTGTTATCGAAGAATATCGACAACGAGGCAGTGAAACCAATTTGTTTTTCTGTGGCCAAACACTTGATGGCTGTTTCAAGAACTTTCATCAAGTACAACAAGTACACAAGGGGTTCTGAGTACTTCAAGCCTAAGAAGACATTTACTCAACTCTTCCAATGTGACTACCCATTCAAGGAAGCTTTCGTGGACTCTGTTGTTGGGGAAGAAGCCTTCGTTGAAGTTCTTATTGAGTTGGCGACTGTTTTCGTGTTCGTTGCTAAAATTGGCCAGACTGCTGCTGGTCCCGATGGTTTCTACTTGATCAACATTACCGATGTTGAGAATGATTTTTTTGACCCAACCAAGTGTACTTCCAACAACGGTGAGAATGAAGACATTCTTACTGTTTTGTCTGGTATTCAAGTCATGAGACTTGGTAAGTACTTCCCAGAGGACAAGTGGGTTTCTTTGTATGGTATGATTGCCGAAGGATGTTTGCTGGCTTTGGAATTGCTCAAGCCTTTGATGATTGCTCATTTCATTCCACTGATGGAAACTCCAGAACTGTTTGATAGATCCCTTTGGGGTAACTACTTCAAAGCTTTGCTCAGATTGAGTGGTTTGGCCCCTGTTTCTATTGAACATTTGTCCACCATTCCAAGAAAGGCTTGTCACCAGATTACTGGTACAATGAGAGACAGAATTGCCGATGTTGTCAACGAATCTTGGGATGCCTTGGCCTGGAACTCCACTGAAGAAGATGTTGTCAGATTTAACCTTACCAAGTTTGGTGGTTACCAGGTTGAGTTCATTAGCAATGCCTATGGTATCTTGCAGGATTTGATGCTCTTCGCCTTGCAAAGAAACCCAGCTTGTCAGATTGTCAGTGTGAAGATGCTTTGGTCTATCATTGTTGCTGAGTTCATCTTGAGCGATGGAATTGTTGACGTTGAGAGAGAATGTCTTACCGGTTTGCACGACGTCTACTACAGAACTGCTTACAAGCCAAGTATCAGTGAACAGAACAGTTTGCTTGAAAGAATCAAAAGTACCATTAGACTTGACAGAGAGGATGAGGCCTATCCAACGGTTGTCAACTTCATCAACAACATATCTGGTTTCTTGGACGTCTTGAATGACTTGAACGACGTTCCTGTTGGTCCAGAGTTCGAAGACGACAGAACTTTCCACAATTTGAACATTAAGGCTTATTTGAAGAATGCTTCCAAGCCAGAGTTGTTCCACTCGTTCATCAACCAGATGTATGAAGATAACTTGAGGAAAAATGACTTCATTCAAGCAGCTTTGAGTTTGGAATTGTTGGCCTCTACTTACTCTTGGGATCACTACACTGTATTACCTCCTTCTTACAGACCGAAATTTCCCGAGCAAACCTCTTTCGAGCGTAAGGAAGCTTTGATCAAGATGATTGCTCTGAACTATATCAAGGGAAACAGTTTGGAGAGAGCAACAGACACTTATAACGAGTTGCTTGAAGCTTACAGTGAGCACACATACGACTTGAAGAGTTTTGCCTACGTCCACAACAAATTGGCTAAGCTCTACTTGGATCTTGAATCGTCCGACAAGTTGAGTCCCTCTTATTTTAGGGTTGCCTACATTGGAGCTGGTTTCCCAGCTAACATCAGAGGTAAGGAACAAATTGTTGAAGGTCTTCCATTCGAGCACATTACCTCCATCCACGAGAGATTGTTGAAGTTGTACCCTGGTGCCAGAATTGTTACCGACGATGAACAGGCTCGCCAGCTTAGGGAGAAGATCCAAAGTGGTAGATTCTTGCATGTCAACTCCGTTGAGCCTGTCAATGAGATCTCCGACAAGTTGTTCAACACCTCTGTCGGTGTGAGACAATATGCCAGAAACAAGAACTTGAGGTTCTTCTCCACTCTTAAGAAGATTCCAGGGTCCACCTCTGTGTTTGACTTGTGGACTGAAGAAGTCTCCTATGAGACGATGCTTTCTTTCCCGACCTTGATGAACAGAAGTGATATTAGAAAGACTTCTATCGTCCGGTTGTCTCCTTTGGAGAATGCTATCAGAACCATCATGAACAAAATCAACGACTTGGTTCATTTGGAGAGCATGGTCAGTATTGCCTACAGAGAGCAATTAGACTACACTTCGTTGTTGAACGACATGAGTAGACATTTGGCTGGTACTGTTGACTCGCCCGTGAATGGTGGTGTTGGACAATACCGTACTTTCCTCTTGGACCCTAGGTACGACGGAAAGCCGGATTACGCCCACAACATCAGATTGTTGAGAAATGCCTTCGACGACTTGACATCCGTGTTGAGTCGCTGTTTGCACTTGCACGGCAAGCTCATTGGTAGCACCATGAAATTGTCTCACGATGCTTTGGTCGACTTGTACAAACAAAACTTCAAGGACGAGATCCAAACTTTGAAGATCAACACAGACTATGAGCGCACCGCTTACAACCACGTTGCCTCGCTGGCTGCGCAAGCTGCCAAGGACAGAAGACCTCCGGGGTCCATTGCCAACGGGCTGACCATGTACGAGATGTCCGGGTCTCCTTCTGTGGCCGGAACCGGATCTTCGGTGAACGTGTCGTCTGTTGTTGGTTCTACGTTGCTCAGAACTGTGACCGGAACCTCGAGAGCCTCGTCCACCTCTGGTTCCTCCCACCTTTCGGACCCAAGCACCAACAGTTTGACTACCAGCGGAGCTGGAAGCCTGACCAAACTGAAACGTACTGCT
Source organism: Danielia reshetovae (assembly GCA_030558395.1). Classification (NCBI taxonomy): domain Eukaryota; kingdom Fungi; phylum Ascomycota; class Pichiomycetes; order Serinales; family Metschnikowiaceae; genus Danielia; species Danielia reshetovae. The sequence goes on from JAJMSL010000006.1 coordinate 13,501, forward strand.
TTGAACTGGAGAAGAACCGTTAGATAGACAATAAATCTATATACTTTATGACCACGCTTCCGACTGGTAGACTGCAAAATATGGTGCACGGGTGTGGTGCCCGCACCCTCAACAAAAATTTGTCTACAACTGTCAGTCCCATACCGTCAATCTATAATGTTCAAATTCGCTGCTCGTTCCGTCCGTGCTTCTGTTTACAGAGCCCCAGCTACTTTCAAATTTGTCCAGCCTGTTCGTTTCTACGCTGCAGCTCCAATCACCAAGGAAGAAGTCACCACCAGAGCCTTTGAGGCTTTGAAGACTGTCGCTGCATTGCAAGACTCCAAGATTGCTTTGGAGGCCGATTTCCAGAAGGACTTGGGCTTGGACTCGTTGGACACTGTTGAGGCATTGGTTGCCTTGGAAGAAGAGTTCGACTTGGAGATTCCAGACAAGATTTCCGACGAAATCAAGACTGTTGGCCAAGCTGTTGACTACATTTTTGAAGAAGAGCAGAAGTTGTAAGAAGCTTGCTGGGTTCGTCTAAATATTCTGTACATACAATGAATTGGTCCGTTGAGAGAGGTAGAATATTGAGGAGGTGCAAGAGAGAAGGGGAAGGGAGAGAAAGAAAGGAGAAAGTTCAGGTGTACTCGGTTTGAGTACCTGGTGGCATACCTGACGAGCACTGTTTGTATTGAAGTGCTGGGTAACATTCAATTCTTCGGCAAAAACTTCAAGTTCGTCCTCAATCTTGTACAAAATATGCCAAAGAATTGTTCTGGATGCCATTTTGCAGTTGAGTAGATCTGGCCGCACAACCCCTTCTACAATGATTTGGAAATATTGAACGATTTTCGCCGGACTAAACGGACAATTGTTGAAATAGTCTGAAAACTTCAGTACTGCCATTTCTTCGAGGTGTAAGTTGTATCTAGTCAACTCCAATTGGCCAGGGTTGTACAGGTGTTGATGAATGTGAATATTTGAAACAAGATTTCAAGTGACTACTCTCTGAATTATAAGAGCTTCTTCTATTTGACCGATTTCAATGTAATTCCTGAGATTCTTTTGGTTTTTCCTACAAGTTGTAGAAGTGAAAATCTTCCCAATTAGCCAGCTCAAGAGGGGCAACCTATGGAAAGATAGCAGGCAAATCCAAGTTGCAAGTTCTCTTCTTCGAATTCAAGGAACATTTCCTGTCAACCCATGTCTTCGATTTAAGATCACGTGATCTAAAATAGAGCAATGTTCACTCCACATTTATAATCATCAGCATCATGAGTAAACCAAACGTTCAGGACGACTTGGAGGAAGCCCAACAAAGGTTGAAAGACGCATACTTGTCTCACACTGAAGAGGAGGACAACGATGACGAGAATGAAGTGGACGACGAGGCAGAAAATGGAGCAGTTGAATACCCAGGAACTGTCTTGCCTGATCTCAATCCCGACACAATTGAAGCCGATATCGACTTGACCAGAGAATACGAGTCAGATACGTCGTATATAGACTTGATTCATTTGAAGATTGGAAGCATGGAGGACTTGAATCTCGAGAGATTCCACAGTCTAGAATCGCTCTGTTTAAGACAGAACTTGATCACATCCATGACGGCCGTGGGCACATTACCTTTGGAAACGATGGAGGAGATTGATTTGTACGATAACAGAATCAACCACATCAGTAGCCAGGTGAATAAGTTTGTGAATTTGAAGAATTTGGACTTGTCCTTCAACAAGATCAAGAACATCAAGAACATCGACCAGTTGGTCAACCTTGAGAACTTGTACTTTGTGCAAAACAAGATCAAGGAAATCAAGAACTTGGAAACGTTGCAGAAGCTCAAGAATCTCGAGTTGGGAGGGAACAAGATTGAGGAAATCAGTGAGACCTTGAACACCCTCGTGACGGTGGAGCAGTTGTGGTTGGGAAAGAACAAAATCCCCAGGCTTCAGAACATGTCCAACTTGGTCAACTTGAGGGTTCTCTCAATCCAGTCCAACAGACTCACAAAGATCGAAGGTTTGGACCACTTGGTCAACCTTGAGGAGATCTACTTGTCGCACAACGGCATCTCAAAGATCGAGAACTTGGAAAACAATACCAAGCTTCAGGTGATCGACATCACCTCCAACCGAATCAGCAAGCTTGAAAACCTCTCTCACTTGAAGCAACTCACGGACTTCTGGTGCTCGTACAACCAAATCTCGTCCTTCGATGAGATTGCAAAGGAATTGGGGAATCTACCCGAATTGGACACTGTTTATTTCGAAGGAAACCCAGTTCAGACCAGTAATCCTACCTCATACAGAAGAAAAGTGCGTCTTAATTTGGGGCCGTCTTTGGCCAAAATCGATGCCACCTATGTGAAAGGGTGAATAGACCATCTTTCTATAGACACCTTGACAGCGATGGGGTCGCCTATTTTTTTAGATCGTCAATGTCCAGATAGTCAATGCGCACTCGTCTTCAATGTTCTAATATTCGCAGCCAATCTTGCAGTCACATGCACCTCAAACCGAGCGATTCCTACAGGAATCTGACAATAATCACATCTTCTGGCTGCCCCCGCAAAAGACGTTGCTGTTCTGAACTGCACACAGTGTATGTTCATTTTCCCATGCTGGAAGAGGGGCATGGCACAGGAATGCGCGCATGTCCGTGGTTCTTTTCTGGAGAATGCCTAATACAGTTTCAACTCATCCCACGGATTTACGACATGATTCGGACATTGAGGGGTACCACCATCCCAGTGGAACAAATAGACACCGAGGAACGGAACTTTCAGTGACCATTCAGTGACCGTCACGGCCCACTAATATTGTCACCGTAGAGATCTAAGACCCAATCTAAACGAATCAATTTCAACTTTTGGTGCGAAATGTGGGGCAATGCGGTCTTTCACATGTAGGAAGCTTCTACATCGGTTCGCAGTTGGTCCGGTATGAGAGACCTCGCTAGGCAATTCACATGTGAAGGTCTTCCCATCTATATAAGATGGTGAACATCGACAGTGTCCAATTATTATACAATGGACAAATACGCTAAAGTTACAGGAGTTATCAGCTACGGCACTCCCCCAGACCCCCAGAACCTCATCCAGAAGGAAAGAGATGCTGCCACCTTCGACTTGGATGAAATGAACTACTTCTTGGAAGGCTCCAAGGAAAGAGCCATACAAACCAGAAGATTCATGCACCAGATGGAAACCGACCCCATCTTGGCTGCCTCTTCTAAGGATTACGACGCTACCAAGGCTGAACACAGAGAAACCACCATCAAAAAAATCGACCGTCTTTCCAGATACATCGAGGTGGATACTTTTGATGAACTAGAGAGACGTTTGTCGATTATCTCCGTGTTCGACCCGGCCTTCCACACCAGAATTGGTGTTCACTTGGGCTTGTTCCTTGGATGTATTAGAGGTAACGGTACTGGTGACCAGATGGGTTACTGGTTGTTGAGAAAGGAGTCTGCCTACGTCAAAAACATCTACGGGTGTTTCGGAATGACTGAATTGGCCCACGGTTCCAACGTTGCCGGTTTGGAGACCACGGCCACCTTTGACGAGGAGGACGACCAGTTCATCATCAACACGCCACATCTTGGTGCCACCAAATGGTGGATTGGTGGTGCTGCCCACTCCGCTACCCACTGTACCGTCTACGCCAGATTGATTGTGAAGGGCAAGGACTACGGTGTCAAGACCTTTGTTGTGCCTTTGAGAGATGCTGACCACAACTTGATGCCGGGTGTCGCTATCGGTGACATTGGTGCTAAGATGGGCAGAGACGGTATTGACAACGGCTGGATCCAGTTCTCGCACGTGAAGATTCCCAGATTCTTCATGTTGCAGAAGTACTGTAAGGTGTCTGCCGAGGGAGATGTCGTGGAGCCTCCTCTCAACCAGTTGTCGTACTCTGCCTTGTTGACTGGTAGAGTCATCATGGTGAAGGACGCTTTCAGATGGTCCTCCAGAGTCGTCACCATTGCCCTCAGATACGCTGTTGGCAGAAGACAATTTAAGGCTGCGTTGGCCAAAGAGGGCGATGCCGAGTCGCAGTTGTTGGACTACCCATTGCACCAGCGTCGTTTGATCCCATTGTTGGCTTTGACCTACGCCTTTTCCAACGGTGCTAACGTTTTGCAGACTCTTGCCGACACCACCATGGACCAATTGGACGACGCAGTTTCCAACGACGACAAGGATGCCTTGAACGAGGGTGTCGAGAGCATGAAGTCTCTTTTCATTGCTTCTGGTTCCTTGAAGTCCACTGCCACCTGGTTGACTTTGAACACCATTGACCAGTGCAGGCAGGCCTGTGGTGGCCACGGTTACTCTGCTTACTCTGGTTTCGGCAAAGCCTACAACGACTGGGCCGTCCAATGTACCTGGGAAGGTGACAACAACATCTTGGGTATGTCGATTGGAAAGCAGTTGATCAAGAAGTTCACTTCTGTCAAGGCCGGAGAGAAGGCTACGGGCATTCTCGACTTCTTGAACCGTTCGCAAAGCTTGCTTGGCAAGGAACCCGTTTTGACTCCGGGTGAATTGAAGGACCCAAGAAAGATTTTGTATGCCGTGGAAGTTGCTATTGTCAGGGCATCTGCGAGCGCTGCAGAGATTTTGGAGAAGAAGGGCGGAGACACCGATTTCATTGGTGCTGACCTCGTCACTTTGTCCAAGATGTTGGCCCACTTCTTCTTGTTGAAGGCCTTCCTCGACAAGATCGACTCTATCGGCGACAAGAAGGAGATGCAGTCTGTGTTGGACTTGTTGGCCCAGTTGTATGGTGCTTCCATCGTGTTGGAGGGTTTCTCTGGTGTTTTCTTGACCTACTCTGTCGTTACCACCGAGGCCATTGCTGCCAACTCCACCGAACACATTGCCGAGTTGTGTGCTCAGCTTAGACCACACATCATCCCATTGACTGACTCTTTCATGATGTCTGATATGATGATCAACTCTGCCATCGGTAACTACGATGGTAACATCTACAACAACTACTTCAAGATTGTCAACCAGAACAACCCACCAAAGGAACACAAGGCTCCTTACTCGGCTGCCTTGGAGGCCATGTTGAACAGAAAGTCTTTGGAGGACAGACAGAGAGGTGAACTTGCCGACGAGGCTGCTGAAATCTTGGGGTCGTAGTCTAGAAACTTATTGTATATGCATAAAACGAAATGATTCATATGAACTTATGGGATAACTAAATCTGTAGTATTTCTCCCCTTGCACATGAGTGCTGCCACGTTGGCTCCAGCTAGAGCTGACGTCTCCATCGTGCTGATGAAGCTTTCCATCCCGTTCAAGTACCAAAGCCCTTCATCTTGATCAAAGTCAGCAAATTCACTGGTGGGGACGAGGTATGGGTATGATTTCCACTCTTTTCTGTGCACCCAATTGATTTGCACAAGCGGCAAAAAGAGATGCTTAATATCTGCGTCAGACACCTTCTCTGGAGAAAAGATCTTGAACACATACTCTTCAGTTTCCTCAACATAGTCAACAACAGAGATTGCGAAGTACTTCAAAGGTGGAGTTTTCGACAGGTACACCGTGGTCAAAATTGAACCTGGAACCTTGTAGAACTCATCTTCACCGAAATATAATGGAGATAACTTTTGGGTGCTCGTGAAAATGGTGACATGAAGATCAACATAGTCGACTTTGGGGACAGTGATGTGTCCCAACCCTGAAATATTGGTCTGGCCCCAAGGAGAAGCGATGATGACCTGATCGAACTTCTCAGTGCTGTTGCCTGAAGTGACTTTCCATTTTCCATTTTTCAACTTTTTCAAAGCACTGACCGGTTCGTTGAACTTCACTGCAGCTCCCGATGCCTCCACAAATTTACTAAAAATTTGCCAAGCTCCACCTTCCACCAGAACAGCACCATCAGTCAGCAAACTAACCATCGCACCTAAACCATGGATCTGATCGATATTCTGTGCATAGTTTGCTCTTGTGAGAGACTGCACCAATTCTTTGTAGCAGGTTTCATCAACACCAGCATCAACCAAGACTTCTTCACCAGTAATACTTACAGGAGAGAGCAACCCGGATACGTGAGAGATCACGTCAAGACTGGGGAACGGAAATTCCGATTTGTAGTAAAATTTCAAAAACGTGCTAACAAACCGATGGGCGATTCTCTCGGTAGTGATAAGAGATCTGCCATATCTCCACAAAAGCCTAATCAGTGATATCCACGACAAGTCGAACGTGAAAAAAATCTTCGTGCCGTCATAGAGGCCAAATTTCTTCAATTCTTTTTCTTTGGTGTTTCTGGGTCCAGGTTCGAAGGTAGTGAGGTTGAAATCTTTCACCGCCTTAGCGAGAATCTTGTTCGCAGAAACATAAATGGATGCACCAACTTCCACCCGAAGTGAGGAATTTCCATAGACATCTACGGTCTGTGTCCTTCCTCCAATTGAGTCTGATTTTTCAAATATGGTAATGTCAAAGGCTTTTCCAGAGAATTTCTGGAGATAGTAGGCAGCTGAGGATCCCCCGGCTCCAGCCCCAATTATTGCGATCTTTTCTCTTGTTTCGGTCTTGTCGTACACCACAGGGTTTTGATCTGCAAGGACTAGTCCCAAAACAAGACACTGCAACACTCCGAAGAAAAACATCTGGCAACTTTTGAAGATAAATTAGCCGTGTGGAGTTCATACATTATTTCCCCTTAATCACCACGTGACGAGCGATTCTTTTGAGCTCGAAATCGGCCAAAGTTCGAATTAGTTCGTATATGATATCTCCGATGCTAGTTACTCCAAGTTGTTGTCCTCTGTCTTGTAGTTGTCCAAGACAATTCTATAGATGAAAGAAGGAGCAAATCCACCGATGTTGGTGATGTAGATGTCAATGTGTTCTGGAGGTACGTAGTCTCCCAATGGGTTGGTCACCACGTCCACGTTATCGAGAAGATCGAACTCGTTGTAGCTCAATACATTTCCCGAGTTTCCAACCTCAACCAAATCTTCTCTGTTGAAGGGGTAAAGAGGCGACAACTTGTACAACCCAGCAACGGCGAAAACGGGAGTCTTGTGTTCCTTGGCACATTCGACCACGTTCGACACACCAGAATTGGATAAACACCCTCCATTGGCAAAAACTGCATTGGCTCCAAGAATCACCTTCCCAACTCTCGACATGACAGCAAACACCGTGCTATCGGGTATTAACACAGACTCGATCTTGTGTTCAGCTAGCGTTTTAACAAATTTGTGTGCTTCTTCGATGTCATTGGGGTAACCTTCCGTCACCAAGACAGTGAACTTCCTCTTGGCTCTGGCCTTGATTAAGAACTGTAAAACGGTATCGGAGGTAGGCGTGGCAGCCAAAAGCACTTCGTTATCGTGAATCAAGTCGGTGGCCATGTTTTCAAGCTCTTCCTTGACGTTTGAAATCTCATCGATCAAATCTCTGATTCCTTGGATTATGATGGACCTCATATCGCTGCTCTGTTTCTTGGAGTGCGTCTGGGTCTTCTTGGTGCTATTTTGACTGGTGGAAAGCAAACTGAACATTGAACTCATCATCGGAGTGTTGTCTGCTGCTTCGGTTTCGATCTCATCTCTGATCAACGCCAAAACTCTTCTGACAATGTTGCCAGGAATGACATCACGAGGACGAGCCTTATGGAGAATGGTTCCAACTTTTCTGATTACTGCAATCAAGTCGTATGGGTTGGTCCATCTGAGGGCCGAAATGACTTTCATCAAGATATGGGCCACAGCAAGGGCCATGACCTTGTCTCCGTCAAGCTGTCTTCTCTTGATTTGGGACACTAGAGGGTCAACGATTGCCAATATTTCGGGCGTGAGCACTGTGCCCACTGTTGTTGGAGCTGGTGCCATAATGTGAAGTTGTTAGCTCAGGCTTTTTTCTCTATTTTTTTACTGCGAACTCAGGAATGAGTAACTATTGGGTCCCAAGGTATATGAAAAAGGTGACAGCTACGATTTGGCCAAGTGTAGAAAAGGGACTTCTTTCGCTCGAGAAGAAGCTTGAAAAGCTCAATTTCTCCTAACTCGATATGTAATTCGATGTTCTTGCGCCTTTTGACAGATTAAGTATTCGCATCAAACACAGGAAATTCAACAACTATGCCCTCTTACAACGACAGTCTAAATGAGTCTCTCCGACTTCTCTACAATTACCTGCTGCAATATCGAGTATCAATTGACTTGATCCAGAAACTTGCCCAACACCTCAAGTTGGATACATTCGTCGACACCGACGTTCAAGAAGCAACACCTAACATCAAGCGTCTCTCCATTGCAGGGTCCTTGCTTCTTGTTGATATTGATTTTGCTGACGACCACACTGCTACAAATGTGTCGTTATCCCTGGGAAACCACACTACCAGTGTGCCTTCTTTGTCTGATCCAACCGTCGATACCAGTCGATGCATTGTATCTGTAATCGAGGAAGGTTTGACTACCGTTGTGAATCTCAGTTTTCTTGAAGAGAACCTTGTTTCCTTCTTAAAAACCAGGAAAGTGCCTGAACGTTCGGTGGCCGAACTGATCTTGTTGGCCACTCTTTCCGACTTTAAATTGGGCCATTTCCCTGCTAACCTAAAACATCTTGCCAATCTAGATAACATGTCGCCTCCAGATGGAGATTTGGTCTTGTATCTTGACAACATTGCGTTGTACTTGAGCATTATTCATGAGCACGAACGCAAACTCAAGCTGGACTGGGAAGTGGAAGCAGGATTCACCAATCGGATTGGTAAAGTGGTGCTTAATGACGTTGAAAACAATCGCTTGGGTGTGTTTATTCGTTTCTGGGAAGAATCTCGTTTGTTGAATAGGCAAGCTAAAAAAACTGACGAGGCTCCCTTTGGCAAGACCTACGAAGCCAACTTGAGCATAGAAGAAACCGACTCGGCACCCGTCGATTACCTCAAGGAATCGAAAAAAGAGATCTGGGAGCTCACAAATCCCCACGGAAACCTCAAGAGTTACAGATTCACATTCGATGGAGATCAGCATTTGCACAAGGGACAAAGTGTTACAAGTCTCTCAAGCCAATACTGGAACTTGACTCTTAATCTTGACGAAGCAGTTTTCTTGCCATTGAACCTTGTTGAGTTTCTCGGGTTGACGCAATATCTGATTGCACCTAAACCTGAGATGGAAGGTGTGTTCGGTGACTTGGAAAAATACGGAAAAGTTGACTTTGTTGTCAAGAAGGACGAAGACGAAACGTTTGTGAGCTTTCTGGTTGAAGATCCTCCAACCTTCGTTGCCGTCAAATCACTCGCTCTCCCCAGCTTGGTGCATTTATCGAAAGTGATTCCAGCTCTCAGAAATCACATTGTCTTTTCTACTCTTATCCGAAAGGTTTTTGAAGCTCCAGACTCAGCTATGTGCGACAGCTCCAAGACAGAATTGTCAGCGGAAGCCAGCAAGAAGTTGAAGGAGTCGTTGAAGCTTTCTACAGAGGTGACAGACGAAGAACTCCTAAGCTTGAACACCATGACCGAAAACACATACATGGGCATGCAAATGTTCCAATCGAACACCGACTTGGAAAATTTCGTGAAGAAAGAGAGCACTGATGATATCATGGACGACGAGTCTGAGCAAGAAGGAACTGCCTCGGAGAATACGACCACGTTCTTGTCATTTTCTTTGAGCGACGTCAGCTTCGACTCTCCAGACACCGATCTCAACTTTACTGTCAAAGGACGGCTGAAAAGTGGAGCACAGGTGGAGAGCCTGTTCAAAATCAAAAATGGACAAATCATGCATCCTGGTGACGATGTTGCAATGGACTCGGACACCAACGTTGGAAACGAGTTTATCGATGTACTTGCTCTATGCGAGGATCCCCTTGTTGCATTCCAGATTCTAGGGTAACTATGTACAATGTCGAGCCCAAGCTAAAGCTTGACACCAATGTGGATACTGGCAACACCAAACGTCAAATTCTCATAGCCCTTCTCGGGGACGTAGAAGCCTGCCTTCTCGATCATTCCACCGAAGTCTTCCTGTTTAGGGAAACGACGAATACTCTCCACCAAGTACTGGTAAGAATCTCTGTCATTAGCAATCAACTGGCCCATCAAAGGCAACATGCTGAAAGAATAAGCCTGGTAAGCGTAGTCAACCACAGGGTTGTCCACGTGCGAGAACTCAAGACAAGCGAAGATTCCTCCTGGCTTCAACACTCTGTAGGCCGTATTCAAACCTGCCTGGATGTTGGTGAAGTTTCTGATGCCAAAAGCAATGGTGTAGACGTCCTTGGAGTTGTCTGGAATAGCGTCCATGGTCTCGCCGTTCTGTTCCAAGAACAGGACTCTGTTGGATCCATCGTTCCACTTGGATTTCTCAAATCTCACCTTGCCTTCAGCCAACATTTCTGGGTTGATGTCAGCAACAGTCATGGTGGATTCGGTGTCGTTGAAGTTCTTCTCGGCGTGTTCCAACAAACCGAAAGCAATGTCGCCAGTTCCTCCAGCAACATCAAGAAAGTGCAAAGGACGAGAAGAACCAGGTCTCTTGCCGGCGTCCAATCTGTTGATGAAATGGTGCTTCCAGAGCCTGTGAACACCGAGCGACATGGCATCATTCATGACATCGTAACTCGACGCAACAGACGAGAACACTCCCTTGACCATTTTCTCCTTGTCCTCTTTGTTGACAGTCTTGAACCCAAAATGCGTGGTATCGTCTTGTTTAGGAGGAGCAGCGTACCCTCTAGCCAATTGTGGCAAAGGCTTCACCGCTCTGTTGAAGTTTCTCAAAATGCCCCGAGAACTCATGGTGATGAAAGAGTTGGGTGCTCACCTGTGATATTGATGAGAAACCTGCACGAAATAATTCAGTCTACAGTATTCACGCAAATGTATGCCATTAAGTTAGCTGATGAAATGAAATTGTCTATACAAGTTTAAGCCTGGACAATTCTAACGGTGTTAGAGTGACCGGAACCTCTGGTCCAACCTTGGATGGTGACGATAGGGTCACCCTTCTTGAGGATGCCCAATTCGATGGCCTCGGAAACAGCCCATCTCAATCTGTTCTCAACGTCCTCCTGCCAGTTCTCAACCTTCTCCTTTTCGTAGATAAATGGGTACACGCCTCTGTACAAGTGAGAGTATCTGGCGGCTCTTGGGTTTCTGGTAACCATCATGATAGGAATGCTTGGCTTGTACTTGGAAACCAATCTGCAAGTCTTACCACTGGTGGACAAAACAACAATGGCCTTGGCGCTCTGCTCGTAAGAAGCAGAAACACAGGCAATGGCGCACGTCTCGGTGGTCTCGGTTGGTCTGACAGCCAAGCTTCTGATCTCGTTGAAGAAGGACACGTAGGAAATGGCCTTCTCAGCGATGATGGCAGTGTTGTGCATCATGGAGACAGCCTCGAAGGGGTAGTTACCCTTGGCAGTTTCACCGGACAACATGACACAGTCAGCACCGTCCAAGACGGCGTTACCAACGTCAGAAACCTCGGCTCTGGTTGGTCTTGGGTTGTAGGTCATCGACTCCAACATCTGGGTAGCACAGATGACGGGCTTGGCAGCCAAGTTACACTTGGCAATCAATTGCTTCTGCACAACGAAAACCTGAGGGGCTGGGATCTCGATACCCAAGTCTCCTCTGGCAACCATGACACCGTCAGTCTCCTTCAAGATCTCGTCGAAGTTGTTGACACCCTGCTGGTTCTCGATCTTGGCGATGATCTGGATGTCCTTTCCTTCCTCACCCAACACCTTTCTGATTTCCTTGATGTCGTCACCGGTTCTGATGAACGAGGCAAAGATCATGTGCACACCGTTCTTGACACCGAATCTGATGTCAGCCTTGTCCTTCTCGGACAAAGCTGGCAAGTCCACGTCGGTGCCTGGCAAGTTCACACCCTTGTGCGAGCAGATCTTACCGGCATTGACGGATCTGACCTTCAAGGTCTTGGCGTCAACAATCTCCTGCACCTCGAAAGACAACACACCGTCGTCGACGTAGATGATCTTGCCCTTGGTGATGACACTGGTGATGTTCTTGTAGTCAACGAACATGACCTTGTCGTCACACTTCTTGGCGTACTCCTCGTCGGTGGAGAAGATCATCTCGTGGTTGGCTGGAATTGGGTAGTCAACCTCGCCAACAGTGGTACCAGTTCTAATTTCTGGACCCTTGGTGTCCAAGGCAATGGCCAATGGACGGCCCTTGTAGAGTTCCTCGGACTTTCTGGCGTTGTCGACAACACTCTGGTGGTACTCGTAGGAGCCGTGGGAGAAGTTCATACGGACGATGTTCAAACCGGCCTTTCTCAACTTGACCATCACTTCGGCATCGTTGGTCTTAGGACCGATGGTTCCGATGATGGAGGAACGACGCAAAGCCTTGTCAGGGGTTTCGGTGGTGTCTAACGTGGACAACCAGAACAAAGAGGCTTGGGACATAATAAAAGAGTTTGAGTGCGAGAGAAAAATTAAAAAAAGGTGCCAGATGCCCGCAATATATATGGGTCCGGTGGTTCCTCATCCGGTTGATTGTGGGCCGGAGTTTGATTTTGTGTCAGGTCCGAGAAGGCACTCCGAGCGCGAAGAATATCTGAGGATTCAGGAAGGCTGGACGGTCTAATAGAGAGTCAATGGGGTAGGGCGAGTATTCTATTCGCTGGGCGGCGTTGATGGAGAATTTAGGCGTCGTTGGTTCAATTTTCACCGCGCCTCCTTGGCTATGTTCGCTTAAGCTCATAAAACGGGCAGGGCCGGTGGTGCACCGGCCCCTCGGAACTCGCGCTCTTCCCCTCGGTTGCAACACCTGATGCCAGTGTCAGATGATTCCGTTGCATCACGATACGGGATTGCAAGCGCATGACATCCATACGATTAAAGAATACCGGCACCACAGACGCTTGAAACGAGAAAAAATGCAAACTACCCACAACGTGGGATGAGCTCCTGAGTGCAGTGCCAGCCTTAATGTGCCATTTGTCAATAACCAGAAACGGTTAATGGTTGCAGAATGTGTTGATTGCCAATCGTCAAGGTCATTGCAAGTTCGAGAACATCGTCGTTTGAGTAATTCTCGGTAAATTCTCCATTTGCGATAATCCAGTGGAAGACACAGCCCATAGCTCGGCCGGCTAGATTTAATAATGCATCACCAACATAGTCGCATCATTCATGTCCGATTTGTATTTTCCACTTGACACTCCGACTCTTCCTCCACCAGATATCCAGCACCTCACTGGTCCACATGCACTCCATCTATTCTTCTTGATCAACATGGTCGTCCCCATTCTTATTGGTGTGGGCATAACTGTACTAGCACTCACTGCCAAAGCCACAGCTGGTACATTCCAGCGGTATTCCAGGCTAAGTCCTCAGATGATTGCCACCTTGAACAAGATTCGTCTTGAAACCGGAGGCACCAGTGTCACCCCGCAAGACAGCCAGTCGAATCATATACGATACTTGAAATCTCGTTTCAACAACTCTGGCTTTGAAAACAAAATGACGGAGAGGGAGGCTCTTCTAGTTTTGGGAATTGAAGCTAACGACATCTCCAGTCTCACGAAAGAGAACCTACGGCTGCGATACAGAAAGTTGATGATCATGAACCATCCAGACAAGAACGGAAGCATGTACATGTCACAAAAAATCAACCAGGCCAAGGACATTTTAGAGCACAGCTACCTTTTCAAGAAATAAACTCTATATTGCATACACGACTTAGTGTCCATTCCCGTCAATGGTGATTCCGTTTTCGTAGCCATTCGCTCCGTTTTCGTAAATCGGATCCTCGTCCACCTGCTGGGCTTTCTCCTTTCCTCCTTCGAAGTTTTGCTTCACTCTCAAGTAGTGTGCCAATTCCTCGGCACTCACCGAAGGCTCCAACTCGCTCTGAGCCTTGCGGAAATCTTGCATCGTCACAAGCACGTTGATATCCTCCGGCGTAGCGGCGTTGTCAAACCACCACCTGCTGGAGATTTCTTCGCTACCCTCAGAAACTCTCTTTGCGTTGAATTTCTTGAGCTTTGCATCCACCTCATTAGCTGTTCTTGTCATGGCATTCAACATCGAGTCACTGCACAACGCATAGAAATCAGCACCAGTGAACGTGAAAGAGCACTTCTCAGCAATCTTGGCCAAGTCGACTTCGTCACTTAACTTGAACTTTCTGGTCAATGCCTCGAGAATCTTGGTCTGCTTGTCGTTGGTATCGGAAATACCCAAGTACAACATCTTGTCGAATCTACCTGGTCTCAACAATGCCTTGTCCAACAAATCCGGTCTGTTGGTGGCTCCAACAACGAACACACCATCTCCATTGCTCTCTCCACCACTCATACCATCCAATTCGGCCAAAAGTTGGGAGACAATTCTGTCCATAACACCTCCAGAATCACCTTGGTTTCCTCTTTTCGGAGCGACCGAATCCAACTCATCGAAAAAAATAACGCAAGGTTTGGCATCTCTTGCTTTCTGGAAAACCCTACGCACGTTGGCTTCGGATTCACCAATGTACATGTTCAACAATTCTGGACCTTTCACACTGAAGAAATTCAACAGGAAATTGGTGGCAATAGCTTTGGCCAACAACGTCTTGCCTGTTCCCGGTGGACCATAGAACAAAATACCACTTCTCTTTTTCAAGCCATTGCTGAACAATTCTGGGTGTTTCAATGGCATGTCAATGGTGTCCAAGATCTCATCCTTGACCAAGTCCAACCCGCCAATATCTTCCCACTTGACGTTGGGAATTCTTGGGGCTCCGATAGAATCGCTGAACTGGTTTCTGGCCTCATTGATTGCCTTGTCAAAGTCAGCTGGAACCAAAACCACCAAACCACCGTTTGCAATTTTAATATATTTTTCTAGTGCAATCCCTGCCTCCTTTGAAAGGCCCATTAGTCTCTTGATAGCCAACTGCTTTGCCTTTCTCACAATTGAAATCAAATCCCTGGGGGTCAAACCTGCCGATTGCAACGCAAGAGTTTGGAAGCTGATGTCCTCCCTCTTATCAAATTGCAAACGAGAAATATCAAGTCTTCCGGAAAATTCGACTTTGTCCTCAAACGCTTCTGGAATGATCTCCGAATTCGAAGAGTTAATCTCTTTCTCGATTAAGAACTTGAAAATCTCCAATCTTTCGTGTTCGCTAGGAACAGAAACATCGATTTGGAATTTGATTATTTGTCTGAAACTGTCGCTCAACTTGTCCACGTCATTACAGCTGGCAACAAGGGCCATGTTCTTGTTCTTTCGAAGAAAATCCTGAAGGGTTTGGACAACTTTAAGAGACAAGGAAGCCGAAGAGTTAGCACCCTGCTCGTTTTGATCAGTCTGAACACATAGGTTTTCAATGTGCTTGATGTAAAGAATGTTGTAACTGTCACAGTTTGTTGCTTCATTTTGACCGTTGAGTTGCTTCTCGATTCTGCCTGTCAAGAGACCGATTGTCTTCAATTCTGCGCCAGGCTTGATGAAGTCAAATGCATCAAGCTCAATCAAATTGAGGCCCAATTCCAACGCTAAGCTCCTCACAATAGTGGTCTTTCCTAATCCTCTTGACATGGAATTCATCAAAACTGTGGTTTTCAAATTGACTTTTGAATTGGTGTCGACGCTGGTCTTAATGATTCGGTTGAATTCTTGTGCGTAGTTGAAATGCGTTGGAGCGAACTTTATGGCTTTGGAAAAGTTAAAAATAGGAGGAAGCAGCAAGTAGTCAGACCAGCAATTGAACGAATTTTTGGGGGCTCTGGTGAACTCAACTCCGGAAGATGTCAAGGCAGTTTGGGCAGGGTCGATTCTGAATTGCTGGTTGGCTCCGTGCTCTTCTCCGCCAGAGATTTCCATTATCTTGAACCAAGCGACGGAATCTGGATTTCCTGAAGGAATTGCTGCGGAGTCGTGCATATTTTCTTCTTCAGTCTGTGGTTGTTGCTGTGCTGCGATATCAAATAATGCCTTGGCGAGCACCGAGTCGATGCAAACAGGGATAACATCACCCTGTCTAACGCATTTCATACTCAAATGGAATGTGGTCTTCAATTCGGAAAGGAAGCTCTGCTGATATGCTCTATCCATAGTGATCGGAGACGCAATTCTGGAAATGGTTGCAGTCTTCGCAATGGGGAATGCATCATTAAACAGTTGGCTCTTCGAAGAGAATGGGCTCAATGAGACTGGGGTCTCTTCGTTGAGTTTCAAATTGACCAATAACAATGGGGACAAGTATATGGTTCCTGGGGAGAACGATTTGTTAGGTTCCAAGAAAGTGAACACTTTCACCACCACATTGGAATCACCAGAATTAAGGGTGGCCAAGTCACCATTGAAGATGGGAAATCCCATCTTGGAGAGATCATCCGTGCTGATGAAAGCATATAATTCAGTGTCTTCTTGACCAAAAATTGGAGGAAGCTGGCCAATGGAAATTCGTTGGGGCAAAGCACTGACCTTCAACTTATATTCTTTTTGCACCTCTTCGTCGATAAACATGGATCTTGACAAGTACAGCGATAAGTCAAGGTTCACATTTTCTGTTTGGAGTTCCGGAATAGGTTGGGCTGTGGTATCTTCGTGGACTTTCTTCACGAAGACAATATTGGTGGTACCACGAACAAAGCCCTGGAAGCACGGCTCACACAAACGAACGGTACCGTTTATTGCTCGTATCGAATCGTTTTGAGCAATGACTCCGCCATTTTCGATGATGTAGTTGGAAATAAACTGTTCTTTCACAGAATCAGAGGGAGAATTGCGCATGATGTCAAAAATGCCTGTTGGCACTTCTACAAATACTTTTTCAAGCACGGGGATAGAAGAAGTGTCGGTAGATTGGATCACACACCCACTGACAGTCAAGTTATTGCCAAACTTGGTCAAGTTGGAGTGGTTGGTGATGGTGACCGATGCCGAGGTTGGGGAATTGTCATCGATGGAAGAAACCTTGTAGATGTTGAATTTGTTGAAGTAGTCGGGCACGCCGATGAACTTGATCAACACAAATCTGTCCTCGTGTTCAGGAACTCCAGGATCGTTTTGGGTGTTGGGGAACAACCGAACGAAAAGCTCAAAAGACAAAGACACATGATCGTAGACCAAAGATGTGGAGTCATTAACAATGTGCAAATTGGCACTGGTTGATATCGAGAGCTCTTTCGGCAGCGTCATAGCAACTGGCATTTCAAGTGCTGAACTATGGAGTAGCAGTAGTAGCAGTAGCAGCCTCGGCAACTCATGTCTGGGGAAATATGTTACATGCAGTCGAGAACCGTGACAGTAAAGTGGGGGAAGCTGAAAATGAGGAAATGGAAGTGAAATCAAAAGCTCAGATAACTTGATGGGTTTGAATAGTTGAAGGGATTTGTTTGCGGCTTGGTGTCAAATTGGTGTTGTTTAAGTTACTGTGGAAGTTCTGAGTGCAAAATTGCTGAAACAATCCCGTGATAATAGCTAAATTGCAGACTTCGTCTTTTCGATTGTTCCCATGATATCTGATGAGTTATATTGCAAACTTCATCGTTTTGATTTTTGGTCCTTTGCTGTGAATATCTAACTTTGCTAAACTTTTTTGACGGCAGTCTCACCCCTTTTAGCATGTTTATAAAATTCTCATGAGAGTTGAAGTCTGCTTCAAAAACATAATGACTTGAAAAAAATGAAATTCAACAAAAAACAAGGTAAACCACACACAAACACACAAACAGACACTATATCCATTCTTCTGGATTGACATTCAATTCTACCAACTCCGTCCATTTTGCACCCAAACCTTATGCAACTACCCGAATCTCAGTTACCCGCACATTTGAAGTACATTTTTTCGTGTCAAAATTTTGTTCTTCTTCTCTAGTCTAACAACTCCAAACACAAGGTATGTCAAACCATGAGGCCAACAGATGATGAAGTACTTTTTTTTTTCTTACCAACTTTGAGCATTTGAGTCGCCGCCGTTTTGGTAGCACATGTCTCTCTTGCGATGACCTGGTAATTTGTCATAGTTACACTGATATGGCCATTCAAGATAGCACCATATTAACATTCAAGTTCGTATATATCTGGAATATAAACACTTGTTGAACTAAGAAGTAGAGATAATGTTGAACGTAGAAATAGAGATTACGTAGTTCACTGACCACCTGAACAATTGAGTCGACCTAAACAGTGGAATCTGCCAGTTAGGCTCAGAATTTCGAACCGACTACGCAAAGTCACAAGTGTTGCCTTGAATTCGTTTTTATACGCCATATACACCAGAAACTAAGACAAGTTTTACGTATTATGAGAGGTTAGATGATAATTACAGAACTTAAGCTTCGTCTTCATCAACAACAACGGTTTGCAAACCCTTGTTAGATGGAACGGTGATTGGCTCGACGAAAGCGAACATGGTCTCCTTGGCATCCTCCTCGTCGTTTCTCTTTCTAGAGATTCTCAATCTCATCTTGTGCTGGACACCCTGGATACCTCTCTTCCACAACTGAGTGTTCAACTTTGGGTCCAATCTAACGTCGGAAGTACCCATGTGCAAAGTAGCGAACTTTCTGATTTCCTTGACGGCTCTTGGAGCTCTCTTCTTGAAGTTGACACCGTGCAACTGTAATGTTAGTAAAAGGTTTGAAGGAAGGGGTTGGAAATTGGAGAGCGTTTCTGATGGAATAGGATTTTCTGAACATTTTGAGATAGCCTCACTTGCCTCTGTGGGCTTGAATGGTGAGGTTCATCTTGATATTTGGGATGGTGTTCTTTCCACAGTCTGTTGGGAGGGATGGGACTTTGGGGACAGGACGCTTCCAGATTCTTTTCTCCAATAAGGATTGTTGGTTAACATACTCTCTTGTGCAAGTTAATGGTGTATTCACGGGTAACAACGTCTTGTGGAGCCATTTTGAAGTTGATGTCTAGAAGATGATAATAACAGAGGCCTGTCTCAAGATTTTCATCAAAATTTTCAGGATTTTCGCAGACTGCGTGCGGTACACAAAAAATAGTGCGGCCCGCTGGATTAGGAAGGCACCCTTCTGTGTGCAAGAGACCCAGACATGTCTGGGTTTCGCATTGCAAATGGTCTTTCACGTGATGAAGAGGGCTGGTACCCTACGAATATACCCCACATATCGATAGGCAATCGGGAGTGGAGTCCAATTTCTCTACTCTAGACCATAAACTTTATGAACGTTCTCTCCCCACCTCGCCATGATGCTGGCATACACTGAGTCCAACTTGGATTCTCCGTTGGCCAGAACTTCTACCTGTAAAGTTGAAGTCTCATCTTCAGTGGTCAATTTCGTCAGGTAGATATTGGAAAGTTCCCACGTCGCTAGCGTGCAGCAGATGATACGTCCTGTAATTTTGTTTTTGGAGATCAACTCCACTAGTTCTTCAAGGGTGATGCAGCTCTGTGCAAGAGGATTCTTTGGGGTGCCACCAATGACTGGAGAAATGTTCCGTACCACATGACTGAAGAAGTCTAGCGATTGGGAGGCTAAACCAGTGAATTCCTTTTCAAACTCCTTTGAAGCTTCCCTCAATTCCTCGTAGGATCTGTCTTTTGCTCGAACTAGAAGATTCATCGTAATCCACATCAAGGTCACATTGGAGTGATATTTCTCGTACTGCGGATCAGGGCCAAGTTTCCGGCTCCGAGCAGAAATATCTTGCCTCAAGGATTCCAAAAACGACAAGAGGGTGAAGAAATTACGAGTCACCGTAAGAACCATGATAATCTCATAGCTGAGACCGGTCAACTTTGCCTGGACCTTTGCAGCTTCTGAACTCGACCCTTTGAGTCGCACCTGGTAGCAGAACTTGTAGAGTTCGTTCACAAGAGCCAAGTTAGGAATGGACTTTAGCCGCAAGAGCAAAATCAACAACAGATACCCCACTTGCCCATTATTATTCTTGGGAAGTGGGTAGATTACACCTCCACGTTCTTTGCGTCCGCTCGAATCGGAATTTCTGGAGCTGGCGTCATTTAAACTGACAGCAGATCCGCCCAGCGGAAGCACCGATCGAGATAAAGGTGGAGGTGGAGTATTGGGGTTCTCTTGAAGGTAAAGGGCATTATTCAAGTTGATCGCTTCTTTCTTGGCGACCGAGAGCTGGTCATTGAACAAAATAAGGGTCAAGCGAATCTCCCAGATGCATAATGCTTCTGCCAAGGTCAACAGTTCGCTGTTAAGAACGAAGTAAGTGGTGTCAATTAGCTCATCGTAAGAGGCAGATTTGACCCTTTCAACGTCGAAAAACGAGTCAACCACGTGTGCTTCCGGTTGTGGGACTCGTACGAATAATGAGTCCGCACTGAGATGGCTGATTTCCGACATGTTGTTGGGGTATTTGATTCCTACAATCTTGCGGTGCAGTCCAATACACCAGTGCACCAGATAAACTCCACAGCGTGGAGATCAGTAGATTTTGTACACAAAGGTGACAGTTCAAGAAATCTGTATTACAGACAGCTTTCATCCGTGATAAAGAACCATGCCCCCGGAGCCACAACCGACCCACAGAGAACTTCTACTACAGGCTAAAGTGAGGCAAAAGAGTAATCTTCAGGAATCAGCAGGCTTATCAAACCAGTTGGCAAGAACTGTGCATGCATTGATAAAAGTGAATTCAGTCAACAGCACTCCCAACTGTCCTCCTATACTCGACAAGATCACCACAATTCACGAACTTGACAAGGAAATCGACAGACAGCTCAACAAGGACATTTCCGTTAGTTACGAGACACTTTTGCGTTCCAAAAACAGGTTGGCTCTTTTCTTGCGCAAGACGCATCGAACTCTTGCCGTGGAGACAGACCCGCACCGGTCATATGTGGACCTATTGCAGAGGAAGGTGGAGTACATCGATCAAGATTTGCGAATACTCGAACAAACTCTACGGTTGGTCAAGGAAAACTCCGAGAGTAAGTAATTGAAAGCTCGAGTATGTGACGGAGATAAACTTTGCTACCATGACGGCAATAATACAAGAATGACAGTGATAAATCTTACTAAACGGTTATAAACCTTCTAGCATGACAGTGAAACTATCAGCAGCAATCTGCCTATTATTGGTATCCTATGCCAACCCCTTTGCGGCACGCTCCCATTTGTCTTCACTGATCCATCCGGCGTTAATTACTTCAACTAGATCCTCCAAGTTTATTCTTCGGTTGGCCCTCAACGGCTTTGACTTTTCCACAAAGTTGAGGTAGAGCCGTGGATAAGATTCACGAGGGATATGTTTGATCGACAGCTCGGCCGCCCGCTGGCTAATTTTGGCCGCGATGTCCTCGTTGGCGTCCACCGTGAGCCACTTTCTGCGGCGATATTCCCAGAGCATTTCCCCAATATTCAGCTTGGGGTCTCCCTGCACGCTGCTCGGTCTGGAGGAGTCCGTGGAGGTATCGGACATGAGGTGGACGGACTTAACATGAGTGTCGAAGTCGTCTCTGAGCTTGGCTATGTCCAAGTCCCGGTATGGAACTTTGGCAGTGTCCATATCTTCGATTTCAGCTTTCACGGGCTCCGGCCCGTTGGCCTCGAACATCTTGTCAAGGTTTCTGTGTTTCTTGTAGTCTTTCATGAACTTTTCCTCATTCGCGGTGATTCCTCTTCCGACCCTGGAGAAGCGCTCGAAGGTGTCAGGTGAGTCGCTGTCTTGAAATAACTCTTCGACGGCCTCGTCTTGTGAGGCGTTTTCGGAGAGGGTACGAAGCTTGAAAAGAAACGAGTTCCACTCGGTGGAAAGCTTTTTGAGAACGGTGGTGAATTTCCTGGGCCGCTTGCTGGGAGATGTTCGTAGGTCTGGGGATGCGATGCTGGGTGACGATTCTTTCGGGGAGGTAAGGTCCATTATCCAAGCAAAAAGGGAACCACAATATGGGAAAGCAAGTTACACGACGCCACTAGCCGTTTAGGATCTCCGGTTCTTTTTCTGGGCCAGTGAAGGCTGTGGTTATGGTGCTTGCTTTTTTTTTGTCGCACCTCATGCCCCACAATCTTCCGCATGCAAGCTTCTCATTTTGCGCTTGCCGACTCTGAGTGCAGTGACAGACACTGCCACAAGTGAACTGCACGAGGTTAGGTTTGGTATTGTGGCAAATCAGCAAGCTGAGAATCTACTCATCGCCAGACGCAAGTTCTTGCATGAATGACCAGATGCACTAACAAAGCTATTGTGGCAGATGCTGGACGTTGTTGTGCAGGAAAAATCCGATGGAGGACTGCTCACGCGCGATATTTAATCTCGTGAGATAGCTCACGGAACCTCGGCTCTACCGAACTTACTGTACCGTATCACGTGGGTTTTTGCTTGTCTCCATCGTGCTGAACTTCTCCTTGAGCTCTTTGTAGCACTTGTAATCAAACTTCCACCCCTTGCGTGCGGTGAGCAAGTCTTCTTCCGCTTCTCTATCGTCCATATTCTCTCTCTGCGCAATCTTTCGAAGGTTCCGCTCGCTTAGTGAAGACACGTATGTCTCCCATTTCACGCTGAACACACCGAAAGACAACCCGTCGTGCACGGAATCTCCGATCCACGACCGCGAGTTGATGCCGTTGCGGAAAAATCCGTGGTACTGCTTGATGGTGGGAAGCATGAGTAACGTGACCGAGAGATCAAGCAATTCGACGCCGTCGCTGTCCCGCTTCACCACTAGCGGTCTAACCACGTCTGCTTTGGTCCAGGTGTCGTTGCAGTCGGTCAAATTGAAATTGCCACTGAAAAGTCCGAGGTGACAGAGCACACTCAATAGGTTGGAATCGTCCGTGTACAAACCACCAGCACCACCCCATAGCTCGCGGGTCCTCTGAACTTTTCCCTCGGACATCTGCTCGAGGAACTGCTTGATGTGCTTGTATGGAATTTTCACCTCCACGAAGCAGTTGATGTAGGCCTCTGTCAAGGGAGGTAACATCGGTATGTACGCCAGTTTCTCGCTGGTGTACCTCTCTTCCAGCCGAGCTTCCCACCCACTTCGAATGTCTAAAAGCCTTTGCCTGTCGTGCTCTCGCAACCCGTGCAACTGCTCAATCTGCAAAGTGGCCCATGTGGTGGTTGGGCTATATAATATGGTGCCCAAATGGTGCCTGTGTGGGTACAAATCGTCAAGAAGATCGCGGAGAGTGGTTTTGTCCAAGACAACCGGTGGGCCCTTGGCTCGTTTGACTCGTTTCGGTATTTCTGCAAGCTGTTTTCCATTTCCATTCACGAAATCTTCCAGAGGTCTGTGGTGGTGATGATGATGATGGTTGTGTCTGTGAACATGGTGGTGGTGATGATGTCCAGTCTCAGACAGAAGGTGGTGGCGGTGGGTGTGTGGCAGTGGCTGGCTTTGCTCCATTTGGGGTTGAGGAACATTCTGTGGGGCAGGGTCTTGCGAAAAGGTCGGTGAATTGCTTTGGATTTCCTGTTTCAACACGTGTGGAGACCCAGTACCTGTGCTAGAGTATTCTTCGAGCAGAGGCTTGGGGAACGTCACCTTGTTGTTCTCATCGTGGGAAGGTTCTGGGTCTGCACCAAAAAGCCCAGTTCCCAAAGGACGATGCAAAGCTGGAACACCTCCGTCTTTTAGCATTGGAGGCAGTAAACTGCCAAAAGATGGTGCAATTGGCAGCACTAGAGACAGTAGCAGAGCGTTGTTGGAGTCCAGAGATCTCGACAAGAACGAGATGGGAGGAAGCCGGATTCCAGAACCCGCGCCGCTGCGAGAAGGACTGCCTTCTGTTTTGGGACCATTGGCACCGTTGTTTGACATTGTGTTTGCTGTTGTGGGGGTGTAGGTTGGTAGAAAACTTCACCAACTTCTCGGGTTATGTACACTCCAAGCTACGATTAGGTCGATGTTTGAAATTTAGATCAGTCTGCCCTGCAGATTTCACTTCCGGTTCTTCTGTAAGCAGCCATAGTGGACCACTTGGTCATTTTGGTCGATGCATAAAACACTGAAGCCGAGCTTCTTGTTGCAAATGTGACATGGCTGTGTTCCAGCTGGAATACTGTAAGATTTGGACTGGGTGTCCAACAATTTATGATGGAGCTTGATCGACCCAACTTTGTACAACTGGCTCCCCAAGTGCGTGTTGTACAACTTCTCCTCGTTCTTTCGAACATTCTCTTCTATGAATAGCATGAGTTTGTGCAATGGGAAGCAATTAGGCAACGTGGTGAGGATCCGGAGCATCGACATCTTGTTGCCCTGGAGTTTCAAGAGCTTGGCCACAGAATCTTGGTTCTCTTCGTAGTGCATGAGTAAGTCTTCCAAGAGTTTATGAAGCAAATCCTCCCCAGTTTGCTGATTGTGGGGTTGAAGGTAAACATCAGAACAATACTGCATCGCTCCGTCCAAGTCTGCCAATTGGTTGAACAAGACGTCGACGGACTTCTGGTGCTCCCCCAACCGCCTGTATATGAAAATTGTGAACCGTAGAAATTTGTCCTGGCTGGTGGGTATGTTCTTCAACACCGTCCATGGCTCATACTCGTTTGTTTTCTCGAGTAGTTTGTACAACTTGACATAATTCGGGTCCTTGTAGAAATCGTCGTCCGAAGCTTTTAAACCCTTCAACTTTTGCAAATAAGAAAGACAAAGTTTGGTGGAGAACATCAGGACATGTTGCTCGCGACCGGATGACTGAAGGATATCGCTCTCGTTCATGAGCCATTCAAGGTATCTGATGGTGAGGTCCTCGTTCTTTATCGACTTTTCGAAGTAATCAAAAACTTTGAAATTGTCATAGCTCTCGCATGCATATGTCTCGTTCATGAAAATCAATTCTGCCCTCTCAATCAAATTTTCAACATCCGTCAAAACCCAATACGAGAACTTGAATACCAAATCTAAGTCGTCGTTGTTGAGCTTCTGCAAGTAACTTATCGTTAAATTGGGTCCATTTAGAAATTCGTCAAAATCATTGTCATGGTCTTGATTTTCTTGGTGAGCAAGCGATTCAAGCATGGTCAAAGCATCTTCATGTAATCTTCTTCCAAAGTAGAAGTCAAGCAACTCACGAATGAAATTCTGCAGCTCGTTGGTATGTGTATGCAAATCTTTGAGGAGGCAATTGTTGACCACTTTGGCGTCACACCTGTTGTTTGGCAATCTAAGCAATGGACCAAGCAACATAGGTTTTGTATGGTAATAGCACAAGAAAAGGGAGGTGTCAATCGCAGTTGCCAATTGGAGCAACTTTTCCTTCCAATTCTCTTGAGTTAATTCAGGGTAAATATCAAATGGGCTTATTTCAATATCTTTCCATTTGATTGTCGGAACACCTTCTGTGCTATTCAAGAAACTCAAGTGTATTCTTCTCTGATCGGTCAAGTAGACAATCAAATTGTTCACGGCTTTACTGAATTTTCGAAGCCTCTGAGATTTCTGGGAGATTGACCCTTGCGCTGACGAACTTTTCGCCTTTTGAGAAGTCTTCATATCATCAGTTGGAGAATCTGTTACCAAGCCATTCATAGCTCCGTTGGAATTGTGAATCTCGGCCAAGCTGATTCTTCTGACCACGTTATTGGACTGTGAGATGCTTGTGGTCAATTCCCCATTGTTCAAATTACTGATTTGGATGTCACCATTCAAAAAGTCAGGAAACATAGGAAGTATGTCCTTGTGTGACAACATCCACTCAGAACCAACGTCTACAAGAGCCTCGTGGTATTTCGAGTAGGCTTCAAATAGAATAACGGCTTTATCCTTGAATAGTTCTCTGGCAAACAAAAGCTTTTGTTTCAACCTAGGTGTTTCGGGGATTGTTTTCTCAGAGAACAAATCATCATTTTCATCCAAGTTGGTGACTAACGTCAATGCCTTCTCGAGTCCAATCAACCTGAGGTCGTTGCTCGGATCCTTGATGCCTTTGGTTGCAGCCCCAGTGAGAGACAAGAATTGGTCGAGCTGTTTCTGATTGGGCAACAAGTTGAACTGGAAGACATTAGTGCCTGCACCAATCACAATAGTGGAATCTTCAATGGACAAACAGATGCTGTTGGAGTTCAATTGATGGAAAAACTCTTGTATGAGGTCACCACTTTGTATGTCAATGACCTCAAGCTTCTTGCTGTAAAGTGCTAGGAGGTAGCATGGATTGAGAAAAGCTATGTCGAGAGGAATTGCCGAAAGCTTGACGGCTGATTCCTTGAGCGAACAAAAGCCATCTCTATACTCAAGCACTCCGACCTGAGCATCTCTTATCAACAAAGACCGGGCGTCCGACATGTGGATGACTCTTATCTCGAGACCGTTGTTGGAGAGGCCAAAATAGCCAAATGAAGTACTTTGGGTAAATGTGTATATGCTGGAGTCTTCTGTAGGTAGATCTTTAAGACGGAAATCGTCATTCAAGTCAACTACTAAGAAGGAATTGTGCAATCCCAATAGAACCACACTGAAATGCGGGTGGCATCCAATGGCTTTGATGCGGTCTTTGAGAGCAATTTCTTTGATGAGGCTGAAATCAAAGATGTTTCGAGATCGCTGGGTAATTTTGTAGATAAACAAGCGCTTTCTTGCGCCTATTAGAAGGAGTCTGCGTGCCCCGGCCTCAAAATAACTGAACTTGGAGTAATTCTTGACATCTTCAAAAGTGGTCACCAAGTTCAAGTGTGACCCCACCCACTCAAACACCTGAAGTGTTTCCGAGTTTCCTATTAGAAGAACATCTCGGCTGCTGTCTTTGTAGAGCGGAATTGTTTCAAGCGAAGTGACTGGGGTCAGTGTAGTGGTGACATTGGAAAATTTCTTTTCAATCAGGTACAACTGAGACAAGCCATTGTCGGTGAAGAGACGTTTGATGTCGTTAAACGACCTGTAACTTTTTAGCGAACGAGATGCCGACGATGACTGGACAGGTTCAGCCTTTTGGCTTGCCCTCATGATGGTGATGTCTCCATTGGAGAACCCAATGAACAATTTGTCGTCTGAATAATGAAGTGCGGTAATCTTTGAGCCACCCGGAAGATGAAGCCGATTGAACGGCTCAATTATATCGACATTCATGTGCCGGCTGATTGAGTGGAGTTTATGAATCAGTTACTTGTCTCATATTTTCTCACGACAATGCGCGCACTACAGTATTCCAGTCGAATGCTTCATTATATATAGTAATGCTAGGCTGTGATGAGAAAATTCACCACACCAGAACAGTACTTGACAAGTTCGTCAAGGCCCTCGCTCTGTGATTTGTTGACAACTCCCCACTTCTCCAAGGCTTCCACCAATTGTTCCTCCAGTGGGTTCGCGTAGATAACGTCTCCATGGTGCTTCAAGAACAAACCGAAAATGGCCTGGTAGATATCGAAGTTTGTGTTGGTAGCCAATCCTTGCGTCAAGGCAGACACAAAGTTGGTGATTTCGTTCAATGGAGGGAACGTATTCAACGATCTGACTTCAAGGTCGAGGTTGGAAGGAGCTGCACTGACCAAAAGAGCCAAGAATTCGGTGTAGACACCATCCTCACTGCCTTCTCTAAGCAAGCGAGTGAAATCCGACTCAAAATTGTGGAGCCCGTTGGACTTCAATTTGAGCAACCGAGACAGTTCCTCTTCAGTGGATCCGTTGGAAATGCCATTGGTCAACCCCTTTTCAGCAACAATAGCGCGGTCTCCAACCACTTCTCCAGATAAAGATAAGAAAAACGGAGCCTGTTTTGGCTTTTTTGGAGCCTCCTTGGGCTTGTTTCTCTGCTTGATGATGTCAAGATGCAAGATGTTCTGGTATTTGGCACGGGGTCCAACCGACAACGTCAAAAGTTCCTGGTCTATTTGGTCGACGGAGCGGTAGATTTGGTCGAGGTCAAAGTCTTCGTCCTCGAAAGACTCCAAGGCACCTTCAATAAGGGAGGATCCACCATCACCGGATACGTTGGGCAAGAGAATCGTAGAAAACTCGTGCTCTTCCATGTGTCTAGTCGAAACAGGATGGAACTGTGCTCTGTTGGTCCACAAGTTGATTCCGTTGCCAGAAACATGCGTGGTAGCCAAGAAGTCACCAATTGGAGAGAACTTAACACTGGTGGCCACGCTTGGAAGACGAACTCCGTCGATGCAACCTCCAGTAGGCAAGTCCCACGTTCTCAAGGTGCCGTCAAGACCCACACTGACGACCCAGCGACCATCGGGGGAGAAATCCATTCCTGTGATTCTGTTGGTGTGCCCGTACAAGATTCTCACCACCTTCTGCGTGACGACGTCGATAACAACAATGGTCAAGTCATCCAAAGCACAAGCAATCAAGTCAGAACCCTTGTGATAAATCATGGACGTGACCGGCGAGTCGAGCTGCAACTTGCCCAAATACTTCAGGTCGGAGAAATTGTAGAAGCCGACTATTCCGTCAAGCCCACAACTGACCATCTTTCTGTTCATTCCGTCTATGGCCAACCCGGTAACAGCCTTCTGCTTGTGCAACATGTACTTTTTGCGCAACAATCCAGATTGCAAGTTGAACACACCGATTCCACCTACTGAGGAGCCGACCAAGGCAAAGTTGCCACACTGAGACACGCAGATTGCTTTAGCGAGCCCACCATCCACAGTCGGCAACTCGTGTCGACCAGCACGTTTGTGTTTGGAGTCCCAGGTTCTGGCGAATGCCTCGTTTCTGTGAGTAGTGAGCATGTTCTCCCATTCACCTTCACGCGCCACAGACATGGAAAGGGCAGTGATTTCTGGATATCTTTCACGCATCAGTGCCACAGGACCGGCTTTTCTGTCCTTGGAGCCGGTTTTGGGTGGTCTTTGCGACATCTCTTGTGCTTGAGCATCTTTCCTCAACGAGAAGCACCACAAAGTTTGGTCCTTGGATGCAGAGTACACAAAGTGTGATTTGTCCTCGTCAGGGAACACAATGGCCACAGGCGGCGCAGAGTGCCCTCCACGAGAACGCAAATGACGAGGTGGAGTTACGACGGAAGAATTGGAAGTTGACAATGCTGGGTCAAACACCAATTCCTTCAACAGGTTGTCCCCACCATTGGTCACCACAATAGGCTGGCCATTGAGGAACTTGACGTTGGCCACTCCACCGTTGGCTTCGGTGTGGCAATTTCTGTAAATGTGCACACGGGACTTCTTGGCCAAATCGTGGAAATAAAGATCACCAGTATTCAAACCGGCAACCATGTGGTGAGATCCGTCAGTACGGAACGAGAGGGAAACGACCTTGGCCGCGACATCAGCGGGAGAAGCCACGATTCTCTCACCCAAGACAAGGCCCTTCTTCAAGTGGTAGAGATACACTCCACCGACTGTGGAACCCACAGCCACAATGTCCAAGGCTGGAGCAGTCTCAATACACGAGATGTTTTCGCCAAATTGGTTTTCGGGCGTCTTGAAGATGGTCTTGGCTGTCCGAATATTGAATATGAAGAGGTGGTTCGAAGTGGCCACAACGATCTTATTGAGGTACGTTGGTGGATGCACCAATCCGACAATATCTCCGTCAAACTGTGGGTTGATTGTGCGGAGTGTGGTGTAATGTTCGGTGGGAAGTTTGGATCCATCACTTGGTTTCTTGAAAATGTTCACATCTCCATCGGTGGAAGCAACAACCAAGAAGTCGCCAAAAACAAGGATGTGGCTAACAGTGGCTCCAGAAGCGCATTCGACCTGGATCTCGGACTCCAAACGACCTCTTTTGTAGATTCCAACAGTGCTACCATACCCAGCATATACATAGTGGAAATGAGCAGCCAATGCCGTGATCTTGGAGGCCGTTTGGTGCTGGGAGACAAACAACAAATGCAACGTTGCGGCGTCATAGATCTGGAACGAACGGCCCACGGATGTGACAATATAGAAGGTGGCACCCAAGGTTCCGATCGCAAAAGGGATTTCATTGGAGACATTTCCCAAAGAACGGAACGGGCTGAAGATTTTCGACGGTCTGGCGACACGTTTCTGTGTCTCCGTCTTTCTTCTCTTGTCCAAAGGCTCTGCCATGATGTGGAGTTTGAAAGTAGAAGAGTGGTTCTTGAAAAATTTCGATGAGGTGTGCGTATAAACCACTGGCTGCGAGATGAGAAGCTAGTGGAGAAGAAAGTGGTGGATTCTAAAATAGCAAGAAATGAATTAGAAGCAATTTCACCGACGGGATTACCTCGACCTTACGAATTCTTTTTTTCTCCCTTTCTTCTCCGGAGTCCTCCGGGGTTTGTAAGCTCACCTGTTGAAATATGCGATCTACTGAAAAAAAATTAACTCCATCTTTTCTCAATATGGTTGAAGCGGAAAAAAGACCTGTAGACTCTGAGGAGTCGTCCGAATCCAAGAGAGTCCACACTGAAACGAGACAAAAGGGCTTCGCCCCTATCAAACCCGAATACATTGTGGAAGCTGTCACAGCTGAAGAAAACTACAATGATGAAGAGGCAGAAGGTGGAGACAGAGAGAACGACGACCGCTCGAAGAGAAGCAAGAAGAAGAGAGGACAAAACAAGAAGAGAGACTTGAAACAACAGAAGGAAGAAATCAGATTGTGCACGAGTTTACTCGATCCAAGCAACCCCAAAGAATGTGAGTGGGGACTCGACAGATGCAAGAGTATCCACGATGTGGAGAAGTATCTTGCTGCCAAGCCTGCGGACATTGAAGAAGTTTGTCCTGTTTTCAAGGCAATTGGATACTGTCCAGCTGGTTTGAAGTGCAGATGGTTGGGAAGCCACTACAACAAGGAAACCAAGCAGCTCTTGCAAGATTTGGAAAAAATGGAAAAGACCAAAACCGAAAGCTACGTGGTCAACAAGATCAACCCTCTCAACAGAATTCAGTTGCAAAAGAACAAGTACGTCTTTGAGAAAGCTGGTCCTTACAACAAGTACTTGGATTCCTTTGTTCAGAACGAGGCTAACATTGCCAAGCAACAGGAAGATGCAAAGAACAACACTGCCACATTTGTGGAGGCACCATTCACACCAGGAGAGAAGAAGAAAATCAACTTGAGCAGAGCCAAGATTGTCTCTCCTTTGACCACCGTAGGAAACTTGCCTTACCGTCGTCTTATGAAGACTTTGGGTGCTGATATCACGTACAGTGAAATGGCTCTTGCCCTTCCCTTGCTTCAAGGAACCAAGCCAGAATGGGCTTTGCCAAAGGCACACTCGTCGGAATACCCTGGATTTGGAGTCCAGATTGCTTCCAACCACCATCAGCAAGCCAGCAAAGCTGCCGAGGCCATTGCTAGAGAAACCACTCACGTGTCTGAGCTTAATTTGAACTGTGGTTGTCCTATTGATCTTCTTTACCGTCAAGGACAAGGTTCTGCTCTTTTGGACCAGCCTTCCAAGTTAGTTCGCATCTTGAATGGTATGAACGCCGTTTCTGGAGACATTCCCGTTACGCTCAAAATCAGAACTGGTACTAAAGACAGCAAAAACACGGCCGTTTCTTTGCTCAACAGAGTCTTGGCCGAGACAAATGTCGCTGCAATCACCTTGCACGGACGTTCTAGACAGCAGAGATACACCAAGGAGGCAGACTGGACTTACATTGGTGAAGTTGGTAAGACAGTTCAGGAATGGAACCTCAAGAAACAGGAAAACAAGGACTTGCAGGACACCCAGCCAACATGGTTTATTGGAAATGGAGATGTTTTCACCTTCGAGCAGTGGCACAATGCTGTCAATACCGATGGTATTGACTCCGTCATGGTTGCCAGAGGAGCCTTGATCAAGCCATGGATCTTTGAAGAAGTCGATTCCGAGCAGTACTTGGACAAGAGTGCCAGTGAAAGACTCGAGTACTTGCGCACATTTGCCAACTTCGCTGTGGAGCACTGGGGCTCCGACGAGTACGGCATTGAAGTTGCCAGAAGATACATGTGCGAGTTCATGAGTTTCACCCACAGATACATTCCAATTGGAATCTTGGAGAGACTTCCACCCAAGTTGAACGAGAGACCACCCAAATGGAGAGGAAGAAACGAATTGGAGACTCTTTTGGGGTCTACTGACTACAAGGACTGGATCAAGATCACGGAGATGTTTTTGGGTAAGGCATCTCCAAGTTTCCTGTTCATTCCAAAGCACAAGAGCAATTCGTTTGAGAAGTAATAGCATTTGATACGTACGTTACACAAGTTTAAAACCACTCGGTAAGCTATCCTACAAATCTTTCTTGGTGGCACCCGAGGTGGTCAGGTAGTCCTTCGACAAGCTCAGAGCTTGAGCCTTCAAGGTCTCCAAATTGCCATCCCTCTCAGCCAACTCCTTCTTCAAGGCAGCAATTTCAGCGGATTCGGCAGTGCCGGTCTTTCCACTCACTTTCAAGTCGTCCAACTTGTCCTTCGTGACAATCAACTCAGCAACCAAAGAATAGGTTCTGGTCAAAATAAGAGTCAAAAACAAGGTGAATCCACAGAGGTACATGTTTCTCTGGGCATAAAATCTTCTGGCCTGGACTTCAGATCTGTCGTTGATGAGTCCACTCACTTGAGAGTTTGCGTTTGGTGCAGAGGCGTGCAACTCGGAGGTGACAGCGTACACTCTGTTGACGGAGTCAATGAAAAGAACTAGCACAAAGCCAAAAATACACTTGATGGCGATTTGCACCTGTTCCGACTGGAACGGCATGGACACCGTCGATAGCACGGTTCTTCTCACTCTTCTGGGGAAGGGCAAGGACAAGATGCCAAAAAACGCCATTTCAATGACGAGCAAGCCGAACACCAAATTGTAATACAAAGCCATTTTTGATGTTGTTGAGTCTTGGAAAAGTGGATCTTTGATAGTTCGAAACAGTTGTGACAGAAGGCAACCTGAGTAGCAATGTTGCCTGATTGTGCAGGATACGACTGCACGAAGGAACAGAGATGCAGAGAATATGTTGTTATTTCTATAAGGTGCATTAGTATCCGATGGACACCTTCAAGGTGAAGGTGACCAAAATTGGCAAGGTGATGAAAAGAATCGAGTACTGTGCGATCAACACTATGGCCAAGCAGTCCATCTGCAAATGCTCTGAGGAATCTGGATCAGTGTAGAAAGCCGTGAAGTAAACCAACGCAGTGGCATTGGGTAAGCCGAACTCCAATACGCTAACAAACCGGAGAAGCTTATCGTCTTCAAACCACCCAGCCTCGTAGATTCCCGTGGTGAGCCCGACACCAAAGATGGGCAAAATAATCAATCTGCACGCGGTGATCATGAGTGTGGTCTTCCAGAAACCAGGCACCATCGAAGTGACCTTCAAGCGAGCAATTGTAGCCCCTAGAAGCAACAACCCCAAGGGCACTGATGCTGCTCCAACGTAACTTGTGATATCCATGACAAATGAGAGAGGAGGCATGTCATCAGGAGCAGAAGGCATGTAGAACAGAGTCTCCACGAACAATGCCTTTAGTGGTGGCGACATTGCAATAGCAAGGGAAATGATCAACGAGAGCGAATTGGGTGCCATGAAATTCTTCAATGTAGAGAGGAGCCCACGCCTGAACTTTTGAAGTTTCGACACTGGACGTTTTTCTTCAGTTTTGGGAAATTCCTCGGCAGCGCAGTCGCTGGTTGATGTGACCGCTCTCTTGACCTCGTTGCTTTTCAACCGGCCATATTCAGAGTATTCGTTGATGACATCGTGCATGTCTTGCGATTTCATCGTTCTCAAATCTCCGGATCGAGAATGAGTAGGGTTTAAAGAGTAGTAAACTGACACACCAGACTCGTTGGTGCCTCTCCGACGACGCACATTTTGTGAGCTTGAGGCGTATTCTGAAATTGAAGATAACGACGAACGTGGGCTCGACCTCTGACTTTCAAGATCACGCATTCTCAAGAACGCGTCATGCTGTTGGGTGTCTGTTATCTGAGAATTTATTTCTGTGGGGTTGACCTCGGCCGTTTGAGAGTCAAGGGACTCCGAGCCAGAGCCGCTTTCTTCTCTTGTCTTTTCCAGTTGCACTTGCTGCAGGTTTTCTTCGTTCGAAGTGTCTTTGGCATTTTCGTTATCGCTGGTAAGTTGATCCCGAAAGTCCCATTCAATCAATTTGTATAAGCCCAAACTGAACTGGTAAAACACCTGAGAGGCAAGAAAAATACACACATATGCCACTCCTTTGTTTCCTTCGGCTTCTGTGAAGATACCGGTGGTGGATAAAGTTTGCATGTATGCGATCGGAAGATCGGCGATATTGGGGAATAGTCCGACAGACATAAGTCCACCGAACCAAGCTTTAGGCGACTTGCAAACGAAGAAGGTGGCCAAGCCAAGCAAGGCCCCAACAATATAAAGCAAAGTGCCTAGGAAAAAGATGACTCCGATGTTCTTGATGTCTGAACTTTCAAGATTGGAAATGATTTTGTTAAAAATCAAGCAAGGCATGATCGCAGTGACGATGACATCAGAGATATCTCGACATGTGGACACTGTAAGGATATTTTTCTTTGCTAGGAAGAACCCCATCCCTATGATGAAATAGATCTTGAAGATGGGCTTGACCGCGGCATAGATCACCGTCCCCAAAGATGCAGACATGGCTAAAGATTAGGCCTGTATTATCAAAATGAAAAAGGGATCTTGTGAATGTTCTGAAACTCTTATCTCAAACAGATAAGGACATGAGTGAAGTGAACTTCTAATAGTCCTGAAAAACCACTATGCACTACACGGCGTTCGCTCATTTCGGGACATGTATCCGATCTGTACTGTTTTATATATGTGCCAGACTGGTTGCAAAATGGACAGCTGGGGTTGTAGTCTGAGGTTGTTGTCTGAGGTTGTTGTCATTTTCAGAGTGGTACAAGAGTGAAATTGATTTTTTCAAGCTGCAACAATTTTGACAAATTTTGGTGAAGGCTGAGAAACAATAGAAAGGCACTTTTCGCACTGGTAATCCCTCAAAACTTGTGATACTCTGTCACAGGATCTCGCACAATCCGGCGGATAGGGGAAATTGCCATACTCATCTATATAAATCGTATGCTGTATAACACCGTGCAAACCAGTAAACGGGGACCAAATATGCCCCGAGACTCATCTGCGACAAAAGAACATGAAAAAGGAGCTTAACACATCAGTTGTGAATGGATGTATGGGAAAGCTGAAAGGGGGAGATGGAAGAAGGGGAATGGGTCGTTAATCGTAATGTAACCTTTTGCGTGGTTAAACGCTCACGTAATTCAATCTCATAGTACTGGTCAAAATATGCACACTGGCAACGGTGACGACATCTGTGATGGTGCAAATCTCGGCATTGCCGTCGAAGTCTTCCTCCAAGAACTTGTCAAAGTCATACTCTTCAATATCTTGTTTAGGACCTAGGAATGGAGACAGCAATTCGGAGAAAATGGAGTCTGGAGGAGAACTTCCGCCGCAATCAGAGACATATTCGGCGGACGAAACATCATCCACGTCGTCGTGAACGTTGTCCTTGAGAAATCCCAGTCTCAGAGCATTTTTTGGTCTTGCTGGAGAACGCGAAGGAACTTGGATTTCCTCCAAGTTCGTATTGAGATACTGCAAACACAGCTCAAAATCGCTGCAGAGCCGCAGGTCTACCTGGTTCATCGTACTGGAGGACAAGCAATTTGAAAGCAATATCGGCTAAAATTTTGGGGATGCGAAAGTGGTAAACAAGCCAGGGTCTATTTATCAAAATTGCGCAATCTTCTTATGGTGGCTGGTTCTTCAACTCCTGATGTAACTGGTGTGAGGTAGTGCTCAGACATTTCCCTGGCCATGTTACCCAATTAGGAAGTTTTTTGGATAGTGCGCATGCGCGTAACTGCGAGAATCCGTCATAGCCTGCACTTGTTAGCAAGGGGAAAAGTACAGTTATTTCGAAAAGTGGTCAACTGCCCAAGGTTGCACCTGCTGTATCGTTCAGGAATCGTCTAGCTTGGCAGATGTCGCAGTCAATCCTCGTTCCTGGTTAAAATGTCGTAGCCTGCATCAATCCGAGGATGCAGTTAGTTCATGGACGTCAAACGCCGAAGAGCCTAGGGCGCCTATTTGGTGCCCCCTGCCTTGTCTAGACGCCGTTGGGCACCACAATTGCCCCTTTCAGCGTTTTCGATTTTCCCGCAAGAGAGAAAACTACTCAGATCAGTAATCAATGCCACACGGCTAAGATTCATCGCAAAGCCCGCAGAAGCGTTCAGAGGCTTCTATTTCAGTCATCTATATTACATGTGTAGTTCTCCCTTTCAATGAATCCTTCAGTTCTCGGATAGGTCAAGACCACCGTCAGTTAATTCTTCACTTTCTTCTTTGGGGGACGGGCGTCATCCTCAGCCCCGGACGCCATCTCGTCGTCCGAACCTGAAGCGGAGGCATGCGAGTCGAATTCTTCTGCGACATCGGAATCTGACCCCGAACCAAAGTCGTCGTCTGCACTCTCTTCTTCCCCGGCACTCCCCATGTCGACGTCTGCATCTTCATCATCGTCGTCGTCATCCCCAACCATGGCCTTGGCCAACATGGCCTTGGCGAGCTTCTCTTCGTTCTTCATCCTCAATCCCTTCTCCAGACAGTATCTCTCAATCTTCTCCTGTTCTTCCTTGTCAATGTTGGCAAACACGTGAGACAAATTAGATCCTCTCAAGTTCACTTCCAAATCAAAAGTACGCGAAGCGCTGACTCCGGTAGACGTACGCGACATCGTGACACTGCTCACCTCGGTGTATGGAATGTAGACGGTCGGCTTCGTCACGAACAAGAAGCATCTGTCCAACGGATACAAATAACCCTCCGACGCCTTCAACGAGCACGCCACACCCGCCTGCAAGAATCTCGACTGGAACGAGCTAGGCACAATCAAACGACGCTCGGTCAAACCTTTCAAACAGTGCGACATCACCAAGTGGGTCTGCGAGTCGTATGTCTTCTTCAAACGCTCCTTGTACTTCTGCTCGTACAGGTCGTCCGGCAAATTCAACTCCAATTCCGTCTCCTCCTCTCTGGAGAACTGCAACACCAAAAATGGGTATCTGGTCTGGCCTTGTCTCAACGGAGGGTCAATCTGCAAAACAACCAAGTGGTGGACATCGTCCGGCTTTGGCAACGAGAAAATTCTCTCGATTTGCTTGTACTGGATCTTGTAGTCGTACGTCTTGCCGCGCAATCTCAACGAGGTGGGGTACATGTCAATGTCGTAACGGCCTCTTGGAGTCAAGAACAAAACATCGCTGAACGACACAATGGCCTCACCCGCAACCTGGCCAATGTCAGCCTTGTCCTTGAGTTGCTCGTAGAAAACAGAAGCAGCACTGAGTTCTTCGGTTTCCTCTTCCTGCTTCTCCTCTCCGTCCTCAGTCTTTACGGTTTTCGTGGTTTCGTTTTCCACAACTCCGGGGATGTAGAATCTCATTTCAACAATCTCATCGCCGGCCTTATTTTCGTTGCCCAAGTTGAACTCGATTGCAACTTCGTTCTTTCCTGTCAAGTTGGAGTTGGAGATGTCAGAATAAGGCACCTCGAAGTCCGGCTTGTTGTTGATCTGGAAGACCAACTCGTTTCTGGCCAAGTCGGTCTTTCCCCAGTTCCATCCTCTCAACGAGTGTTCCTTGTGTTCCAACGTCAAGTGGAAGTTTCTTTGCAATTCTTGTTTCATTTTGGCGAAATCCTCCGCATCAAACCCGTCGAGCAGCACAACGCCCTGGTTTTTCGTCTGCACCCTCAACTCGTATCCACGAGACCCACGAGACCACATCGCAGCTAGAATGTCTTCAGAAGGCAACAAAAATGGAGCGTTGTTGGTCGAATCACCGGTGGCAGCAGAAGCCTTCCATCCAAGCCCCGAGTCGGCGATTCTCATACGCCCGTTCAACCGGGACTGGTTCAAATAGATTTTCTCAAAGTCGGTGTTGACCATGGTTATTCTGGTGGAAGAAGCGTTTGAAGATTTGAGTTGGCTGTCGCGTTGGATTATGTGCACACTATTGGCATAGCAGTAGTGAGATGGCAGGACGTTGTTTGAGTATCGATGAATATTGTTTGAGTTTCGGACGGAGAATGTTGTTTGAATATCGGATCGAGCATCGTTGAGTATCGGATCGAGAATCGTTTGAATTTCGGACAATCTATTTTGGAGTTGTTGCTTGGATTCAAGAAACCATTACCCTGGGCACCATGCACTATAATATAAACGGGGTCATGGTTTTACTTCAGGAGGATAATACGCAAATACGCAACTGCTCTTTCCGCAAATTTGCATTTTCGCAAGCTGCTCCATCTTTGTTGTGTTCTTCCTTTGGGTGCAACTTTTCATGACTCCGCGAGTCAATCGCCCAGATGTGGAAAATTAAATTCCGATTTCACGATCACTTTCACCAGAGTTTAGTATCAACCAGCTATACCAAACCCACTTCATAGCAAGTTCAGTTACTTCCCTATTCATCACCCCACTTCATCGCCAACCTCCAGTTCCATGACCTCACCAGTGTGCATGAAAAAAATGAGTCAAGATTTTTACGCACTGATTCATTTTTCAGTACTCACTTCTTCCTCAGGTAGAATATCAAAATGGCTTTGAAAAAGGCAGGAGTTTTAGGTGCTACCGGTTCCGTCGGCCAGCGTTTCATCTTGTTGTTGGCTGGCCACCCTGAATTTGAAATCCATGCGTTGGGTGCTTCTGCCCGTTCGGCTGGAAAAGCTTACAAGGACGCTGTGTCCTGGAAACAAACCTCCTTGTTGCCAGAAAGCGCAAAG
Source organism: Danielia reshetovae (assembly GCA_030558395.1). Lineage (NCBI taxonomy): Eukaryota > Fungi > Ascomycota > Pichiomycetes > Serinales > Metschnikowiaceae > Danielia > Danielia reshetovae. Next base: position 52,103 of record JAJMSL010000006.1, read on the forward strand.
TCTATCATTGTGGACGAATGTAACCCAGAAGGCAAGTTTGCCGAGTGTGACATTGTCTTCTCTGGGTTGGACGCAGACTACGCTGGAGAAATTGAAAAGGCATTTGTGGCTGCCGGCAAGATTGTCGTTTCCAACGCCAAGAACTACAGAAGAGAAGCCGACGTGCCTTTGGTTGTCCCAATTGTCAACCCTGAGCATTTGTCTGTAGTGGAGAAAAAAGTCAACGATGCAAGGGCCGCAGGAAAGCCAAGCCCTGGGTTCATTGTGTGTATTTCGAACTGCTCCACTGCTGGGTTGGTTGCTCCTTTGAAGCCTTTGGTGGATGCTTTTGGACCCATTGATGCCTTGACCACCACCACTTTGCAGGCTATTTCTGGTGGAGGCTTTTCGCCAGGTGTTTCTGGCTTTGACGTTTTGGACAACGTCGTGCCATTCATCAGTGGCGAAGAAGAGAAGATGGAGTGGGAAACCAGAAAGATTTTGGGTGGCACCAATGCCGCAGGCACCGAGTTTGTTCCCTTGGAATACGAGAAGATGAAGGTCAGTGCTCAGTGTAACCGTGTTGCTGTCATCGACGGCCACACCGAATGCATTTCCTTGAGATTTGCCAACAGACCAGCTCCATCTTTGGAGCAAGTTAAGGATGCCATGAGAAACTACGTTTGTGACGCCGCTAAGTTGGGGTGTCCGTCTGCTCCTAAGCAAACCATCCACGTTTTGGAGGAACAAGATAGACCTCAACCAAGATTGGACAGAGACAGAGACGCTGGGTACGCTGTTTCCGTGGGCAGAGTCAGAGAGGATCCGGTGTTGGACTTCAAAATGGTGGTTTTGTCGCACAACACCATCATTGGTGCCGCTGGTGCCGGCATTTTGATTGCCGAGATCTTGAAGGCTAAGAACATCATCTGATCTCGCCTGTATAATAATAGATTAGTCGATTCGAAAGTGCGCACGAACTTTTCACCATGAACCACCTAATAGACCTACAATCGCTCCAAAGGGTTTCAGACATCTATGAGCATATCTATGATTTGTACGTAGACCACCGGCCGGCAGAAGCTCAGCATCTTGGATACGTCGATAAATCCACAGACACAATAGAGATAGCTCTACCTCGAGCTCAAATCGATCTCACCATTCGCCAGTCACTCTCGTCCCTTTCTTCGGCGAAAGAACCGTCCAGCACTGGTTTCATATGCTGGCAGGCTGCGGTGAACTTGGCCGATTGGATCTTGGCAGACCCGAAGAGTCCTTTCCACAAAGCACTCAGTTCCAAGTCTGAACTTGAAGTTTTGGAGTTGGGGACAGGCGTCGGGGCGACCTTGGTTTCTGTATTTGGTCCGAAAGTGGGCCACTATGTAGCCACCGACCAGAAACACATCTTGAAGTTGTTGAAGGAGAACTTTGTCCAGAATGTTGTGTCTCAGAGATACGTCAGCAACACCTTGGAAACAGGCCGGGAGGAAAAGCCACGGCCGGGAGAAGGCAAATGGAGCACCATAGACTTCGTTGAGTTTGACTGGGAGCATTTAGCTCTTGGGAAGCATAACTTCAGACAGACCTCTGCGAAAGTGCCAGATCTCATAATCGCTAGCGACACTATCTACAACGGCTACCTCATTCCGTTCTTTGTGAACGCATTCAAGCTGATGATGGGACCGGACACGGGAGTTCTTCTTGTCATGCAATTGAGAGACGAGAGCATTACTGAGCAGTTTCTTGAGGAGGTGCTCAAGGAAGGCTTGGCATTGTACACCATTCCAGACGAGCTATTGAGTCCGGAGTTGGTCCAAGGTTTTGTGGTGTTTTACATAACGAAGTAGAAGATTAGAGGTTAAGTGCTCACGTGACATGGAAATGAGTTCAAACTATCACCAACTCTTAGCAACATTCCCACAGCTCAACGAAGCAAAATATACAGCCACATCAATCAGTGCTGTTGGCAAACACAATCGTCAACTTACCATGTCTGCTTCGGGCGGATCCACCCAAACGGTGAACCGAAATAACCACCCGAATGCAAATGGTCCTTCAAATCGTGGGCGAAGGAGAGGCACCGGTCAAGGAAACGGCCCAAATCGTGGGCGAAATGCGAATTCTCTGACCAATCCTGTCAGCAACCCCAGCAACGGCAATCCGAGGAGCAGAAATGTGTCCATGAGATTCGATAAAGGCCCTAAGAAAAATGAACCCACAAGCGATCCAACAGTTAACATCACTCCCGAACCAGCATTTGTGCCTACTCAAATAATGCCCCGTCAAACGCAAGATCCCCTTCAGTCTTTCGAGGCTGACGAAATTGCCCAAACTGGACTCCTCTTTGCAGATCCAGCGAGTATGGGGTTCCTGAAACAGAGACAGAGGAAAAAAAGACCGATTCCTCGATACATGCTGAACCAGCCCAGGCTTCTATCGAACCCACCATTTCACCAGGTGCAGTGGGATAAAGAAAACCAGGCGAAAATGCTCCAGATGGAAGCTGCCAACAATGGCAGCGATTACCAGGGAATCTACGAGGTGTTTCAGAAGATGAGAGAAGTCGAGAGAAAGAAAATGGAAGAGTTGGGCTTGGTGGATGCAGAAAACATCGCCAAAGACTTGAACGATGCCATATTCTTCCAGGGAACGTGCTTGGACATGTGTCCCACGTTTGAGAGAGTTCGGAGAGCCTTGGAAAATAACGTGAAAGCTCTCGAAAAAGATCCTTCCACCAGCCGAATCTCTAGAGATCGTGCAGTGAAAGCCTTCTCCAGGCCTGCTGCAGGACAGCCACCACCAATACCGTCCGACGTAAGACCCCCACATGTTTTAACACAGACTTTGGACTACATTGTCGACAACTTTTTGCATCAGCTTCCTGAAGCCCATTCCTTCATTTGGGACAGGACTCGTTCCATCAGACAGGATTTCATCTACCAGAACTTCTATGGTCCGGAGGCGATTGACTGTAACGAGAGGATCGTCAGAATCCACTTAGTTTCTTTGCACATTATGTCAGGACTTGACGTGGAATATTCTCAACAGCAAGAACTCGAGCAGTTCAACAAAGCATTGCAGACATTAACAGAAAGTTACCAGGACGTCCGGAACCATGGAGGAACATGTCCGAACGAAGCTGAATTCAGGGCTTACCATTTGATCAGTCATTTCAGAGACCCTGAATTGGAAAGAGAAATCCAACTATTGCCGGACTCGATCATGAAGGATCCACAGGTTCAGTTAGCTCTTCGGTTCAGAAACATAATGTCTCAAAATAATATGGTGGAGAGAGGATTTGTCAATTCCGTCGGGGCGATGAATTTGTTTGTTGAGTTTTTCAAGTTGGTCTACAGTGACGAAACACCGTTCTTGATGGCATGCTTGCTCGAAACACACTTTAACGAGATCCGTTTCTACGCGTTGAAAGCAATGGCCCGCTCTTATCACACCAAAGGAAAGGCATTTTTGGCCACGTCTCTACAGCATATGCTCGGATTTGATTCCATTGAGAAATTGGTGAAGTTTGTCACATATTACGAGGTGGATACGATCAACGACAACGGCACCCTTTTGATTGATTTGTTCAACAAAGAAAAGTTGGAGACAACCTACAAGTTGAACTCGTTGCATGACAAGCCAAAGCTTTCACAAGCGTATTCGATCCAGCTCGACTTGAAGGTCCAGCGTTATTCCTTAAGAGAATTCATTAATTCGGGAAAGTCGAATTCAAACCTTAATATTAAGGGCGGTAACCTCAATCAAATTGCTCCACAAGTCACTGCCAAGCCGATCGCTTTAATTGCAAACTCGACTGGATTTGGAGCAAGCCCGACTGGTCAAACAGGGTTTGGACAACCATCAGGACAAACAGGATTGGGTCAATCCTCTGGATTCGGTCAATCTTCTGGACAGCAATTCGGATTCGGGCAATCTTCTGGACAGCAATTCGGATTCGGACAAACAAGTGGATTTGGTCAAGCACCTGCTCAAAGCCCTGCATTTGGAGCCCCACCTGTTTCTCAAATAGCTCCAGCAAGCTCAGGAGGAGTGGGATCGCTCAATCTTTCAGACTTTTTGAAGAGCAAGCAACTCCAAAGTGGAAATGCGGCTTCCCTGTTTGGTTCTAGCACTGTTCCGGCACCAGCTTTTGATTTCACTGGAAAAACCAAAGCACCAGAAAAACCAGAGCCAAAAGTGGAACCTCCTCAGCCCTTGAAGCCATCGCTTCATAAAGAGAGCAAGCCAAGAGAACATCCACCTAAGGTATCTTTTGCGGAACCAGCTGAAGCACCCAAACCTGCATTCTCATTTCCAAGTTTGCCGAAGAAGGAACAAGTTAAACCAAAGGTATTTGAGTTCAAGGCTGAACCAATTAACAAACAACCTTCGCCAATGCCTACAATCGAGGCAAAGCCCGGACCGGTACCAACGAAGCTCGCACCGCAGCCGAAGAAATTGAAGGATTTGCCGAAGTTCCCTGCTGCTCTTGACTCGGCTTACTCTGCTTTATTGAAACAAGTCATTGACAGTGAACTTTCAAGAATCGTTCCCAGAATCATCAAACTCGAAAACAGGATCAACGAAAAGAAAAGGATAGTTGACAGCTTGACGGGAGAGTTGTACCAAGCATTTTTATCAGAATTGACCCACCAGTCGCTTCTTACGATTGTTGCAGACAATCTTTACAGAAGGACGTTATTAAAAAAAACAATCAAAAAATTGAAAAACCTTGGGGAAAAGTTGAAAGCAAAACATGATACAAAAAGACGCAACATGGAGGAGCTAAATTCGATTTCCTTCCGCGTGCCCACATTGAAAAGAAGAATATCCACTTCAGCATCAAGCTCAAATAACAGCTTTGTCAAGCGCAAAGCTCTGCATGTCAGGAATACATCGGGATACGCCCAAATGACCGAGAAACAGGAGGAAATCCAGAAGTTGTGGAAACCACTAGATCTACAGGAATTCGCACGGACCTGTTGCACCAACGTCAAAATCGGTTTGGACATTGTCGCGATAAAATCTTTGTTTGTTGTCGAAAACTGGTCGTCGCCGTACTCCAAATGGTTGAACACCAAGTTTTCATTGAGACTAAGTTCCGACAAAACATTTTACGAGAACAAGGTTCGGAGCGAAAAGATGGAAATCACCTTTGAAAGCTTGCCCAAGGACAACTCGTTGAAAGAAGACTCGTTCAGAAACACCTGTTTCATTGTGTTTGAGTGCGGGTTTTTCCACGAAGCTCAGATATCTTCCCACCCCAGTTTGCAGAGTAAGCTAGCCAGAGATTGCGGAGTTCTCCAGAAAATAGCGCAGATATGTGACCGGTTCTGCTTGTACAAGGTGCAGATTCTCGTGTTGTTCTGGGATATCCAGAACACTGGCTTGTCTTCAGAGGAAGCATCGAGCATCTTGAATGTCAACGGCTTGATCACCGGAGATAGCTCCGTTCAGGATGTGATCGTGTGTGACATGTCCTCACACCAGCAGAATGTGGCCGACACTTTGCAGAGTGGACTTTTCAAAATGGGCCTGCGTTTTCACGGACATCTCACAGCACGAGGCACCAAGAAGAAATTGAAGGTGGAAAAGAAATTGGAAAAAGAACGAAGAGAACAGGAAAGATCCCAGTTGGTGACCGCAACAACCCAAAGGGTGGAGGACACCTTGAAGACCAAGGAGGCTACATTGTTGAGAAGAGGCCGTGAGCTCCACAAACACAACTACTTGTCCAAGCACATTGGCAACGAGTCTACAGATTGGAGCAACGCTTCTTTCACGACGGCCCCCAACACGTCCATTGCCAACCACACCCTTCTCAACTTGAACAACTCGATGGCAAACGACACTACAATGGGTGCAAAACAAGTCTCATTCCTAGGATCCTACGGCAATGCCAGCATTCTAGAGGAAAGCACACCGTTCGGATCGCCGGGACCCGGTTTTGTCCGGCCCTCTGTTCCCAAACGAGTACAAGAGCTCCGGGATCTCACCGCATCGATCCGGGCCAAGTATAAGAAGTGAGCATAGATAGTGAGCATTAATAATAGAGCATATGATCGCACTTGGCGCCTGCACACAGCACAGGCTGAAATGAACAACTATCGGTCCGCAGGAATTGATCTCCACATATTGCTTAGCTCTCAAAATGGATTACCTCAAGGACGCCACCAAGAACATCTCGTTGTACGATGTCAAGGCTTATGTTCGCAAGGCGCAAAATGGTATGTTTTTTGAAGAAGAAACTGCAGAATGTGAAGGATGTACATCTACCATGGTACCGATGCCGTTCCCAGCCCGTGAGGAATCTACTAACTTCCAGTCGCCATGAACTTGTCGGAAATGGAAACAAAGGTCCGTGAAGCCACCAACAACGAGCCGTGGGGAGCATCGACTTCCTTGATGGGCCAGATAGCGGCAGGAACTTACAACTACAGAGAAAGAGAGGAAATCCTCGGGTTTATTTTCAGACGGTTCACCGAAAAGGCCGCAAACGAATGGAGACAGATCTACAAGTCCATGCAGTTGTTGGACTACTTGATCAAGAACGGATCCGAGCGTATCATTGACGACGTGCGTGCCAATGTCTCGTTGATCCAGATGTTGAAGTCGTTCCACTACATCGACTCCAAAGGAAGAGACCAGGGAGTGAATGTGAGAAACCGGTCGAAGAACTTGATTGCGTTGATGAACGACGATGCCTTGATCCGCGCCGAACGTAAAAAGGCCAGATCCAACGCCAAAAAGTTTGGGGGTGTCTCGTCGGCTGCCTACGGAGGAGCTTCTTCCATAACGACCGGCGGAGGCTACGATGACGACGATTTTGCAGGCAGAGTTTACGGAGACGGTGGAGTTTACGGTGCCAGATACGACGACCCGGGCGACGAGTACAAAAACGGAGCCACTGGAAACGACAATTTTGAAGAATACGACGTGGAAGCGTCTTCCTCGCACTCCAAACCTACCACGGGCTCGTCTAAAGTGCAAGCCACCTCAAAGGCACAGGCAGCTCCGGAGCCGGATTTGTTGGGGGATTTGATGGACTTCAGTGGGCCCGCTTCTGCCACCAAGACTCCTCAAGACGACGACGACGACGATTTCGACGATTTTCAGACGGCACCAGTACTGTCGACCAACACAGGCAGTCTCACCAGTAGTTTGGCCAATCTTTACGTGGCACAACCTCTGAGAACCGCAGCTTCTCCCACGCAAACCCGTACACAGGCCAACTACATGCCGACCAGTGGAGCACCCATGTCGAGTGGCCCAGCCAAGCCAAGCAATGATGCGTTTTCGTCGTTGTTCTCCACGGCCAAGACGAAAAACACATCAAAGCCCACCGCATCAAAGCCCACCGCACCACCTGCTCCCAAGGCTCCAAACGACGACATTTTTGGCTTTTCTGGAACGCAGCCCAGCCTGAGCAACGGTAAGCCTTCCAACGGAGAGATTGACTTGTTGAGCTTTTAGTGAGAAAGTAGGACTTGCATAGCTTAACTATTCCAGGGATTAGCAGTCACCAGTGGCTAGCAGTAGTACTGTCACCTAATTGGGTATCACCAGTGGGTAATCAGGAGTCACCAGTGGTAATTCGCTAATTCACAGTGGTAAGTCCCAGCACAGTACTGTATAGGAGGCATGCATTTGGTGGAGTAAAAAACTGAGCAAGAAATTGTTCACCATCAAGACATCAAGATGTTCAGAAACTCCGTCAGATCCTTCTCCAACTCGTCCAGAGCCTTGGGAACCAAGGTTTTCATCACGCCTTCCATCAACGGCGTGACGCAAAACCCAATCAAGTTCGAATTGTACGACGACGTTGTGCCCAAGACTGCCGAAAACTTCAGAGCCTTGTGCACCGGAGAAAAGGGCTTCGGCTACGCCAAGTCCATTTTCCACAGAGTCATTCCCAACTTCATGTTGCAGGGCGGTGATTTTGAAACCGGAAAGGGCTACGGTGGAAAGTCCATCTACGGCCAGAAGTTTCCAGACGAAAACTTCTCCAAGAAGCACACCAAGCCCGGTTTGTTGTCCATGGCCAACTCCGGTCCCCACACCAACGGATCGCAGTTTTTCATCACCACCGTTCCTTGTCCATGGTTGGACGGAGCTCACGTGGTTTTCGGTGAAGTTATCGAAGGCATGGATGTTGTGCAGGCCATCGAGGCCGAAGGTTCTGGCAGCGGAGCCCTCAGATCGGCTGTGGTGATCGAGGAGTGCGGGGAGCTCAAGGAATAACTGTATATATCTACAATTGATACTGTAAGAATGCATTAGCTGAGCATGGGTACCGTCAGAAGACCAGCCAGCTACTCGTAAGACGAAATGTCTCCTCTAGAAGTTGATGTCTCCTCTAGATGTTGAGCTTGTCGTTGAACTCGGGCTTAGGAACCAAGTCCTTGGGCAACTTCTTCTTCAACTGAGCCAACTTGTCGTAGTCTCCTCCCAAGATTCTGGCCACCACCAAGTCGTCTCTGTCTCTAATTTCCCTCTCGGACTTGCCCTCGTTGGACAAGAATTCCTTGGCCTTCTCGGTGTCGCCATGGAAGTAGTCCTCCATGGCTCTCAATCTCAACTCCTTCTCGGCCCACTCGGGACCGTCCTGTGCTCTTCTCTTCATCTGCGCAGTGTACTTGGAGTAGAGAAGGTATATGAACACAGGCAACACAATGTAGTAGTATGGAAGTTCCCAGCCCTCGGCCTTTTCGGTCTCACGCACTACTCTCCATTTTAGCTCGCCGGTGGTTTCGTCCTTGTATGGGATCTTGTCGATGACCTTTCCTGCGTCCTTGGTGACGAACTGGAAGTTCCTCAAGTCCTGCGAGTTGTCTCTGAACAACTCCAATTGGTCCTTGGGAATTCCTGGAAGTATGAAGTTCCACTCGGAATGGTTTCTCTGGTAGTACATGTTTTGCAATTCGGCAATGGTCTTGAACTCGGCATCACTGGGAACCTTGGGCGTGCCGTCTGGGTTGCTGTAGATTTTGGTGACAGAGGGCAACGAGTCCAATTTGGAACGGATGTCCTTTTCGAGCTGCGCGTTGAACTTGCCGGCTCTGAATTTGAACAAGCTGCCGAGAGGCAAATTGAAGTTGAACTTGACCATGGTGTTGAGAAGCTGAGGTTCGTTGATGTAAAGCCTTTTACATAATTTTCATTGGTTGTGTGCGACGTGTAGATGCAGGGGGAGTGTATATAGCATTTGCACGCGGATATGAGTTAGACAGTGAAGCCTGGAGGGGCAGGTAGAACAGACGGCAAGCAGGTAGAAAAGACGGCAAGGCAAGAAAAGACGGAAAGTAGGCAAGAAAAGACCAGAAAACACCAGAAAATAGTCAGACACTATTCATTGTATGAACTCCCTTCTCTATGTTCGCTTGAAACGATGTCGCACTATCTTGCGGTTCCAATTCAACAATCAATAAATCTTAGTGCTGCCAAATCCCTGTATTCCCATCAACTTCTGTACATCGCTTTCCTCTGCTTCCTCCACTATCGACTTCTGCCTCTTTTTCTTTTCTCTCTTCCTGGCAAGCTTCTTTGCTTCAAAAGCTTGTCGCTTCCTGATTCTTTCCTGTAACGAATCAGCACCCGTAGCAGCTTTGGCCCGTAGCAGCTGTGCCACCAAGTCTTCTATTGTCTTTGCCACCTCCTCTGGAGTGGCTCTTTTCACCCCACTGTCCAAAACTTCTTCTTCTACGGCAGAACCTGCAGCTTTGGCTATTCTCCTGGCATTCTGCACATGCTGGGGAGAGTTGATGTGGTCTATTAGGGCCAAAGTGTCCCGGAAGGATAAATCACACACCGGACAAAAGAACCCAAAACGCTTGTTCTTGCCGAATGTGGAAGTACTGCTCTCGGAATTGATCAATGTGTGTGTGTTCACAGCCAGAACAGACTGGTCCAAGAGCTGCGTTCTGTGCTGGAGGTACGATTTGTCTCTGAGGGAAGCAGCGACCTCATCTGGAGTGTTCTGTTCGGTCTTTCCCTTCTTTGCATCTTCAGCATATGCCTCCACATTCCAGGTTTTTCGGCCATACTGGTCTGTCGAAACCTTGTCGGCCATCTGATTTTTCGTTCTGAAGATTTAACTTGAAGAATGTAGCTGAAGAATGTAGCTGAAAAGTGTAGCTGAAGAGTGTAGCTGAAGATTGAGAAGTGCTGATGTACCGAAAGATGGGTGCAATAACTATTAATTTTCGCGCATTTGCAATCTACAACAATGGGCAAAGACATAAGAAGCTTTTTTGGACCGGCACTCAAAGTGACAAAACCTAAACCGAAACCGTCGAAGTCATTGCTGACCACCTCCAAAACCCCACTTTCCAATGCCAAAATCTCGAGTGAATTCTCCACCAGATGGAGGGTCCATGGCTCACATTTGATTACCAACACACCTTCTCAGGAAGCATTCCGATCATTTTACAAGGCACACGTTGGCGAATCGGTAAAGATCAAGATCGCCGCTTTTGACATGGACGGCACTCTTACCACGACCAAAAATGGACTGGCATTTGCCAGAGGTCCTGGAGACTGGCAATGGTGGAGCAACAAGGTTGTTCCCACACTCAAGCAAAAAGTGAGCGACGAAAGATACGTCATGGTGATCTTCACGAATCAGGGCGGAGTGGTGGCCAGCGAGGGCCTGGACCCGTCGAAATCGTACTTGAACTTCACCTCCAGAGTCAACCAGATGGTGGCTTCGTTGAAGAGTTCGTTGGAAACCGAAATCTTGGTTTTTGCGTCTCCAAAACGTCCTGGAGGTAAGGGACACAGAATTATCAGCTCGGAGGCTGACCACAAGCTCATGAGGAAACCAGAAACTGGCATGTGGAAGAAACTAGAAACGTACGTGAAAGAGGCTTTGGGGGAGAACTATGACTTGGACTTGCAGCAAAGCTTCTTTGTGGGCGATGCTGCGGGCAGAGACGGTGATTTCCTGGACAGTGACAAGCGTTTTGCTGAGAGCAATGGAGTGAAGTTTGACGTTCCAGAGGACTATTTTGGTTGATATGTACATGTGATTGCCGATTTCTACCGCTTTCGGCACTTTCTACTCCATTTCGGCATCCTTTCTACTCCCAGCTTTCGGCACCCTTTTTCACCTTGTTCACAGTGTCAAAGTACCCGACAACATTGTTGATTTTGCGGATGCGCTCCTCAGACAAGTCCTGCTGAATGTTGTTGGCGAATTCGTCGTCAAAAACAATGCACGAATGAACGTCCGAAACGTCGTTTTCGAATTTGATGGCTTCTTCGGTCGTCTGAGGATAGTTCACCAAAATGACGTTGGTGTCGTGCTGGCCTCTCGTCGTGTTCATGAAGAGTTGCACCTCCTCCTTGACTAACGCAGTGATCAAGCCTTTGGGCATTTCTCTTCCCTGGGCCTTCAATTCTTGCAACAAATATGAGTATCTCTTGTCTTCTTCAATTTCCTTTTCGATCAACTCCTTTGGATCAATGACCTTGACCTGCTTGTGCTCGGGCAATTTTGCGGTCAATTTTGCTACGGCCCCATCGACAGAGTGGGTGTATGGCAAGGCATAGAAGGTGTACTGTTCGTTCTTCTCGAAACTGACCAACTTGTGACGTCTTTTCAAGCCAGTTTCCTGCTCGTATTGCTTGAACTCACGCTCGGAAAAAGAGGTCTTGGGAGGCGCTTTCTGGACCTTTGTGGAGACAAAGTGCAAGCATCCAAACGACACCGCAACCATCATGATCAAGTACCTTATTCTGGGTGCATTTTCTGGTCTCACTTTCTTTTTCGTGGAGTAAAACGATTGCGCAAGCGGACGAGCCACAAAGGCGCGAGGAATGGCGGGAAGCCTGCTTCTCGTTGCAAGTTTGAACATTGTGGTTGGAGAAATGGTGAAAATCAGTCTATGTATTAGAGCGTCACGTGACCTACGGATTGCGAAAAATTCAGAAAAAACTGTTGGTTGACTGAAGAAGCCTGAACACCATGTCGTTGACTCGTTTGGCGAACTTTTGCTCGCATATCAAGAACTGCCTCAACGTGAATATCAAAACCACGTCCGTTCCCTTTTCCCGTTTGCATTTGCAGATCGCCGTGGGCTTATACCAGGAAGGATTCATCTCCAATGTGCAGAAGGGTTCCACCACAGGACCAGACCAGGGACCAGTGGATGTGACTCCAGACAACATCTCCACCCGCAGATTGTGGATGGATTTGAAATACAGAGAGAACAATCCTGTCATCAGAGAGATCAAATTGATTCTGAAACCAGGCAGAAAAGTGAACTTGACCGCCAGTGAAGTCAAGGCCTTGGCATCTGGAATGGCTGTAAGATTCATTGAGCCGCTCCAACCAGCCGAGATTATATTTGTGCAAACGAAACCAACAGAAATTCTTGAAATCCAGGAAGCCGCAAAGAGAGGCACTAATGGGTTGGCTTTGTGCAGAGTTAAGTAAACAGGTTCAGGAGGTTCATGTATCGTCATCCGGGTCTTGAAACCGTTCATAGGAAATGCATTCATGTAAATAGGCTAAAGTGCTACTTTGGAAGAGTTACTCATTCCATTCCAGCTGGTCATGTCCACCTGCCAGTTTTTCCACACCATAAGCCGTTCTCTGAAATCAGCTGTGTTTTCGAACATAGCAAGAGCCTGCAGCGATTGCGAGGCATAGTAGTTTGTGGTGAACACAGGAGCTGCTGGTTTTGGAGCAGGTGCAGTTGCAATCTCCGAAGATGCAGGTGCTCCAGCCTTCAACTGGGCCACTGTGGATTCCAAAGACGCAATCTTGTCGTTAAGATCCATGCGAGAAAGCTTGAGGTCGGTGTTTTCGTCACGCAATTTCTTGATGGTTTCTTTCTGTTGTTCAACGGTAGCTTTCAAAGATTCCACATCAGCATCAGGGGCAGCAACTGTAGCCACAGAAACCTCAGAAACGGCCTTTGGTTCCACCTCCTTTGGTTCCACTTCCTTTGGTTCCACCTCTTTTGGATTGAGCTCCGTTGGTTGTTCCGAATTTTCAACTTTTGGTTCAAGTTCCTGAGGTGCTGGTTCCTTCACGGCTTCCAGTTCTTCCGCTTCTGGTTCAGGTTTCACAATTGGTTTCTCCTTCTCTCCCTCTCCTTCGTTGATTCCATCTTCAGGTTCTGCGGTGTCTTCTTTCTCAGGCTCCACAGTGTTCTCTTTGGATTCGTCGGATTCCTTCTTCTTCTTTTTCTTATTTTTCTTTTTCTTCATTTCCTCAAACTTCTTGCGTGCGGCCTCTAGCCGCTCCTCCTTGGTCAATTCGAGCTCGTTCTCAGATTCTTTATCGGACATGGCTGAAGAACAGTGATCATTCTGGAGTGCGCTTATCAAGGAGGTCGTGCGAAACTCATCACTACGGGAATTCATATTTGAGGAGCATTTTGCGACTCACGAAATGGAATTTCGGACATAGTAGCAGGAGACAACATTGAACAATGTTCGCAATAAAATCGTTCTTTCAGCCAAGCCATAGGAGAATCAACCATAATATGAATGCCAGGTAGTCCTTTGGCACCATTTCGTACACCAACAACAAATTTTGCGGACAATCTCCGACCAGGTCCAGGTTACAGCATGGAAATAACCAGAACCTGACTTTAAAGGCCTAACATTGTTTAGTAGAGCCCAGAAATATGGTAACGCATCAGGAAAACTTCCACCCAGAGAAATTCCGGAATTATGAAAGAACACCGGTATTCCACTTATTCGGTTCATTCGGCGTCGCAGAGTTTGAGATATGCTTATGATAGAAGATTGAAGTCTAAACCACCACCCAATTAGTGACACCACAATTTGGGTTCCAAGAGCTAAACTGAGAACTCTCAGCTAAACTATTTTGCCTATTGTTCTAACACCAATCTATACATCCCTTGCAATAAGTCCGGAAAGAGAAGATTTGTTCTGTGACTACACAAGTCCTGGGGTTCGTAACCCATCTCTTTAATTAGGTTTCGCCTAGACCGTTCTGTCTTTCATCTGCCTCGCTTCCATTTCGGTTACTTTTGTCTATGTAAGAGGAAACAGAAAAAAAGAACAGCGAAAATGGTCGTTACCCGAAGAAACAAGGACTCGGAAACAAACGGGTTAATTCCCGTTCTTAGGAAAACCAACATTATTCGGCTTTGCATTGCTTCAATGACTTATGCAGTTTCCTGATACCTTTATCCTTCTCTTCTTTCATGCGTTGACTAGCAAATCAGACACCTGGTTATCCAGTTGGATCCTTCCAGGTTTGATCTGATTCTTGCTGAACACGATGTCATTGACATCTATTTTTGGAGTTGATAGAAAATTCTCAGCTTGTCAATTCTGACAGCAGCGGTTACAGCAGAAATGTGCCATCCGGCAGACAGTACAAGCACTAAGTCTAAATCGAAGCCAATAATGCAATAGTAACCACTATATTGCACATGAGCGCATGTTCTTTATCGCATATCCACCAAGGTTCCGGCTCATTTCCGAGGGAGAGTCGCATGACAGGAGAGAGTCACCTTACCCTCTGAAATCAACTTCAGCGATATTTTTGGAGAGAAAATTAGACCCTCTGGTTCCAGGAGATGACAGGAAGCCGTCAGAAGCACTCTTTGCGTTAAACTAACCTTTTTTCGCAAAAACTCTTGGACATCGATCCTACGATGGCCTCGGACTTTGGAGATCCGAGGGCTGTCAACTATTCCGGACAGAGTTTTACCACCCTAGTGGTACTTCATCGCTTTACGTCAAATAATTAGAAGTCAAAATTTCCCTCTCTATCTTTAGCTACGGTGTTTCCACAGCATAAAAACGCACCTATTTCCTCTTAATCAACTCCTCAGAAATACTTTCATGATTGACACTGTTGCCGGCACTGTTGCCGAGATTATAAAGAGAGATACCTGTTCCAATGAAAACGACTACAATGGAAATATGGGAGCCAGAATATCGGCGATATTTGTGATTCTCATTGGCTCGTCGTTCGGGGCCATTTTCCCTCTTTTGTCCTCGAGATATTCGTTCATTCGCATGCCCTCGTGGTGCTTTTTTATCGCCAAATTCTTTGGCTCGGGAGTCATCATCGCCACGGCATTTATCCATTTATTGCAACCAGCCAATGAAGCTTTGACTACCGAGTGTTTGGGCGAAGCGTGGCAGGTCTACCCGTACGCTTTTGCCATTTGTCTCGTGACGTTGTTCATCTTGTTCTTCTTTGAGTTGATGGCCTACAGATTTGTGGACAAGAAGATCAGCTTGGCTGAAGAAGGGGGACACTCACACTCGCACTTTGGCGAGACTTCCATGTATGTGAAGAAAGACGAGTCTGATTCCGACGAAGAAGCCAGAGTCGAGAGCACAGGTTTAATCGAGCCAAACCCTTTCCCCAGCCACTTTGCACATGCCGCTGAACACCAGGACAAGGAAGTGTTGGGCACTCCAGCCAATATCCAGGAGAAAGAGCAATACTACGGACAGCTATTGGGGGTTTTTGTGTTGGAGTTCGGAGTGATCTTCCACTCTATTTTCGTTGGCTTGGCTTTGGCTGTTGCCGGCGAAGAATTCAAGACGTTGTACGTTGTGATTGTGTTCCACCAGCTTTTCGAAGGCTTGGGTTTGGGCACGCGTATTGCTACTGCCAAGTGGCCGGAGAACCGGAGATGGACTCCATGGATCATGGCCATTGCTTACGGATTGACTACTCCAATTGCCGTTGCCATTGGTTTGGGAGTCAGGACCTCGTACCCACCCAACTCGGCCCGGGCTTTGATCACCAACGGAGTGTTCGACTCCATTTCGGCTGGAATTTTGTTGTACACTGGTCTCGTTGAGTTGATGGCGCACGAGTTCTTGTACTCTGGCGAATTCAAGGGCGAAAACGGAACGAAGCAGATGCTTGGAGCGTATGCAATGATGTGTCTTGGATGTGGTGTGATGGCGTTGTTGGGAAGATGGGCTTAGTTGTGATTGCAACTTGGACCTTTCGCATGTTATAGACAATCATAGAACCGTACAATATACTTAATGAGAAGAGATGGTAGGAACAGATGAGAAGAATATGAACCAATTCTTAGGAGAAAAGATGTTAGCAATTCTTCATGAGAAGGTGTTAGCAACGAAGAGATGAAGATGAAAGCAATATTAATGAGAAGATGTTAGCAATTCTTAATGAGAAGAGATTAAAGCAGATACTTCATGCGAAGAGATGTAAGCAACTCTTAATGCAAAAATATGCAACCAATATTCAATGAGAAGAGATGCAACCAATTCTTAATGAGAAGAGATGTGAGCAATTCTTAATGCGACAAGATGTTAACAACGAAGAGAAGGAAGACGCTAGCAACAGATGAGAAGAAAATGAAAGCAATATAAATGAGAAGATGTGAGCAATCCTCAATGAGAAGATTTGAGCACTAACAAGACTACATGTTAATAGTGAACGAGTGCGAACACACTAATTCGGTCCCAATATTCACCTCCTCTGCCATCTGTCATTATCCTGCACAAATATACATCCTCCCGCAATCGTCGAAGAAACATCCTCTCCATTCTTCCCCACAGCTTACTTTCTCTCGCATTTATTCAACAATGACCGACATAAACGCCCCCGTTAGGCCCACATCGACTCCCAACGACTATATCGAGAGCTTATCCCAGGAACAGGTGGAACACGACCAGAAAATCGGAATCAAGGCTATCCGGTTGTTTTTGCAGAGCAAAACCTCGTACGACGTCTTGCCCGTCAGCTACCGGTTGATTGTGTTGGACACGTCGTTATTGGTGAAGAAATCGTTGAACATCTTGCTACAAAACAACATTGTGAGTGCACCCTTGTGGAACAACAAAACGTCACGTTTTGCTGGGTTGTTGACCTCCAGTGACTTCATCAATGTCATCCAGTACTACTTCCAGTTCCCCGAGAAGTTTGACTTAGTGGACCAGTTGACTTTGGACGGCTTGAGAGACATCGAAAGTGCCATTGGCGTAGCCACCATTGAAACCGAGTACATACATCCTTTCAAGTCGCTTTACGAGGCCTGTGTGAAGATGTTGGAGTCCAAGGCCAGAAGAATCCCCTTGATTGACGAGGACGAGAAAACACACCGCGAAATTGTGGTTTCCGTGTTGACCCAGTACCGAATCTTGAAGTTTGTGGCGTTGAACTGTAAGGAGACCAAGATGTTGTTGAAGCCGATAAGGAACATTGCTGCTTTTAGCTCCTTGAAGGAGATTTCCACATGCACAATGAGCACCCCGGTGATTGAGGTGATACATCTTTTGGCCCACAAGTCCGTTTCGTCTATTCCGATTGTGGACGAAAACAACAGATTGACCAATGTCTACGAGGCCGTGGATGTCTTGGCCTTGGTCAAAGGAGGCATGTACACGGACTTGGACTTGAGCGTAGGAGATGCCCTTTTGAGAAGACCAGAGGATTTCGAGGGTGTTCACACGTGCACATTGAATGACAGATTGAGCACGATCATGGACACCATCAGAAAGTCCAGGCTACACAGGTTGTTTGTGGTGGACGACCAGGGCAAGTTGGTGAGCGTTATCACTTTGAGTGACATCTTGAACTACATTCTTAGTGGAGAGGACTAGAGTATCAATATGAAGGTAGAATTTGACGGGAGTTGCGTCGGGTTTCTCGAGCTAGACCTAAGAATCCATATAGAATGCAGTAGAGGGATTCGATTCAGGCGGACCAGAGATCGTGACTCAGGTCGCAATTTTGACGTGAGAGCCATTCGCAACCCATTTAGGCAAAAAAACCCGCCATTACTAAGCTCGAATCTTCATTCTTTTGTCCAACAACCACCGGAACTACAACACTCCTCTGGATTTCTCACCCACATTCAAACCTCCTGGCTTCTCTTTGGCCATGTCCCGCGAAGATCTGGATTCATGTTCCGAAGTCCAACAGCTTCAGTGGAGCGAAAAAGCCAACTTGCCGCAGGTGACGTTTCGTGCTACCGTGACGGGCTTGCTCATAGGATCGGTCGTTCTCATATCTAATTTCCAGTTTGGGCTCCAGACAGGTTGGGTGTCGATGATGTCGCTTCCCTCCGCATTGCTTGGGTTCACCATCTTCAAGTTGACTCCAATGTCCAAAACTTTCACAGATGTGGAAAACGTGTACATCCAAAGTATCTCGGTGGCCGTGGGAACGGGTCCCTTGGCCTATGGGCTAGTGGGAATCATTCCTGCTATCGAGAAGTTTCTCACTGCAGAAGAGAGCGGAACTGGGTCCAAGATCGTGCTCAGTTTGTCTCAGTTGATGGTGTGGTCGCTGGGCTTGGCTCTTTTCGGCGTGTTCTTTGCCATCCCGCTCCGAAAGCAGGTGATCATCACGGAAAAACTCCCGTTTCCCTCCGGAAGTGCTACTGCTACTCTTATTTCGGTGTTGCATGGCACAGAGATGTACGACGACAAGGAACCGGAGCAAATGGCTCGCGGAGACTCTCTCCAAAACTCCACATACTCTTTACCAGATTCGGAATATTCGGTCGATAGCATCCCTCATGGAGGTGTCATCTGTCCTCTGGACTCGCACTGCAAAATGGGCAGGGACGACCTCACGTACAAGTCCAATATCCGGTCGCTTCTTGTGACATTTCTCGTTTCGGCAACATACACTGTTGTTGCGTACTTTCTTCCTGTGTTGAAAGCACTTCCCATCTTTGGATCCAAAATGTCCACTGTCTACCAGTGGAACTTCCAGCCTTCGCCAGCGTATATTGGCCAGGGAATCATCATGGGCCTTCCGTCCGTGTCGTACATGTTGTTT
Source organism: Danielia reshetovae (assembly GCA_030558395.1). Lineage (NCBI taxonomy): Eukaryota > Fungi > Ascomycota > Pichiomycetes > Serinales > Metschnikowiaceae > Danielia > Danielia reshetovae. The sequence goes on from JAJMSL010000006.1 coordinate 70,848, forward strand.
GGTGCCATTTTGGGCTGGGCTGTTTTGGCTCCATTGTCCAAGTATTTGGGCTGGGCCCCAGGCCCCATAGACGATTGGGTCACCGGTGGCCAGGGCTGGATATTGTGGTTGAGTTTGAGTGTGATGATTGCGGATTCTCTTGTGTCTTTTGTCGTGGTCACCGTTAGATCCTTGGGCCGTGGTGTCACCGCATGGAACAAAGAATCTGAATACCAGCCTTTGCTTTCTGGAGAAAGTGCTCCAAAAAGTGATTCCTTCGTGGACGTGGCTGCGGAACATTTGATCAGCTCCAGATTCACTGTTGTGGGCGTGCTTTTCTCGAGTGTTTTGTGCATGTGGGCCATTCGAAACGTTTTCGGCTCTTTGATCCCGTACTATGCTACAGCTACAGCGATCGTATTGGCTCTTTTGTTTTCCGTGTTGGGCGTCCGTGCCCTTGGCGAAACCGACTTGAACCCGGTCAGTGGAATCGGGAAGTTGTCGCAGCTCATTTTTGCTGTGATCATTCCACACAACCACCCTTCCAAAATCTTGATCAACTTGGTCGCGGGAGGCATTGCCGAGGCCGGTGCTCAGCAGGCAGGCGATTTGATGCAAGACTTGAAAACGGGACATCTTCTTGGTGCCTCACCCAAAGCCCAGTTTGTGGCCCAAATGATTGGCACCGTCTACTCTGTGTTCTTGAGCAGTATCATGTACAAGGTGTACAACAGTGTTTACGAAATCCCCAGCCAGATGTTCAGAATTCCCACCGCATTGGTCTGGATCGACTGCTCCCGTTTGGTGACCGGAGAAGGGCTCCCTCCGCATGCGTTCGAGTTCTGCATGCTTTTTGGGGCCATCTTTGGAGTGATCTCGGCGTTGAAGAACACATTGCCAAAAACCTCTCACTACCACAGGTACTTGGTTTACTTGCCCAACGGCGTGGCCGTTGGCATTGGTATCTACAACACGCCGAACTTTACTCTCGCCCGTTTCTTGGGTGGATTGCTAGCATTCGTATGGATTCGCTACTGCGGCAAGAAGCACCACACCGACGAGAAGGTGAAGATGGTGATCATCAGCAGTGGGTTGGTGTTGGGCGAGGGCTTGTTGAGTGGCTTCACCATGCTCCTCACAAGCATGGGTGTCAAGCATTTCTGAGCGTAGGGCATTCTTTATAGACAAATCGTACCTGCGCCTCACTAGACAAATGTACCTGCGCCTCACTGAATTCCGTTTCTCTCCTTATCTGCGCTAATACGCTGGTTGATCAAGTAGATCGCTGTCTGGATGGAGGTGTACGTGCCCGTCAACGTCAATTTACGGACGTTGGTGACACCCTTGCCTCTTCCGAGCAAAATCGACTGGTTCTGGTCGGGCTCGATCCGGATATACGAGCATCCGCTGGTCTCGCGGATCTGCTTGATATTATTTCCACCTTTTCCAATCACCGACCCGATGTTGGTGTTGGCAACGAACACATCTTCGTTGAATTTGTCCGGCCCACTGCTCACCTGGACCGGCAATTGCGTGATGACGTCACCAATGATGGTGTTGACGTGCTCATCGGTGTAAGGGTTCTGGTTTGCAATCGGAAGCGGGTTTCCTCCCATGTTCTGTGGAGGACCATTGTACTGCGGCCGGACGGACGGCTGGAACATCATCTGGAAATTGTACGGCTTGGTCACCTGTTGGTACGCATTGTGATTGTCTTTTGGTGGCATCTGTTGCATTGGCATGTTAGTGTGTCCTTGCATATATGGCATGGCCGGTTGCTGGGGTGCCATGACCATGTTCATCATCGGGTTGCCCGGCTGGTGGCGGAAATTCGCCGGGTTGTAGAACACGATCATTTGTTTTTTGAGACAGTCCTGGTGCTCCAACATCACCTGGGAAATATAGTACACGGCGATGTGGATGGCGTCTCCCACCCCGGTCACGGACAACACGCGGTCTGTCGAATACGGCAATGCTTGTTCCGCGGCCTTGAGCTTTGCCGCAGAATTTTCTTCGATTTCTCGGAACTTCGACCCTTGCTTGCCTATAATGTAGCCCACCATAGGGTGTGGAACCAACAACTTCATGTTGTACTGTTTGCTCGCCATCGAAGCCGGCTCGTCCTCGGGCTCCTCCAATATGGTACGTGAGATCAATCCAAAGGCCCTGGCCACATTTTCAGCCGGCCCTTTCACAGAGATGATTCTCTCCGGCACATTCTTCAAGTTTTCGCTCACATACACCCTGACGTTGGCTTTTTCTCGAATATGCGTGATCTTCTCTCCCTTCTTTCCCACCACAGCAGCAGCTTCCTTTACGGGACAATACATCCGGATTGCTACAGATGTGCTGTCAGTTTTCTCGCGATGGCTAGACACCGGCTTGGATATGGAAGGACTGCTGATCTGTGCATACAGGTCCACAGTCACAGGCAGTGGCTTGTTTTCATCGGAGCTGAATTCGTGGCGAGCTGGGCTGGGAATTTCTTCTGGATTTTCATTTTCTGGAGCCGTCTCGGGTTCCAGAACAACCGGGGCCGTTTGGGCGCTCTCTTGCTTCTTCTCGGTCAACTCCAATTGCTCGCTATCTAGAGCCACTCTTTTGTTCAACTGGTCATCTTGCAGAGACTCAAGTTCCTCGTTTTTTCGCTTTAAAATATTGGACATTTAGAAGAGGTCGCGTGTCGTGTTGGACGGCAGATTCAGAGACGGTTGTGGAATTCCAACGGTTTTAATGAGAACTGCTGGTGTCTGCAGCGGTTGGGTTACGTAGCTATTTCAGAGAAAACAATTCTCATATGTGCACTCCACGCTTCTGTCTGCCAACACGATAATATTCGTGAAATACTTTTGCGGCAGAAATTAGGCGTAGTGAAATACTTTTGCCGCAGATAATATTGTACGTGGTGAAATACTTTTGCCGCAGTTACCCTGTTTTTTGCTGTAACTGCCATTGCCGTTGTCGTTCAAGCTCTTTGGCTTTCTGGTAGTTTTCGTCCCTGTTTGCATCCACCCTGCCGAGGAAGTCTTGTTTGTCCAAGTAACCGGCTTTATTGTGGAGTGCCAAGTCGTCCTTGATGCTGCGTTTGTCCACGAAACTGGCCCAGTCGAGCCGGGATTTCTCGAGTGTTGTCAATTTGTTCTTCTTGTCTCCTGAACTGGCCAAAAACTTGTCTATCAAGGACGATCTCTTCAACTTGATTCTTAGCGGCACCGACTCGGAAGTGCCTGGAAGTTCACGGATCACAGTCACGAAAGATTTGCGCCCGTTTTCCCCAGCTGACTGCACAACTCCACTTGTGGAAGAAAGATAGGCCTTTGCCTCCGCAGAATCCTCGTCCACAAGTTTGGTTTCGCGAACAAGCTTGCCTGCAAAGGTGTACGACGTTTCTATGCGGACCTGCTTTATTCCAAGCGACTCGTTGGCTGGTTTTGGTGCAGGTTTTTCTTCTTCCTTTGGTGCATCTTTGTTGACCAAACTGGCCCACTCGTCCTTTTCGCCGCTTCGAAGAGCGTTGAAAATAGCATCCACGTCCACATTCAGGGTACTCTCTGTTATTATGCCGTTGTTTTGCTTCAGGCCTGTCTTTCCTTCCAAATTCTCCTGGTATCTTTGAGTTCTGGTTTTGATCTGGCTGTATCCGGTGTTTATCGCCGAGTAGTCGGGCTCTTGTTCGTGGTCTGAACCTTCACTTTCCGGTTCTTCTTCTGCCACTTTTTTACTTGGGTCGTAGTCCTCGTCTTCGTCCTCATCGTATTCCTCGTCTTCTTTTGGAGTTTCATTTGGAGTTTCTTTTAGAGTTTCGGACTCCTCTGGAGTAACACCAGTGTTATTGGCCTTTGCTATTAGCGATACCTTCGAACCTGTTGTTGATTTCTTTGCCATAGCTAGAAGAAGAATAGTAGTTGTGAGATATGGACTGCATACCATTGGAGATTGTGACCAAAGACAGGAAACCACACTTGCTTTCTGCGCTCGAGGATGGCAAATATTCCACTGATCTTCTAGAACCATCGGTGTACAAAGGCCAGGGAACCCGAAGATGTGGATCTAAATCAACAGAGAAACCTTTGAGTATATTCTTGAGCAGACTCAAGAAACTTTGCTTTAAAAAGGATTCTTTCAAAACCTGGAACAATTCCAAGAAGCATGCGAAGAAAAATCATGTATTATGGTTTAAACATTTTTTTCGCATGTTTCCGAGTTCAATGATGTTATCTTGAAATGGTGCACTCAAGAAAACTCACGGCCCGAAATGACAGGTCCTGCATGAATATCATGATTTACGAAATTTTCTGGAACCCATTCAGCCAACCAAAACACATAAAAAATCCAATTTCCAATCGGATGAGCTTTCGGTGAGAACTAGAATGAAGAATTCCTCTCTTTGTTAAGAAAAATGTTGCGTTCAGCATGAACCTCGATAGAACCCGAGAACAATTAAAATGTCTACCTGCAGAGAAACCCCTGTCATAATTCGCAGAAATAAATGACAGGGTTTATCTACAACAAGTAATCTACTAACATTATGATGCCACCAGGATTTTGGCCCGGGGTCTTGTGGTAAGTGCTGACAGACTTGGCCCTCATTTTTGGAGCTTTGATGATCCTTAGGTCATTTGGCAAAGGCGTGTCTGAAAAAGTTGCACACCAGTGCAAAATAATGAAAGCTATAATAGTTGCCTCCATCTTAGCCTTTTCCTTGGCTCGTGCTTTCGTTACCGTCAACTTCGTTCATTTTGAACGGTTTGGAGCCAGAGTTTTGAAGACTGTGATTGACCCCACTTTAGAGTTGGATCTGGCGAAGAATTCCGAAGCCACAATGGGTAACCTCCTCGACTGTTATCAGTCTACGATACTTCCGAGCGTGGTCTACTTTGCTATGCAATATCGGGTTTTGGAATACATGAAATCTTCTTTGGTGTCTGCTGGGCCCCAGGAAGTGGGAGTGGATGAGTCGGAGAATGGTGTGGAAAAGAGAAATGACAAACCTGAATCGCCTCAGCTCCAGACTCTTCGAATTATTGGAAGAGTTTTTCTTGTTCAGCTTTTGGTTTTTGTGGGATTGGTGGTTTTCCTTCCCCAAGCAGCGAGACTCACATTTCCTTATGCAATTGGGACGATTGGTCGCTATACTGTGATGTACGAATACCTCTTGTACACACACTTTATCTTCTTCACATCGCCGATTGTTTACCGGAGCTTCCATCCTCTAGACGGGGTTTCCAGACGAGCATTTGTGGTATCCCAAATGGTCATTTTAACTGGATTGGCAGCTCTTGTTCTCAACGTCCTTGGATCTGTGTTTGCCTTCGACCTGTTGATGGTTTATGTCTACAAGGTATACCACATGGTAAATTTGGAGAAGGTGGACCGTTTCGCTCGAAATGTGCAGATCGCTGGTGTAAACCCTTTGTCTGACAGAATTGGGAACTATCTTGCCGACAGAACATTTTCTCTAGTGAAGGAGGGTTGGTCAAAGGAAGAGACGTTGGAATTCTTACAGAGCCAGGCAGGAAAACGTTTCGATGCTCTAGTTCACATGAGCAAGGCAGCCCTCTTCTTCGCCTTGGTGTTGATACCAATCTTGTTGCCTGCAACGTTGACACGGTTGCATCGCTCAATTAGACTGAAAGTTTAGAGTGAGTCGAGTTTAGACTGAGTATTTGTGTATTACCGTTTGATCTTGGATCACAATAATATGACCATTCAATTTCGCAGTCTATTTGGAAATCGTTAAAGCCGAATCCACGGAAACACTCGGAACAATTTTCCTAATTCCGTTTGAATTCAGAGCCGCTCAATGCCGCTCAATGCCGCGCAAAGCCGAAGCCGTTCAATGCCGTTCAATGCCGTTCAATGCCGCTCAATGCCGTCCCAGTAGCCTCTCTCATATTTGGAGCCCTACAAAGTGCGGCAGTATTCGCAGCCGCATACGGCACAGAAGTGCATTTCTCACTCCACACTTCAGACTCCAGAACGCACCACTCAAACTCCACAAATGTCCACTTTTCTCGCCGACTCCGAGGCACCCATCATTGTGTTGCTGGCCAAAAAGCACTTTGAGCAATTGCCCACCAAAAATGCAAAATACTACGCCCACTATCTTTCCAGAGCCTCGCACTGGGGCACAAGAGCTATATTGAGATCCGTTTCACCAGAAAGTGACGGTATCTACGATTTGGTTTTAGGCATCCATGCTGCTTTGGGTGCCCCCGAATCGAACGAGAAGTACCACGATTTGTTGGACGTGAAAACTTCTGCGACTGCAGTGACCCACTACTTGGAGTATGCCTCCCAGTTCTTGTCCAACTTGGGAAACTACAAGTCGTTTGGAGACAAGAAGTTTATTCCCAAGATCAGCGAAGAGGACTTTGCAACTTTGGTGCATGCCACCGGAGAAAGTCAGCTTGTGGCTCTCTTTGAAACTGTCAAGTCTGGGTTATATGACACCACTCTTGCATTGTTGGGATGGCCCGAGAAGGGTCAGTTGTCGGGATACTACCCAAATTCGGCCTCTGTCATCACCAAGGACGAAATTGACGCCGTCAACTCCGCTTTGGCCGAAACGGGCATTATGCCCGAAAACACAAGAGTGGTCAAGAAGTCGGACACCGAGTTTGTTGTGCTTGTGGCCAGTGCGTTGTCTGAAAACTCCACCGACTACTATCCCGAATCTCTTCCATTGAGCAAGGGCACCGTGACCATCCAGTTTGGTGACCACTCCAAGGAATTTGCGGAGATCGTCAAGAACATGAAAGAAGCTGGCAAGTACGTTGCGAACGACACGCAGAAGAAAATGGTCGAATTTTACGCCGAATCTTTTGAAACAGGCTCCATGAACGCCCACAAGAACTCGCAGATCCAGTGGGTCAAGGATTTGGGGCCGCAAGTTGAGTCCAACATTGGCTTCATTGAAACCTACAGGGATCCTTCCGGCGTGCGTGGAGAATGGGAAGGGTTGGTTGCCATGGTCAACCAGGACCGTACGGCCAAGTTCTCGACGTTGGTGAAAAATGCGTCGACGTTGATTCCGTACTTGCCGTGGGACAAGTTGCACGAAAAGGACACATTCACTCCGCCCGATTTCACGTCGTTGGAAGTTTTGACCTTCGCTGGCTCGGGAGTTCCCGCTGGTATCAACATCCCCAACTACGACGATGTCAGAATCAACATTGGTTTCAAGAATGTGTCTTTGGGAAATGTCTTGAGTGCCAACCCGAAGAAACCAAAGAAGGAGGAGGTGATCACTTTCATCGCCGAGTCTTTGCAGGCCAAGTTCCGCAAGTGGAGAGACGACTCGTTTGAGGTGCAGGTTGGTTTGCACGAGTTGTTGGGCCACGGCACTGGAAAGTTGTTGCAGGAAACGTCTCCCGGAAAATTCAACTTCAGTCGAGAAGACCACCCGGAAATCAAGACTTGGTACGGTCCCAGTGAAACATGGGGCTCCTTGTTTGGAGCCACTGCCGGTTCTTTTGAAGAGTGCCGTGCCGAGTTGGTGGCTTTGTACCTTATTTTGTCCAAGCCTTTGGAGGTTTTGCCCATTTTTGACATCAGCGACGCAGACGACCAGAAGGACGTCATGTTGATTGCCACGATCTTGATGGCCCGTGCGGGCATCATTGGCTTGGAGTTCTGGGACCCTGCGTCCAAGAAATGGGGCCAGCCACACATGCAAGCCCGTTTCGGAATCTTCAAGTGTTTGCACAAAGCTGGAGTTGTTTCGCTCAAACACGGCGAGGATTTGGCGGATTTGGAGATTGTCACGGACGAGGCCAAGTTGCAGACAGTTGCGGTGGAGGCCTTGGGCGAGTTCTTGCACGATTTGCACGTCTACAAGACCACGGCCAACGTCGAGGAAGGAATTGCTTTTTACCGTGACATCACCGACGTGACCGAGGAATACGCTCGTTTCAGAGATGTTGTTCTTTCGAAGAAATTGCCCCGCAAGCAGCTTATCCAGGCCAATACCTTCATCCAGAACGGCTCGATTGAAGTGCGCGAGTACGAGGAGTCCGAAGTCGGAATGATCCAAAGTTTTGCCGATAGACGAGTTTAGGTCCTATGAAACTTGATTTACACTTTCAGGAACATGTAGTTCTCTCATACTCAGGAACATGTAGTTCTCTCATACTCAGGAACATGTAGTTCTCTCATACTTTCATCGCAGACCCCAACCGCACACCTGTGCAGGCCCAAGTTTCGACATCACCGAAAAACCTACGCAAGCTTATCAAAATCGATCTACATTCTACCAGCAGCCATGTTTCCAGCAGGCTTGCGGCCCCTTTTCAAACCACGAGGATTTCCTTTGCAAAGCCTTCGGCTTTTGCACCTGCGAAGTATACCCAAAGGAATACTATCGAAGCCTATACGGAGTTTGCTGGATGGCTGGAGAAGCCCGCTTCAGGTGACGCTTGGGCGAAGATGGCTCTCGGAAAAAGGATCGGAAAAAGGATCGGAAAAAGTCTCGACGTCAGAAAAGTTGGCCGAGCTCACAGAAAGACTCGAACATAGCAAGTCAGTCAAACTGCACCTCGAGATTGCAAAATTACGCAAGCGACAGATCACAGAAGAGGAGAAACAGAACGCTTCGAAGACGAAGGTCAATTTCCGCCAGAACTTCGCCACAATTGCCCGTATCTTGAAGCTCGGAAGGCCCGATCTTCGCCTCTTCTTGTACGCATTGGCATTCATTCTCTTTGCGGTGTTGTACCCTACAACGTCAGTGAAGCTAGTAGGAGCAGCTATCGATGCATTTAACTCGAACATAGTGGACGAAGACGGCGACTTGTTGATCTGGGGCTACAAGTACTCCACGGTTTTCAGCTGCATGGTGCCCTTTATGTGTGTGAGTGCCGCGTGCTTCTGGGCCCGTATTTGGGTGTTGAAAGTATTGGGCGAACGTCTTGTGGCCCGGTTGCGGTTGCGGGTGATGAAGAACTTGCTCAGACATGATTCGGCATTTTTCGACAACGAGAAGCACAAGGCCGGAGACTTGATTTCCCGTCTTTCGAGTGATGCGTACGTAGTGTCCCGGTCTATCACCAGCAACTTGCCGGACGGGTTGAAAAATGCGTTGTTTGGCATCATCAGTTCCTACATGATGTTCTCCATCAACCCTCTCTTGTTCGGAGTCATGTTGTTGATCTCTCCGCCCATCACCTTTGGCTCTGTCTGGTACGGCGAGAAAATCCGCGCCTTGTCCACCAAGTTGCAGAATGCCACTGCGGGGTTGACCAAAGTGAGCGAGGAAACATTGAATTCCGTCAAGTTGATCCAGGCTTTCACGGGCGAGACCAAAGAGCTCACCAAGTACTCGAACCAGCTCAGAAACGTCGTGGGCGTGGCCAGAAACGAAGCCTTGGCCCAGTCCAACTACTCGGTCTCCATCTATTCCTTGTACCACACTGGCTACTTGTCGTGCATTGCCTTGGGTGTCTATTTGATTATCAACGGTCAGATGACCACCGGCGACGTCGTGGCTTTCACCATGTACTCCGAGTTGTTCAACCTGGCTTTGTACAGTTTGACCACCACGTACATGGAGCTCATGAAGGGTTCGGGTGCGGGCATCAAGCTTTTCGAGTTGATCGACTACGAGAGCAGGGTCCCGGCCGTGACGGGAGAAAAAGTGCCGGCCAAATTGAACAACGACATTGAGTTCAAGGACGTGGTCTTCAGCTACCCCACCCGTCCCAACGACCTTATTTTTCAGGGGTGCTCTTTTGTCGTTCCTGCGGCCTCCAGTACTTGTTTCGTTGCACCGTCCGGATGCGGAAAGTCCACCATTGCGACGTTGTTGTTGAGGTCGTACAATCTCAACGGCGGAGAGATCTTGATTGGAGGCAAGAACATTAACGATTTCCAGGTGCGCGAGCTCAGACGCTCGATAATTGGAATTGTCCAGCAGGAGCCGGTGTTGTTGTCGGGCACAATTTTGGAGAACATCGTGTACGGGTTGACTCCACATCAGATCAGCAAGTTGTGCATGGCTGACATCATTGACGTGGCCAAGCAGGCCAACTGTCACGACTTCATCGAGTCGTTTCCCGATGGATACGACACCATGATTGGCTCCAGAGGAGCCTCGTTGTCGGGGGGACAGAAACAACGAATTGCTATTGCCCGGGCCTTGGTCAAGCGACCCTCCGTTTTGATTTTGGACGAGGCCACTTCGGCCTTGGACTCCAAGCTGGAGAGCCTAATCAACGACACCTTGAAAGAGTTGACGTCGCAGGGCAAGATGACGATCATCTCAATTGCGCACAGGCTTTCCACGATTTCTAAATCCGAGAACGTGATTGTTCTTGGCAAGGCCGGCAAGGTGGTGGAGAAAGGAAGATTCGTGCAGTTGTTCAGTAATCCTGACTCGGAGCTCTCCAAGCTCTTGGACGAGTCCAGCTTCAAGGAACACGAGGAGCACATGTCGGAGGCGGAGGTTGAGGAGCAGGACAAGCTCGACCACCAGGCTGAAGAAATCGAGAAGAGGCAGCAAGAAGGTTCGGAATTGGACATCATCAGATCTCTTATCGACGATTTGCCTTACGAACGCAGGGCGGAGCTCATCGGCCAATTCTCGAAGGAACTCGAAAGCGAAAAGAGCACCGTGTTGACAGAGACCGGCAAGCTGGTGTCTTAGTGTACATATTTATTATACATGGGTGGTTCTCTACAATCATGCTGTTTGTCTCATTGCAATATTTCAATCATGCTGTTTATCTCATTGCAATCTATTTCGTTATGAATATGTCGGGACGCCGTACGCTCACTTCTGCAATGGCTTGGCTTCGGATGGAATACCGTTTTCGTACTTCAGGACCTTGGCTTCGGAGAAACCTCTCTTTTCGGCGGCGACCTTCAATTCGGCCTTCAACGAGTTTCTGACGGTCTTGGCGGCAATGGCCAAAGCTCTGTTCAAGGAAATACCAGCTTGCTTGTAGGAAGACATGTTGTAGTTGAAGGTGTTCTTGAGTTGAAGGTGTTCTTGAGTAGATTTTTCGGCTTCGGTGCGCGCGGCCTGTTATTGGTGACTGGATTTACTGCGGGATTGGGAGCGCGCGTAATTTGTGGTCTCCAATTTGCACCCAACCTCTATTTCTATTTAACTCTGGTTGGTTCTCTTTGCACTGAGCCAGTTGATGAAATCGAAATACATCGACGCCTGGATCCGGTTCTTGGGTTCGGTGGCCCATTTCGTGAGGCTCTCGGCATACACCGCAATCACCTGAGGCAAGTACTGGCTGTCCAAGGCAATCAAGCTCTTGGAAACTATGATACAAGATTGTCCGCATGCCAACGAATGCGACTGGTTGGACGAGTACGTTCCGGCCTGCTGCTGCAACCAAGAAACGAGTTCCAAAAGACTCTGTTTGTACTCTTTCTGTTCTTCTTCACTTGGGTACAAAATCTCAAACTCTTGGGTGGACACACGGGCCCTGCTCACTCTCGTTTTCAAGATCTTGTGTGCCTTCACTCCCAAGTTCTTGTCGTTGGTGACGTTGATGAGGGTGATGATGGGGCGAACAAATGCAAGATTGTAGAGAGAGTTTGGCTGCACCTTGCTGAAAGATTCAACCAAGTCAAGCACTCTGTTTTTGAACAAAATCATCTGTTCCTTGGCCTGGATCAGGTCTGCCTTCTTCTTGTTGGTGCTGTTGGCAGACAACAAGTCTCTTCTCTCCTTGAAGATTCTGGAGAGCTCGTCGTCCATGGCCATCATTTCCTCGTCGTCCATGGAGTCAGATTGTACTTCATCGTCGTCCTCGGAGTCGATGTCTTCGTACTTGACTTCTCCTGAAGCCTCGGTTGGAATTCCCAATGCCTTAGCCAATTTGATGGTGGTGTCCTTGTCCACCTTTGCCGTCAGGTCCATTTCTGATTCCGAGTCTGAGTCCTCTAGATCCTCTTCCTCTTCCTCTTCTTCTTCATCTTCCTCGCCTTCTTCCTGATACTCGTCTTCTCCTTCAAACAAGTTCTTCTGTCCTTCCTCGTTTTCCTTGGATTCCAAGACATCAAATAGAAGCTTGAAGCATGCCTCGTTGATCATCACCTTGCCATCAGGTCCCTTCACGCACAAGAAAGATTCCCAAACAATGGCGGAGAGTTTCTTCAACAAGGAGGATTTTCTGGACACAAACGACAAGATGACTTCGGTCAAAACAGTGGAAGTCTCGACTTCAGAATCTTCCTCACGGAATGTGTTGTCGTAACAAGCTTTCAATTCTTCGAGAACGTTGACGGTTTCAGTTTCGCCCATGTACAATTGGATCAACACCATGGAGAAAAGCAACTCGAAACAGTATTGCTGTTCGACACCGGTCTCCTGTTTCATGATGTTCTCAATCGAGCTGAGCAAGGTGACACACTCTTCCTTAACGGTTTGCAATTCTCCTTCGAGGTCAAGTATGAGCTCGTAATCGTCATTCTTTTCAAGTTTTTCAATCTTCTTGACACAGTACAACGACCACGAGTGGCCCTTTCTCTTTTGCGAAATCACCTCCGACAAGAAGGAATTCAATCTGTCCTGCGCAATTTTTTGGATGTTGTCAGAAACGGAGTTAGCCTTCAGAGACTTGAAGAAGGAGTGCTGCACCAAAAGACCGAAAATCTCGTCCAAGAGCTTGTTGCTGGAAAGGTTGAATCTCTTGGTACTGCGCTGCAACACAAGGAGCTTGTCCAAGACCCATTTGAGGACATTGTCATTTGATTTTTTGTGATCTCCGTTGTCGGCTTGCTCGCTCAATGCCTGGTTGAACTTGGAAATCAACACATCCTTGACTCCGGAAATGAGGTGACGCACTTGGCTGTCGCTGAGCTTGTCGATGTCTTCAACAAAGCCCAAAACACCCACAAGGACATCTGTGACCTTCGATTTGGTGATAGGATCAAAGTTCCAACATCCACCATTCGACTCGTCAACGATGCGACTCAAAAGCGGCGTGACCTTGGAAATGTCTGCCTTGGACACCTCAATGATAATATTGAGGGTTTTCGTGGAAACCTTATTGAGCAATCTGTTTGCTTGAGCAGACTGGTTGATCATGCATCTCATGAGGTTGGGCGTGAACAAATGCTCCAAGTTGGAAGCAGGCATTTGCTGGAGAAAGAGGTTGAAGATCTCAAAGCCCCAGTACTTTCTTTCGGGCGAGGACTTTTCGGCGAACATGGTTTCGTCAACCACAACCTTCCAGAATTCCTTGAGAGAAATATGTTCGTGGGCCTCGGTCTTGGCCTTTTTCTTGGGCGTAGAAGGAGTCTTCTTCCGCTTCTTGCTCGTGTGGCTAGAGACCTCGACGGCCTCTTCCTCGGGCATCTCACATGCAAAGTGCTTGACTAACAAGTCCCAGACGAAGGGAATTCTGGGAGACCAAGTTCCCTTTTGCTTCGAGTTCTTCTTTTTCGTGTCCTCGGCGTCGTCGTCGTTTTCGGTGACGGCGTCCACGTCCTTCAAGACCTTGGCAAGGGTTGGCAAGTTTCCTTTGCTCAAAGGGTCGCCATTCTTCCAATTCGTCTTGGAGCCAGAAATTTGTTGTGCGACTTTGGCACGCAAAGGCTGAGGAATAGACAAGTAGACGGCGAGTCCCTCCGTGGTGAAGGTCAAATCCTCATTGTAGATGCTCTGCAAAACCGAAACGAGGTTGGCCTCGTCGTAAAGTGCCGAGGTCAAATACAAGGTGACAAACTGCGACAATGTGAACATGGCCGTCTCTCTCAACCAAGACTTGGTGCTGGACAATTCCACAATAAGCTGAGCAAATCTGGCCAAAACGTCCTGCGACGACACGTTTTCCTCAAACAACAACTTGGAATTGAGCAACGCCTGGAACCCAAAGAGCCGTCCAAACAACACAGATCTGGCTTCTTTGCCCTTCATCGACGCAGAAACCTGGCTGGCTTCCAAGACCCTGTCCAAATAGGACGAGAGCGACAAATCGTAGTCTTTTTTCAAGACGAGCTCTCTCACCAACTCCGTCAACGCCATGGAGAAGCCGAATCTGGCGGACTGTCTCGACGTGGTCAAACCCTTGATCAATCTGCCCAAGGCATAGTCCCATTCTTCCGTTTTGTCGACAGAAACAAGTTCAGACAACAAGGCAGTGGCCGCCTCGATTCTCTCCTCGGGAAGCTCCGAGCTGAGCTTGTAGTAGTGGTCCCTCAGAACGGACATATTGTGGAGAAGTTGAAATTTTCTGGTTCGCGATGAGTCCTAATCTGGCAACAATGTTGAATTAATGCGTATATACACGGCCCACCTTCCAAGAAACAAAATGAAGAAAAATTAGATATGCATGTGTTGAAATGAAATCTCCAGAACGTGGCACGTGTGCGCGTCATGTCTAGGCATAGGTTTGCTTGGGGAAGGGGAACGTTGGTCCCACTTCTTGGATCGACAACGAAGCAGCCCACTGTCCAACGTCAACAGCGTCGGCAAGCGACTTCTCCTGCACCAACGAGGCGATGAATCCAGCAGCGAAGGCGTCTCCGGCTCCGTTGGTGTCGGCAATGGCCGAGGAAGCCAATTCTCTGACCTTGAATTCCTGCACGTCAAAGGAGTCCGTGGCAGCGTCGTAGGTCACGGTGACCGTAGGCTCGGTGCCTTGGGTGAACACGACGGTTCTTGGTCTGGCGATGTTGACCTTTGGCAATTTTGCTACGGCCTTGGCAATGGCTACGACGTCGGTTTTTTCGGCCAAACCGTGAGACTCGGCGTAGGCAGCAGCCTCGGACTCGTTGGCAATGACGTAGTCCACGTATGGAAGAGCCTGGTCCAACGGATCCTTGAAAAACTGTGCGATGAAAGGAGCACTGAAGTTCAAGGCAAACACCTTGTTGTTCTCGGCAGCGTGCTTGCCCAACAACACAATGGCTTCTGGGGACACCGTCAAGTGGAAACCTCCGATGTAGAAGTACTTTCCGTTCTCCACAAGGGCCCAGTTTTCTGGCTTCTCCAAATGCGAAGGAGTGAAGAGGTTGGCAGCAGCCAAGTCAGTGACCAAGGATCTGTGTTGGCCCGTGATCAAGGCAGCACACTTACCGGTGGCGGTGTTTTCCTGGATCTGGTACTCGGTTCTCAAGCCGTACTGGGCATTGGCCTCGTTCAATTTTTCCAGGTAAACGTCGTTGCCGACGGAGCCAAAGTACACGACACTCTGTGGTGGCAAGATGTACTGGGCACCTCTGGCGGTGTTCTGGGCGGCGCCTCCGGCGACCAACTTCAAGCCGTTCATGTTGAGCACGTCATCGTAAATTGGCATGTGCTCGGGGCTAGCCAAGATGGCATCATCGGCGTTGACATTGTACTTGGCCAAGTATGCGGCGTCGACATCGACTTGCAAATCCAACAAGGGGTTTCCCAAACAGACCAAAGGGTAAGACATTGAATGAAAAACGTGTGGTTGAAAATGGAGAAATTGAGTGCGAAAATTTGGGAGTCTTGTACGAGCACTGTGTAAGAACATGGTATGGGTTGGAACCAATGGAGAATTGCGTGGGGCCGAAAGGGGGGAATGTGAGAGAGAGGGAGAGAGAGAGAGAGAAATGAAGAAACTCAGATAGAAAGTTATAGAAAGTTTGAGAAAGTTAGAAAGTCAGAGAAAGTTTGAGTCAGAGAAAGTTTGAGTCAGAGAAAGTTTGGGTCAGAGAAAGTTAGAGCAAGTTAGAAAAATTAGAGAAAGTCAGATAAAGTTAGAGAAGTTTGAGAGCAAGAAAGAGAAAGAATGCAATGATTTTTTTTCAACGCAACGGAAGGATGCAACTCCGATCCCAATGAAATATTTCCTCGCACAATTCTCACTTTAGGTTTTGATAAGACACATTAACCAACTCCCACAGTTAACCTCCGGTCAACATCCAACAGTAGCTTCCAACAGTAGCTTCACAGTAGCTTCACAGTAGCTTCACAGTAGCTTCCAACATCAATCCACATCCAGACAATCCAACAATGCCAGTCAAAACCAACCCACCTCTGTGGTTCCTGAATCACATGTCCTGGTGTCCGGGTGTGCACTCAAAACCCAACAGTTCGAATCCACCATAACACCACACCATGCTTCCAGTATTCACGGAAGACCCCCTAGCATGGGCCCGGCCGTTCCCCGCAGACCCCCAATCTCCATTTTCTGCCCATTGGCACGAGATCGTGGGCCTGGTGGTGTTCTATTTCGCGATCCAGGCATTGTCCCCTGCGTTTTCAACCCGATTCTTTGGCTCGGCCTACACCGAGCTCAACCGCAAAACCAGGATCAATTTTGACATCCACGTGGTGTCCATGGTGCAGTGTGTGATTTCCATCTTCGTGCTCTTGCCATCTTGGAATCATCCACACTGGCAGAATAGAGCAGACGACCCAGAATCGTCCATTTTAGGCTACAACGCATATGGTGGGTTTGTTAGTGCCGTGACCATCGGCTACTTTGTGTGGGACTTGGTCGTTTGCGTGGCTCATTTCAAGTTTTTCGGCACCGGGTTCTTGGTGCACGCGTTCGCTGCGTTCTACGTATTTACCTGCTGTCTTGTGCCTTATTGTTTGCCGTGGATGCCGGCCTTCTTGCTCTTTGAGTTGAGCACTCCTTTTGTCAACATCAATTGGTTCGCTTCCAGATTGCCTGCTGGAACCATCAGCGATAAGGTGGTGGCGGTCAACGGAATAATATTGTTGGTTGTATTTTTCTCGGTGAGAATCTTGTGGGGTTTCACTGCTGCGGTGCTCGTGGCACGAGACATGTACCTAGTGCGGGACAAGGCACTGTGGTTTTTTCCGTTTTCCATTTTGGGGTTGAACTTGGCCCTAGACTTCTTGAACGTGTACTGGTTTTCCAAGATGGTGGCCATTGCGAAGAAGAAACTCGGTGGGGCCAGAACCAGACCCATTTCTAAAGAGGCTGCAAAGTACGAGTGAGACGGTTAGTTAGACGTAATTGAACGACATGAATTGCAAGTAATTGCAGTTATTTTTCACGACCGCACGGCAACCTCGAAGTCCTAGATCTTAGTGAACTAAGGCTGAATGTGTACGGATATTAATGGGAAAGTTACAAGGTCCGCTCACCGTGCCATCTTTCCAGTGAGTGCAGTTTTTAAGTACTAGAAAGCAAGGCAGTGAGAAGTCTTAATTTCGAGGCTTGATTCTGCATAAACTCTCGAGCACACCCGTTATTCCTAAAAATGTTCGGTTATTTTCTGTTTTAAGGTTTTTTAAATAGAACAATATATTGTGGTCAGTTAAGGTGCTCGATTCTCTATAGGAAAAATTGCAACTGCCGGAGTGCGACTGGAAACTCGAAATCACTGGGTATTGGTCCGGATTAAGGAGGGGTAGGGCGATGTGTAGGAGGTGATAGCGAGGTTTCAATTAGTTTACATATTGTGAAAAGACATGGGCGTAATTATACATCTCTGCAGGAATCGATAGCAACTGATTTGGAGACGATGAGTGGAAAACTGATGGAAATCGTTGGGGTATTAGTCCGGATTAGAGAGGGGCCTGATTGGTGATTGTAGGTGATTTTTGGTGTTGATATCGATCGAAAGGCTTTCTTAACGGGATAACTGTTGAAGTAGCAGATGACCGGCAAACGGTTGAAAAGTCGATGTGCACGCTCTAGATTGCTGCACGAATCGATTGGAACTGGTTTGGGAGCGATAAGTGGAAAATTGGCGGAAATCACTGGGGTAATAGTCCGGATAACAGGGGTGTGCGTACAGGAACAACTTGAACCATTTGTATAGACATATTGTTGCCATTCAAAGACGGGAATCCCGAAAGGGTTCATCTGATGAGTGGCTGGTGTGGTGCAAATAATGTCCTCGTGTAACAGAAATCAAAGCAATCGAGTTTGCGGTCTAAAAATATGAGAAGATTGAATGAGGTGAAAGACCAGAGAGCCCGATTCAGAGCTAGTAGCGTTCACCTCATCTCGAGTTCATCCTATATCCTAGAACAAGGACCGCAGTTGCGGGTAATAGTGGAGGTGTGAAAGAATACGGATGAGTTTGCTTAACGTACAATCTTTCCTCATCCTGCGAGTGCAGCAATTGACACTGGAAGCAAGGAGATAGTGAGAATCAATTTTGGGCTCATAGATGAGCACACTTGTTATTCCGTATAATGTATAGCTTGGTATTTTCTATTTTACAGTTTTCGTAAATACACAACGATCGTTGAAAAGCAAACAGTAATATTTCTTTCCGAGTCAAGTTTTTGTCCTATCTCTTTGTCCAAGCCATTTTTTTCCAAGCCCGTTGTCATATCCAGTAATACACTCGTCCAAGGTCTTGTCGAAGTTATTTTTCTAGTCCGAGTAATTTTTCGCCTGAGTAATTCTTATCAAGTAATTATTTGTTCATGCTATCTTTCCTGTGCAAGCCATTTTTTTCCAAGTAATTCTTGTGCAAGCGACGTCTTGCCAAGTTATATTCTAATCCAGTAATTTTTCTTATCCAGTTTTGCCCAGCACTTTTGTCCAAGTAATATTTTGCCCAATCCATTTTCTTATCCGTTTTTCTCATCAGGCAGGCTGAATGATCCCGTCTAGCGAAACGTGACGTGGCTAATTGCAGAACCAAAAACACACCAAAACCAGACCAAGGCCAAACTCTAACAACTGAACCCCACCTCTGTACCAACCCCACCCCAAATCGTCACATCGGTCAGCCAAATCGGCCAGCCGGATAAATCACCTGCCCAGCCCTCTGAGCCTGGTCGTGCGCACACCGTTTGCCCTTGATTAAACTCCTACAACAACAACACATCATCATTCTCAAGGCACCTCCCGAGATACCAACACACACGTGAGCATCCCACCCTCGCCCTTCTCTCTAATTGCCCATCCATCCCACATCCTATTTTTGCCATGAACAACGAATACGACTATTTGTTCAAATTGTTATTGATTGGCGACTCCGGCGTCGGCAAGTCCTGTTTGTTGTTGCGTTTTGCCGACAACACCTACACGCAAGACTACATCTCCACCATTGGCGTGGACTTCAAGATCAGAACCATTGAGCTCGACGGAAAAACCATCAAGTTGCAGATTTGGGACACAGCCGGCCAGGAGCGTTTCAGAACCATCACGTCGTCGTACTACCGTGGCGCACACGGAATAATCATCGTGTATGACGTCACCGACCAGGAATCTTTCAACAATGTCAAGCAGTGGTTGCAGGAAATCGACCGTTACGCCACAGGCGGAGTCATGAAATTGTTGGTAGGAAACAAGGCCGATTTGTCGGACAAGAAGGTTGTAGAGTACACCGCGGCCAAGGAATTTGCCGAGGCGTTGGACATTCCATTTTTGGAAACTTCCGCGTTGTCGTCTTCCAACGTCGAGCAGGCCTTTTACACTATGGCGCGCCAGATCAAGGCCCAGATGACGAGCAACTCCGGGGCTGCTGCTCCTAACAATGCCAAGGCCAACGTTAACTTGCGCGGCCAGTCGTTGACCAACAATCAGTCCAACCCATGCTGTTAGGCGTAATGTTAACACTAATAATTGTCTGTAGATGGGATAGATTGTTTAATGTTGAGGAATACATGTTAAATGTTGAGGGATGTTGATGTGAATGTACAAGTTTGTTCAGGAATACGTGTTTCAATGCTGGGAATATATGCTCAAGCCCACGCAACATGTTTGAAGTGCATGTCTAAAGTTCAGGAATACATGTTGAAATATGCATGTATTTTTTTAATGGAATACATGTTCAAATGTGCATTTTTAAATGTTCATGAATACATGTTTGAAAGTGCATGTCTAAATGTTCAGGAATAGTGTTTACATGGGCATGTCTAAATGTTCAGGAATACATGTTGAAATATGCATGTATTTTTTAATGGAATACATGTTCAAATGGGCATTAATGTTCATGAATACTAGTTTAAATAGTTTGAGAGTGAATGTCTAAATTGTTCAGGAATATTGTTTAAATGTATGAAAGTGCATGTAAATGTTCAGGAGTATGTGTTCAAATGTGCATCTCTAAATGTTCGGGAATACAAGTTCAAATATGCATGACTAAATGTTCGTGAGTATGTGTTTGAACATGATGTCTGAACGTGATGTGTGCAAGTTTGTTTAGGAATACTTCTTTAAATGTTGGAAATATGCTGAAGCACATGGAATACATATTCAAATGTGAATATCCAGGAATACAAATAAGCATGTTTTTTAATGGAATACATACGTCACCATACATATTCAGCAAAGAAACCACGTTAAAGGAAATGTCGGATACATAATATCCTAACGCACAATATATACGAAGTATTGGACGTACAACTCACCCGAGCCATCCCGCACGAAACGGCCTTTTCCAAGTAAGTTTTCCTGGACTGCCCACTTGTATTTTTCCGAAACGTCGCCATCGAAATGAACCCGTGGGTTGCAAGTCACATAAGTGTCCTCAATGTTAGAGGTGGAGGCCTTGGAGCCCAACACGGCCACTGTTGGCTCCAACAACTTGATAAGTCCGTAATAGGTGATGTACACTCCCGAACCTTCCGGAGTCTTTCCATACAATTTGCAGTCCAACTCGTTGTAGTTGTCGGCAATATTGTTGGTGATATCGTCGAAACCGTGCACGTCGCGCACTTCCAACTCGAATCCGTATTTGTTGGGTACACTGGTGATTGTTCCGTCTGCCACAGTGGCCAAAGCAAGGGCCTTGTTTCTGGTGGAATTGGCATAGACAAGAGACGGAGCCTCCTTGAGTTTCAAGTTGATAAGGAACACGGGCTCCAATTGCGGAGTTTTGGGGAGGGAGGGGGTGACAGAGGAATCCATTGCGTTGAAGACTGGGGAAATGGGGAAGTGAGGAAATGGACCTATTTATACCAGATTTTGGGTGCGAAAGTCCAGGCCATGTAGGCGAATGGGAGTGAGGTGATTCTGTTGGTCAGGGGTTAATTCACTCAGAGAGTATTCCAATGGGAATCGGACGAATTATATGGTAATGGTTGAACGGTGATGGAATCGATTTGGTGGTGTAATTCGGCGTTAGCTTCAACCGGAGCAAGGACTGTGCCCCACAGTATCCGATCTCGCAGAATTAAGGCTAAAATGAAAAATACCGAGCTCTGATTTCTCTTCTCGAAAAAATATCCGTCACACCAACTCACACTCTCTTGCACTCTTCTCTTGCATTCTTGCACTCTTCTTTTGCTCTCTTCTCTTGCTCTCTCTTGCTCTCTCTTGCTCTCTCTTGCTCTCTCTTGCTCTCTCATTTCGCACTCTCACTTTCGCACACATTCCCACCTGCGCGCACACATTTCCCTATTGGGCAGTCGACTTAGTGGCGATACAGATTCGAATCTGAACCTCAATACTAACTTCTTCAACAATGACCAGCGACGTCGAGATGAAAGAGTCGCCTGCCACGCCGCACGACAAACCCGAATTGCCCGGAAAGGAGAATGACCTCTCATTGGCCGAAGAAATCGACCTCTCCTTTGGCTCGTTGCAGAAAGCCGCCGCCAACTTCGACAACAGATATGTGTCCAAGGTGTTCCGTGATTTGGGCGCCTTGAGGCGCAAAATCGCAAAAGACCCGGGTGCTTTGGCCCAGGCAATCGCTAAAAGTTACCCTCCAGAACATTCATCCAAGGCCCATTTGCTTGCCGTTTTGGGCCAGGAACCCATGGACGTGGAGGCTGCTTTGGAAGTCCTCCCCGAGGTCAATGTCTACGTACATTTGCTTGTTCAGCTCTATCTCTTGGACACGCACGAGTTGGAAAAATTGGACTCTTTCAACAAGTCCATCATCACATTGTTGAGCTCGTACAACAGACGCACATTGGACTTTATCCAGGCTAAAATCTGGTTCTACATTGCCAGAACATGCGAGTTGCGTAACGATTTGCTTCCCGTCCGCCTGGCTCTCTTGGCTGGCTTGAGAACGGCCACATTAAGACACGACGACGAAACCACGGCTTCCATCATCACCTTGTTGTTGCGCAATTACTTGCTCACGCACGATATCAGCCAGGCTTCCAACTTGTGCGATAAGATTGTGTTTCCGCCAAATGCTGGAAATGCCTTGACTGCCAGGTATTTTTACTACTTGTCCAGAATCAACACCATCCAGTTGGACTACTCCACCGCACACGAGTGCGTGGTTGCGGCCATCAGAAAGGCGCCGCAGACACATTTGGCCAGCGGATTTGTGCAAGCAGCCACGAAATTGAACATCATCATCGAGTTGTTGATGGGCGACATTCCGGAGTTGAAGGTGTTCAAGGCCACCGGGACTCTCGAGCCGTACTTCCATGTGACCAAGGCTGTTCGCTTGGGAGACTTGAAGCTTTTCGGCGAGGTGTTGAACAAGTACGAGGCCGTTTTCGTCAAGGACGACAACTTCACCTTGGTGTCGAGATTGCGCCAGAACGTCATCAAGACCGGCATCCGCATGATCTCCTTGTCGTACTCCAAGATTTCCTTGAAGGATATCTGCATCAAGTTGCATCTCGACTCGGAGGAGGCCACGGAGTACATTGTGTCCAAGGCCATTAGAGACGGCGTCATAGAGGCGAGCGTCAACCACGAGTTGGGCTACATGAAAGCCAAGGAGTTGTTGGACGTGTACTCCACCAAATTGCCGCAGGAGGACTTTGACCAGAGAATCCGGTTCTGTTTGTCGTTGCACAATGACTCGGTAAAGGCCATGAGATATCCGTCGGATGACAACAAAACGGAGTTGAACAAAACCAACTTGGACGCCATGGATGACGAGATGGGCTTGTTGCAGGCTATCGAAGACGGAGACTTGGACGACTTCATGGAGTAAATCTAATACAAACCTGTAATGAAGAATCATGGAGTGCACTCAAAACTCGCATATGGAATCTGAAAAATAGACCACTTATCCATGCCCGATACAGAAGCGGTTCGTTTGCATTTCGATGCCAATGTGTATGGTGATTCGGAAGACGCTTTCCTCCAGGATGAGGAGAGTGTGCCGATTGCGGAGTTGATTCCCCAAATTCTCATAGAGAGGCAGTCATTTCTCAACATCTCGGAGGACCTTCTAAGAGAAGAAATAGCGCAAAAGGAAGATACCGACATGGCAGATTCCAACGAGATCATCGACAGCAATGACGTTGATGAAGACAGCCAGACTGCGTTCCAGGCTTTTCAGAAAAGGAAGTTTGAGCTCTTGGGCCACATCAATTCTGCCCTCAACGAAACGTCCTTGTCGCTTGACTTTGTATCCTTGCTCATGTCGGCAGTCAAGCCCAACATTACGAAAACCACCATATCTCCTCATCTCAGCAAAAATGCGCCGTTGGGTTCGTTGAATGCGGATAGATTATTCATTGATGCCGACGCACAAGTGGCCGGGGCTGGCAAGAACGACAAACGCAAAAAGGCAGAAAATATTGGGCTTGGCTGGAAGTACCAGTCGTTGAACCACATCACCGGCCTTTTCAAAGGTGCTGGCACTCAATTGAGAGCACAGGTGGAGATCGAGCATCAGTACTGGAAAATGATAAACAAGGTGTTGAAAAACGACGAGGTGCTCTTCAAGATTCGTGATCCGCTAAACGGGACAAGAGCCATTGGGGTGAAGTACGGATATGGCGACTCTGGATCGAGCTACTACGACAAAGGTCTCGCGGTGCTCAGGAAAGACGAGCAATCTGGAGAAATCGCATTCAGTCCTATCATGACAGGCAACAACAAAATCAGCAACAAGACGAGCAAATTCACAAGGGTCAAGATCTTGAGCAAAATCGACGACGACTACATGTTGACAGGACAGTCTGTGTTCGAGAAGGATTCTCTCAAGAAGAAGAGCGAGTTCAAGGTCATCAACGACATTGAGCAGGCAAGGTATTTCCTCTTTGAGGAAGACTTGTTCTACCACTTGATACGCGAGGCCAAGAACTTGATCAACTACAGCGTGAGCATCATCTCCAACAAAATCATAGTAGAAATCTATGACCAGATCATAGAGGTGGAGTCCGTGGTGTACGACGAGAACAACGAGGAGGAGTTGGACAACATCTACCAGAACATCAACAAGGAGTCGTCGAAGAACAACGACAAGGCGCAAGCCATCCTCACTTTCCTCAAGCTTATGTTGTGCTGCTACTACAACTACAACTTGGAGTTGAAGCAAAAGATTCCCACGTCTTTCACCAAATGGAAACAAAACAATTCGCACCCGTTGATGCTCAGACCATTGATCGGGCACATCCGTCACGAAATCAATGTCCGCAACATGCACACGATCCTCAGCAACATATGCAAGGGCCTTGATTCCACGCAGCTCTCGTATGAAATTGAGGAAGAGAGGTACTTGAACTTGAAGCTGGGCAAGATGACCAATCCTTTCAAAAAGGCCATAGAAAAGCCCGTGTCCGCCTTCAAGGTCATTCTCCAGAAGCTTTCCTCCAAGGAGCACTTGTTTGTGGAAGTGGAGGTCACAACTACAGATATTTTTGTCGACTTGGTCATCAACTTGACCATCACAAAGTACAGGAACATGGACGACCTCCAGCAGAACCAAGGAGGAAGCAACGTTCTACAGCTCAAGTTCACCGACTTGTTCGAGATCGAGGAGAGTTTGAACTGGACCATTTTGAATTTCTTGCAGAAGTAACTATTTACGCAATTGGAATGATTTGAGCGTCGGCCTGGTCTCTGAGCTCCTCGCCGTGCTCCTCGAGATATTTCTTAGCTCTTTGGTACTTTTCACCTTTCAAGTTGTTGTAGATCAAAAAGTTGAGCCAGATCTCGAAGAAGGCGTACGTGAACACGAGGTTGTTGGCAATCAATCCGTAGTCCGAAAGAAGACAGAACGATCCCAAGCAGAAGTAGAACATTAATCTCGATGGAACGGCCGTCTCAAAGAATGCAATGTTTTCAGCCATGAGAGGAATCAAGTCTGCGATGGCCATAGAAGTCAAGAACACGGCCAACAAGCCAAAAAGAGGGTTGGTCAGAGTCACTTGGACAGTGGGCAAGTGCATAGCCTGGCCCAAAAGCAAAGTGATGTTGGCATTGGTGATTGTCAACGGACTCTTCACTAAAAGGAAGGACAACCATAGGAAACCTCCCACACGGGCAAACAATACTGTTCTTGCTGTGAGAAACTGCATTGTGGCAAAGAAATGAGTTCGATCTGAAAATTGAGACTCGCGTTTTGAGAAATGGAGGTGAGACCTAATGACAGGGAGAAAACTGGTTTGAGACTTTCTTTGGGAATAGCGTTGGCTGATGGTTCATTTGTCTTAATATTCGTTCTGTTTCTGTTTTCAGCAAAAACAAGGTTCGCATCCATGAAGGGACCAGTGTCACTCATAATCAACTGCTGAAAGTATGAATAGTGGGCATCTTCCTGGCTGCGAAATATCGCAATGCGCATCTTTCTTCTTTCTCTCATTCTGGCCTGTTTTGCATTCCACATTCGTAATTACGTATTCAACCTTACCCAGGTATACGTGGCCCAAGACGGCGTATATAAAAGCAGAATAGCGGTGAACGGAATCTCGCCCGGTCCTCTCATCGAGGGCGATGAGGGCGATAGGATCCGTGTCACAGTCATTAATTTTTTGCAAGTAAGAGCAGCAATCCATTTCCATGGAATTCTACAGATTGGAACGCCCTGGGCTGATGGTGTTCCGGGGCTTACTCAGTATCCCATTCCCAGTGGCGGGTCGTACAACTACACCTTTCAGCTCTTGAACCAAAGCGGGTCAACTTGGTATCATTCTCATTTCCGTGGATATCTGTCTGATGGTTTGTATGGAGCAATTTACATCCGCCCTTCTCCCGAAAGACAGCGTCCGTATGGCTTGATAACTAATACTCCACAGGATTTGGAAGAATTGCACGCCTTAGAGAAGAACCCGAATCACTTGATTGCAGACGACACATTCAAGCACCAAATGGATGATGTAATCGCACGGATGTTCCATTTCGGCGTAGATCCAGTGTGTATTCAGAGCATCTTGGTCAATGGAAAGGGGAGAATCTTCTGCCACTCACACGAACGGTTCTACCACTTGGCGAAGAAGAACAAGTACTTGAGGAAGATCCCACATTTTGACTCCATGGGATGTCTTCGAGACGATAGTATCTTCGAATATCAAGACGAGTCATTGGACCACTTTGCTTTGGAGCTACCTGGCTATTCCCCAGGATGTTCACCTACACTCTCTGACAATTTTATCTACTTTACCAATGGGTCGAATTGGCAGTACGTGAACATCATCAATGCTGGAGGACAGTACACGAAGGGTTTCTCCATAGATGACCATGAGATATATGTCGTCGCCGTGGATGGCATTTTCATTCATCCACAAAGAGCTACCAGCATTATGCTTCCTGTGGGTACCAGAATGACCGTTTGCTTTGAGACCAGAAAGGAGCAACACGAAAATGTTCACAAACCTTTCGCCATAAGGTTTGCTGCCGTTCACACACCACAGTTTATTGAAGGAAAAGCCTTCTTGCTCTACGGTTCTCCCTCTGACTTCGACGAGGACGAAATCCGTGTCACTCAAGAGAGAAATGAAATTGACAACGGAATCAAGTTCCAAGATTTGGATGGTTATCCTTTAACTAAGAGCTTCAACTGCTTGTGGCCCCATCATACCCGTCCTTATGAAGATTCAGCAGCCTTAAAGCATACTGGCCCTGGTGACGTGACTTTCAACTTCTATCTAAACCGAACTGGAATGGTTGATTTCTCTATGTTTGAAGACAAGACCCAATTACCTCATGATTTTGAGATACGAGAGCCACTACTCCTGAGTTGTGCTAAGAAGGACCTTGTAGCCACCCATCGGTCAAAAGCTTTCTTGCAACCTCCAGTAAAAACTGGCCAGGTGGTGGACTTCATTATCAACAATTACAAACATATCAACCACCCTATTCATCTCCATGGTCACTTTGTTCATTTGATCAGCTACAGTGATAAGGTGAACTTTCCGTATCATACGGTGGAGGATGCAATTGCTAATAACTATCCAAACTTGAATTTGGTTGATCCTCCACTAACAGATGTGGTCATGGTCGCAGTTGGAGGGCATGTTGTTCTTCGAATTGTTGCAAACAACCCAGGTGTATGGCTTTTGCATTGCCACAATATTGGCCACTTGCTAGGTGGAATGGGTGCAGTTCTCTTTGAGGGCTTAGAGGAACTTCCTTCATTACTCGAAGATTACAGGAAAAGTACAGAACCGCGATAATTTTGCACCCATTTTTCTGAACCCCACCTGTCACCCAATTTTAACAAGAATGTCTGGGTTGACTGGATTTCTTGTCTTATTCTTCTGGTTGGCCTTTCTCACCTTTGTTGGTATGTTTCCACGTATGTCGCAATGGTGAATACTGCTAACTTTCTGGTTTTCTTTTACTCCCAGGCTTCATAGCAGGAGTATCTGTTCTCCTAGTCATTTATTACGTTTCAGTTTTCCTCCGCAGGGCTTTAGAGTACGTCAGAGTGGTAATGATACGAATAGCCGAGCTCAGAACAAGGTTTATGCAACACATACCCCACTTGAGACACGAACAAGACCAGAATAAGTTTCCACACAACAGTGGAATCCTATTAGAACCCAACGACAGTCCCACTGGCTATATTATTCTGGAAGTTCCCGGCTACGGTGCTGGATTGAGTCAAAGACGTGTTGTTGCTCATTCTGAAAAATTTGACTTGGGCCAACAAATAGAGGAAAATTGGGTCCACCTGATTTATCACCAGTCTCCAGAAGAGTGATACACTACCTCTCTGGTCCCACACGGGGGTTCTCTCTTTTTCTGGTGTGCGGGTTTTTGTGGAAAGCTGCGACCACGTCGACTATAATCAAAACCACGAAACAAAAAATTAACGATACACTGACAGCATGAAGTTTGGTTTGTCAATAGTCGCTCTGTGGCTTGTGTTCCTTGTCGGAGCAATGGCCTACTCTATCTCGGAGGGCACTTTTTCTGTCAATGAGAAGGAATTGTTCCTGATTGATGATTTGTCTCTTGATGAAGTCAATAGAGCCATCCTCAATTCGAACAAGGACACCATCTCCATCGAGGTGAAACTTGGTGGTTCCGTTGAAAAGAGACCTCACGAATTGCTCTTCCTCTTCAGCAACAACGATGGTTTGGATTATCCAGTTTTCCCTGAATACAACGTCAACACCCAAGAAGCTAAGGTCACTCTTTTGATTAACAAGATTCCAGCCTCCTTGAAGGCACAAGAAAGAATCTTTGTGTCTGTAATTGCTGCCGATGACAACGCAGAGGAACCCAACTTGTTCACACAAATTGTGGAGCTCGTTCCTAGCCAAGAACTCCAGTCCTCTTTTGCCTACAAGAAGCCAGTGAGATTGGGAGCAGCTTCCGAAATCCACCACGAATTCAGAGAAGAAGCCTCGACCGTCAACCCAATTGTGCCAATTTTCTTCAGTGCAATTGCTGGCGTCTTGTTGCTCGCCTTGTTTGGCTCCTGGGTCTCCATCTTGGGCAATTCTTTGTTCGCTGCTTCTCAAGGAAGCACATTCAAGACCGCATTCTTGGCTACCATTGCATCCGTTGAGTTCGCGTTCATCAAGTACTATTTGGGAGCCACCATCTTCACCACGATCTTTTACGTGTTCCTTCTCGCGGGCCCATTCCTCTTCTTTGGCTCCAGGGCATTGAGCACTTTGGCCAAGCAACGTTTGGCCGGAAAAGCCTAAAAGTAAATAGCAGTAAGATCGAATTCAGCTATTAATCTATACTTCATCCACAAATGCGTTCTGAATCCACCGAAAGTTGAAAAACCAGAAGTTTCCCCCGTCACTCCATAGTCCTTTGTCCATTGAGTTTGCGGCCACCACCTTCCCTTTGATTAGAGCCATTGGCAAGCTGGAGTACGATCGAGAGTCCAAAGAATGACACAAGTTGTCACCAGTAACCCAAACATGGCCCTCGGGAACTCGTATAAATTTGTTGAATCCGTCGTTTTCAACACATTTGGCAGGACTGTTAGTTAGAGACGACGAACTGGAAGGATCAACAAGCACAATGTCTCCAGGCATTCCCGTAATCCTCTTGCAGATTCTGTGATCTGGATCAGTTGGTTTGGTAGCCACCACACAATCTCCTATGTCCACGTTTCGACCTAAACGATGGGTTTTCAAGGCATGGACATAATCTCTGTTTGCTTGTAAAGTGGTGAGCATTGACTCACCCCTTGTTTCTGTGAATTCATAAACATATTCATGAAGGAGATGGGCAACACATCCAGCTCGAAGGGTCCACGAGAGAGTACTCCCTAGAAATTTGAAAGCGTCTCGGTACATATTGGAGTCGTGAGAAGTTCTGAAATAATGAGAATTCGCGATAAATCTCAACCTAATGTGCAATTACGATGCCTTAAATTATTCCTTTTATTACCCTAGTATACAAAGATTAGTAGACAAAACCCAAGATCTTACCGGAAACGTGCTTTCTTCTAGCCTCCTCGTGGTCCATAATTCCGGCAGAGGTGGTCAAGATGACGTAACCAAATTGTCTAGCAGGCAACAAGTTGTCGGTCCATCTCTCGATGTCACCGATCTTGACGTTAAATCTTGGAGAAATAACACCACACTTGTTCAATCTGCCAGTCAACTGGACAACGATCTTTCCAGATCTGTGATCGTCGATGTATTCGAATTCACCAATGTAACCTGTCAAACGTTAGTATGAGATCCAAAAAAAAACTTTCATGAAGGAGAGAAAAAGATGTCGAGGAAAAGAAAACGGCTAAAGAAACGAGTGAATTCCAGAACCGTGTAAGAAAGCGATTCCTCTTTGATCTCCCGAAAACTTAAAAGACAGAAAGGGACTGAGCACCGTTCAAACCATCCAGTTATCATTTCGGGGTTAAAGAATATGAAAGTTAAGAACCAAAAAACATACCGTGTCTTTGCATAACCTGCAAGAACTTGATGATGACCTTGGAAGAAGGTCTGAGCAAAACTTGACGCTTTCCGGTCTTTTCAGCGTTGTTGATAGCGTTCAAGGCGTCAGCCAAAACAGAGGTTCTAGTCATTTCTAAACAGTTAGTAAAAGGGCCACAATCTAACAAAACAGAGAGCCACATGAGTGTCCAAAAGGATTCAAGGGCGGTAACGATGATCGTCAAATGATAAGAGGTATTTGCTGTCTCTAGAAAACACAAAGGCGCTTCCCATCTCTTTAGAAAGAAATCCTTCACAACAAGGGTCTTTGAAAAAAACCTTAGCTCTGAAAAACTACCCAAGACATCAGATTCTCATATCATTGTTTTGTAGATTGGTCGTTTCAGTGGAATGCATCCAGCTCATCTGATTCAGTACTCATGGGTACATACTTCCTGGTTAATGAAGAGTAGTGGTGAGAATATTTGGTGAAAAATTTTCCATGCGGACTGGGTGAGAATATTCGTCACGTGATGTGTTTGCACCTACGAAAATAGCAACTAATTTCAGGAATGCAGTTGGAGTATTGACTTGTAGTCAAGCTGTTGTGTATGCTGGCTCCTTCTTGGGGTAACAGGTCAAGTTTCGTAAATTTCTTGATCTTTCGGCCAATTAAGTGAAACACCAGAAGAGTGACATTTCTCCTGAACGATCTACGATCCTGCAACATGCACCCGTCTAGGGTCAACACAACAATATAGGTTCAATGCAACAATACAGGTTCTTCTAATTATCTTATACTGCTCGAAACTGCCTGCCAAAGATGCAGTGACAGTGCTTTCCTGGGACACCCGTACACCCACCATAAACCTTAATGTGGAGCCCTAATTATCCAATCCACGATCATGTCCAGCGTTTCTTTATTAAGGGTGGGAATTCCACTCCGAAACCATGGAACCTACCACTCGGCGACTCGAATAATAAACCGGTACTACTCAAACAAAAAGAATGAGGAAAAGAAAGAGCTAGCCAAGGACGAGTCAGAGAAAGGTGTCTTTCAAGTAAAACCTACAACGTCTCTGTCTGCTCCAGCCCCAATAAGCCCAAACCTGGGAATTGAGAGTTTGTTGAAGAAAGACAATAAGCCCTACATCCCCAAACTCAAGCATGAACGGCTAACTTATGATTATCCGGGTTTACCCAATGAAGATGACTTCACGAAGCATTCCAATACGGCGATGAAACCGAAACCTGTCACCAGATGGACCCGTCATGTCCCCAAGATTCTCACAGTACTTGTGGTATTGTGGGGAGCTTACACCGTGAAGGTTTGGTATTTTCAGCCAGAGAAGGGCTCGGACAGCAAAGAGCTCTTGGATCCCGTTGAATTTCACAAGTTTGTCATTACTCACAAGCAGCA
Source organism: Danielia reshetovae (assembly GCA_030558395.1). NCBI lineage: Eukaryota > Fungi > Ascomycota > Pichiomycetes > Serinales > Metschnikowiaceae > Danielia > Danielia reshetovae. Next base: position 102,110 of record JAJMSL010000006.1, read on the forward strand.
AATCGACGACAATCATTATCTTATTGAAGTGCGTCCCAAATTTAAGAACTGGCAGTACAGTTACTACGCACACTACGAGGACAAATCCATCTGGAACGGAGACAAGATTTGGTCGGTGGAGATCAAGCAGCCGCAAATCATGGTGGTCAGGTCGTACACTCCCTTGCCGTTGTACTTCATGAAGTCTGAACGTACCAGATCTGGAGAGATAGATCCACTTTTGAGGGTCATTGACAACGACATCGAGGACTACGACAAAGGAGGGGTCATGACGTTCTACATCAAGAAATACGACGACGGAGAAATCTCTCGTTACATCGTTAACAAGAACGTGGGAGACGAGCTTGACATCCGGGGCCCTCATATTGAGTTCAAGTTCCCGTACCATCCACTCAAGCCTTTGCACCAAAGACCAATGTTCAGGGACTTGCCATCAAAAGTTGAATCGGAGTCGTTGCTTGAAGTTGTGCAGAAAGAGCATGACATCCCAGAGTTCGACAACTTGGACTTTTTCACTGCTGGAACCGGCATTGCCCCAGCACTCCAAGTACTTTTCTCAAGGAACCCGTACAGAGGGTTTGTGAATGTGCATTACTCCGCGCAGACCGAGGACGAGATGAAGCCACTCAAGCGGTTCTTGTTCTTCTTGGAGAAATTGGACCGTGTCAAATTCATCGAGCACATCGACTCGTCGCCAAAAACTGTTTTGAAGAAAAAGGACGTGTTGGCACCACAGCCCCAGAACTACATAAGTCCTATGAGACTCGAAGAAGCCGAGCAGAAGAAACCCGAAGGTCTTACCCCGGAAGAAGCCTACAAGCTCAGATTGTCCATCATGGAAGATGAGAGCCCCAAAAAACCAGAAGCCAAAGAAGACGACCGTGCGCCCAGATACAAAAGTGCCCTTCACCAGGCCCAAGCTACGTCCAAACAAAAGAAACCTGCCGCAGCCTTGGCCATTGTGTGTGGTCCTGAAGGCTACATTGACTATGTTGCAGGTGCAAAGCATCTTGCTAGGAACGAACAAGGGCCAGTGAAAGGATTACTTGGAGAAAAGGGCTGGGACAACACAAACGTACATAAATTGTAGACCCATGTAAATATTATAGCGTATCACGTGAGAACATGGAAAAATACTTGACTGCAAATGTTCTTGTGATCCCACAAGATCATGGACTCTCCAGAGGTGCGCCAATTGTCGCTGACGTTGTTTGCAGAGATAAAACCTATCTGTGTGGAGGTGTCCCAGATCGCTCTATTACCACCAGAAGTTTTCAGACCAGAGTCCCCTCGTTTGATCCAGAGTCTCAAGAAACTAAGCGACGAGCTAGAAAAGCACTGCAAACAGAATTGCGACAAAGAGTACATTCTCTCGACAAAATTCGCCGACTATGTCTTTTTCCCCCTTTCCAACCTTTTGAAACAGAAGTCTTTAGGCACAAATGCTACTCGATATGTCCTCCACGTTGTCGGATTCCTTATTCAGCATTCGTGGGCTCACGATATGAACCCCACGCTTTTGGACCAATTGTGTCCTTTGGTGATCTTCCTCTGTGGTGGGGCGAGCATTTCCAATACCAGAGAATCTTCCATTGTGTCTAAAGATATTGCATTCAAAACTTCTGCGACATATTGTCTCACTGCCATCATAAAATGCTTTCCACGGCTGCATTTCTCTGACCCAGAGTCTGGTCCAAAACGACTCTCCATACTTGGAGACAGCACTACCATTTTATTGGACATAATAGGCAGTTTTCCATCTCCGTTGAACCAAGAAGATAACGATGTGGTTCTCTCCGTATTGAGCACTTTGAAGTGGCTCTACTCTACTCGTATCACTGCTGAGCAAACGTCTTTTGTTTTTCCCGGTGTCATCTCTAAGATCGTGAACTTCTCGATAAGCACTAAAAATCTCCACTTCACCACCTTGATCGAGATCTTGAACGTGCTTCGAACTTTTATCGTGAAAGTCTTCAATGACCAGAGCCTTGCAATAGATCTTGTTGATAAATCGGAAGTACCAGACGACCTTCAAAGCTTGAGAGATCTCTTGGATCATCTGGCATCCGAAACTGCTAAAACTGAGTTGGTTCCTTTCGAAATGAAAGAAACAGCCACTGCCCACAGGACGAAACTGTGGCTCTTGGCAACATCGAAGCAGCTCAAGCTATCATTAATTGCATTTTTCAAGGACATCCTCTTCACATCCACAACCCGAATGAGGATTGCAACCAAGACTCAACTCCAAGATGCTCTCTTTGATTTTTTTGATGAAATCGTCAAGGAGTGTTTCTGTTCCCTTTTCAACGAAATCGTCGTGAGCTCCATCGATATGGTGTCAACTTTGATCTACATTTTGACTCTTGATACTAATGAAATGGATGTTTGGGATAGAGCTAGGAACATCTATGTTACGCATGTCACCAAAAACGAGAACGTATTTCGCGATCAAGTCGAGAAGAAAACAACCGCTCTCCAGACAAAGTTCTCGTCTGTGTTGTCATCTGGTAACGAAGAGAAAATTCTAATTTTCATCACAGCAATCAAATTTCATTACCACACATTGCATTTCTACCCGAACTATGACGGAATCTCCCTTAAACAAGAATTGGTTTGGGACTTGTTTCTGGCACTTTCAAATGTGAGCCAGGAGAAGGTCAGCAAAGCTAGTAAGAATGAGCTTCTTGCTCTACTTACTGGCGGACAAACAATCCAGCAAGAAGACAACAAAATGGATGACATTGAACTTCCTCCACACATCGATGCAAAGAAGCTCGCCAAATTCAATAAGGAGAGGAGCACATTAGCTCTGGGAGCTACAGAATTGAGAAGATTTACGAGGGATTGGAACAAGCACAATCAAGATCTCAATGAAGACATTAACTTCTTCGGGGCTGCTCATTCCAAAACCATCGAAAAGGGTTTCCTAGCACTATTGACCTTTCTTGGGAATGACCTTAAAGACGTGGAGTTGTTGAATGCCTTGATGTTGAGAGATATACAACAGGAAGATCCTGCTTCTCGCATCTCAGCTCAAAGTGTGTCCTTGTGGCTCTCCAGTAACCTTTTAAGGTCCATTGAGCAGAAGTCTTCAGGTGAATTTGATGTCAACAAATTGCTCGATTTCGGTGACGAGGAATCGGACGAAAATACCGAATCAATAAGGTCCTATGTCTTAGATTCCGCTCTGGATCTAATAATTCTGGCAAGGACGACCTTGGCTGAAGTTGAGGTCAGTTCAAAGACTTACAAAATATGTGAAAGTGCATATGCCATTGCTCTCCAGTCCATACAAACTCTTGCGGAGGTCCTACCAAAGGAAGAGTTTCAGACGGATTTTCTCATGGAATATTCATACCCTTTGCTTGAGGCATTGACATATCCAGGGGGAAGTGTTGTACAACTTCTGGCAAGAAAAACGTTGAACACCATAGTGCAAAACTATTACGAAGGGTCTTTGGAGAAGATGGTTCTTGACAACTCGGACTACCTCATTGACTCATTGAGTTTGAATCTATCTGTTGCCAGTGGCCTTACGCCATCACTCCCTGGTATTTTGTTGGTGATTTTAAAGATTTCTGGAGTGCAGTTATTGCAGACCAACCAGCTCCAGGACATTTTGAGCGAGATCTTCATAGTCATAGACTCGTACCATGGATACTCTGCGTTGATGGAGAACTTTTTCGTCGTTTTCGAGGAGATGATTTCTCAAATCAGTGATCTCTACGCTGACAGTATTCTTTCAAGTAAGATCGAGCTGGGAGCCAATCTTTCAAAGTACAAACCATGGGGATTATCTACTAGGGATCAATTGCTCCAACTTGTTGACGATACCTACAGACAGGTGGATCCATTTGCCGAATACGATTCGTCAAAGGAATATTTCAAGAGAAAACCAGGAGTCCCGTTCGCTGAACAAGGAGGGGATTCAGACGACGAGGACGAAGAAGAAACACCTGAAAAACCAGAGGAATGGCCCTCGCCTATTCCAAAGAGCATATACAACTCCATCCAGCAAATTTTCACGTATGGACTCCACTTGCTTTCACATCCTTCCACCAAGTTAAAGATTCAAGTACTACACACCTTGAGAAAATCTTATCTATTGTTGAGTTCCAACTATAAGGTTGCCATGCCGTTGCTTGCTCAGCATTGGCCAACATTGTTAGCCATAATAGCTGGTTCAACAACTATGTCAGAGCATGAAGAAGTTGAAACCACTTTCCAGCAAGAGCAATTGATCATCCCCGCACTAGAACTTGCAATTGAAATCTTCAAGGAGGATGTCAAGCACGAATCGTTCATGAGCAGAAGATTCATTGAACTGTGGGAATTTCTAAAGCAACGATCGCCAATTTTCAAAAGTTCAAGCGGTTCAAGAGCCACTACGGAGGTTTCGAGAACAACAATCCCTCCAAAGATGAGTGACTTGTACGCACAGCTTCTAGCCTTAGGACTCAGCAACTACCAGAGAATCATCCCTGATTTGGTTGCTCTTGACATGGTCAAGTCTTGTGCTGTGCTCGGAGTGGACACCAAGCACAATCTTGGTCGTGATGCACAGAATATGCTCTGGGTCGTCAGAAATCACCACTAATAGTTGCATTCAATAGTACATGGGTGAGTCTTTCAACCGTCAATAACCATGGAATCACTATTGGACATGAGATCATGTATGACAGCCTTCTTCAAGACTGGATTTTTGACTGGTTGGAACGACAACGTCTTTTGGCCCTTGGGTAATACGGGGGCAGCTTTCACGGGCACTTCTGGAACCACGGGAACTACTTCCTGTCCCATTCCTTCGTATCTTTCTTGATCTTCAACGTTCATATTGATATTTCTCTCTTTTATGGCCTGACCAACTGTCTGTGTTTTTGGTACAGTGTCACTCAAGAAATGCAAGGCGTCTTGGGTGGAAACAGCGTTGCTGAAGTCCTTGTATTGAATTTTCTTTCTTTTGTCCATCTTGGCTAGCATGGCTGCGTGCTCCACAAAGTATTGAATGAAAAGTTCAGTGGCTACTCCTGTGGCATAAACTGCACTGGGAGAAGCAGCAAAGTAGTCTGGATCCATCTTGAAGATCCGCTTGATTTTGGAGAGCGGGAGCGTCATCACTGTGTCGTCAATTTCCTCCATCAATTCGTCTTCGTGGTCCTTGTCGCGTGTTTCTGTAGTGGCAGTTGGAGTGCCATCAGTGCTGAGTTCTACGGAAGGAGTTTCCGTGGGTCCCGGAGAAGTGTCTGGAGTTTCCGAAACAGCGTTCTGTGAGCTGGTTAGCGAAGACATGTTGGGATTTTCGTGTGGATTCTTGGTTATATTTATTCAATACAACGCGGAGCGTATACTCAGTGTGGAGGTACGGGTGCGAAGCACAAATTGCAGTACTAGATTGATATTACATGATACCTGAAAATTGCGTGCAAATCGCCTGAAACATATTAAAAATCAGATAGTCGTTCGCTTTTGATCTTTTAATCTCCCTATATTAGGCTATGTACATGTGACAAAGACAGCCTCTAGTCCTTGGTGATCTCCGGTTCCTGGTCGTGAACGAGTTCTGGGTTGATGAACTCTTCCAAGTATTGACTTCTCTCCAAATCATGGTCGTCATAGTTCTCGCCGTACTCCACAAAGTTCTTTACGTTATTCCATGCGAGCTCAGGACTCTTGAATCCGTCAGTGTAGCCTTCAAAACGCTGGTACAATTGTGGAACGTTTGCAGAAACTAGGGGCTTCAAGTCCGAAGCGTGCAATTCCGCAGGAACAACGTATGTTCTTACCTTGTTCCAGTTGACAATATAATGGCCGGCACTGTTCACAGCACCGTGGCCTGTGGATCCAGTACCTTTGTAGTAGTGCTTATTTCCTTGTTTTCCCGTCAAAGCGTGTCTCTTCGAACCTCTTGTGGTCAATCCGTAGTAGATTTGGCCGTCCTTGAATGTCTGCCACGGTCTTCTCAAGTTGGCAGTAGCCGTTTGTTGGAAATTGAGAACGGATGTGGCTCTCATTCTGTGGTATATTTGTTATGAGGACGAGCACGAGGCAGGCTTATTATGATTTCAGTGGGGACGTTCGACGATCTTGTCTCATACCGAAAATTTTTGTGGCTAGTTGTAGATGTGTGTGCAGGACATTGGTGGATTTTCTGACCAGGACAAGAGGATCGAGAGAAGAGAAGTGGTGTTTTCCTATTTGGGAGTCCGAAGAAACATCTCCCTATTTATGTCTCGACCTTCGTAGCATGACAGTTTTTTCATGTGCTACCAGCAAACTCAAAGATTGAAGAACTGACCCCAAAGAACCTGCAACCTCCTATCTCGCGACTTTGATGAGCCCGTGACCATTCCAATTCGATGCACATTCCAACAGATGGTAAATGTAATCAAACGCTGTTGAAGACGGAACAATTCTCGAATATGTCAACGCTCTCCGGTATATAGAGATAGCAAACTCTATTAGGCTTGTCTTAGAAATAATTACACCATCACTTCCGTCGCTATGAGCATTCCCCAACAGCCTTCCAATCCCGGCCCTTTCCTGGTCCAGCACGGATATGCTGACATAAGCTTCAAGACCCACAGCTACCTGGACCAACCCACTCCTTTCCCGGGCCAACAAGGCAAAGCTCAGGCATTCTTGTACCAACACACCGATAGAGAGCACCAGAAGAAGTACGGAAAGAAGATCTTCAACTTCCTCATCAACACTTTGTGCAAATAGCTCCCTATACAAATTATAATCTTGCTAGTTCCTTGGCCTGGTTGGCCAACTTCAACACCTTAGCTGCAAAGCCAAAGCTGCCTTGGTAGCCCCCACCACCTGCTCCGTAATTATGGATAAGCCACTTTTTCTCTGGGTCGAACTCGATCCGTACTCCCCCGTCGCGGTATGGTCTGAGCCCCACATTGACTCTGACAATGTCAATAAAAGATGGGTTGTTCTGGAAAGAAGGGTTCACCAACTCCGGGGCAAACTGAAGCGCACGTTGGATGATTCTTTGCGTCGTTCCCTGGTCCTCGGTGCCGTCCCAGCTGTCTGCGTAGAAACTGCCTCCAAGAATGGCCCCTCCTTCTTTTCTGGGGAACATGTACAACATTTCGTTGGGCAAGCCCTTGAAACCCAGAACACAGACGACCTGCGACAATGTGTTCCGCACATGAATGACCTGTCCTCTCACCGGGAAGTTTCTCTTAGGGTCGGAGAAGCCTTCGATCTTGGTTGCAAGTAGTCCAGCGCAATTAACCACAAGATGGGCTCTCTTTCCCGATTGGTGCATGTCTCTGGCCTGGTCAATGTGCTTGAGGGCCGGGATTCTCTTTATCGCGATCCCGAGCTCCAAGCACTGCTGCACCAAGAAGTGCAAGTACACAGGCACAGAAATCACCACTCCGTCGAATTCTCTTCCGTACACCGTTCCAGGACGAAGCTGGTCCTTCCTGAGGACACGGGAATTGGCCATTTCATCGAACCAATCCTCAAATTTGGATGTGTCGCCGTTCACTTCGTCCACTGCCACCTGGGTGTAGAACTGAGCATTGGGTTTCCTCCACACTCCCGATCTGGGGTTTTCTGTCAATTTGAGGAACTCGTGGTACCCTGGACGGTCAAGATCCTGCAAATCCGTCTCATCTTTTGTTGCGAAAGACTGCCAATTGGCTCCAGCGTATGGAGAGGTGTAAGTTGTGGAGTAGTCTCCAGGCAAGTTGCTAGCCACAATGGTGACTTTGTAGTTGGCACGCTGCAATTCCAAAGCGGTAGTCAAGCCGACAACGCCAGCACCAACAACGACAACAGGAATAGACATTGTTGGAGAAGGAAAAACTATCTGTACTGTGTGCGAATCAAATTGGTCCGGAACATTTCGATAACCGTTCATGCACAAATTCATGCACTCAATTCCATGCACTCAATTCCATGCACGCAAGCGTTAGTCAGAAGTTTTGAGGTGGCCGCCACAACAGTATCGCGACTCCTGAGAATACAACGATCAATCCGAGCTGACAAGTCTATGGAATCACCTTAAGAAATTTCGTAGTCAAAGTGCTGAAAGGGGTCGAAATGTGCTGATAAGAACCGGTTTCTGTGAGAGGCGGGGGTCTCAGCACTTGTTGGAGATCGCATTGAGCACATCTTCTTCCTGTTCCCGAATGGAGAAGGTGAGAGCTGGTTACCAAGATCAACCAAAATCGGAATAACCAAAAGACGGATCGAAAAAATGAACACTATTGAGCAGGGATTAGTTGTGGTGATGGTGCTCGTAAGCGCTTTATTCCAACATCAACTTCAGGATTGCCTCCAGTTCACTGGAGGAATAAGCGCAATTATCCACCAATGTCGTGAGACTTAGAAGCTGTACCACATTCAAGGCGAGTTATCAACGATTCAACCGCCGATGTTAACTGAAAAGATCGAACTTCTCGCAATTGGTTGACATCAGCAAGAGATGTATACGAACAAACCCTAATAAGCGATCTCCTCACCCCCGTATCGTTTTCGATGGAGTTTCAATCTTTATATTTGTCCTCTCTGCCAAAATTAATTCCGCAAGTTGATGAAAGTTCTCAAATTATTATTTCTGTCTGGCTGCGCATAATTTCCCAAAAACTTACAAATGCTCCACAAAAATACAACGACCTGAAAATTGCATTTTTTGTTTGCAATACCGTTAGTGAACGATTACGGATTTCAGAATCAACACGTTGAGCTCACAAGCTCTTGGAACCAAAGCCTTCGGACTTTGACATTGTCGTAACATTGTGAAAGAAAAAGCTGTTGTAATCTGGCAGCTCGGGATAGCTAAACGTTGACATTTTGAAGTGAAGATAGAGCAAGACAAATGCGGGGGGTGCAACAATTGTGAGCAAGTTGTACATCATTTTTAATCTTTTTAGTTTTTTCAACTTTTATAAGACACCAACTGATACAAAACACCTCCAGCGTTTCCATAAAAAAACTGCAGCATTTCCACAGCGTTTCCAAAATACCAAGCCCTTGCCCATCTCTACACCCGATCTTCTTCAAGTCTCTTGTCCCAAACCGTCCTTCAACAGGTCAACCACCTGCATACAATATCCTATAACCAAATCATGATTCTCAACTCTCCACATCACTTGTCCTCAATGTTCTCGTTTGCCAAAAAACTTGTCGACAAATTTGAGGGAACCCAGACGAATCCCCAACGTGATTTGTACTTCAAAAACGCCCAGAGCATCAACAACAATGGCTTCGCTCTCCGTGTTCTCAGCGTGGTTCCCCACTCTCCAGCACAGGAATTAGGACTTGAGTCCTGGTTCGACTACATCGTCAAAATCAACAACCACGACTTACCCATGATGTACCCTTCGCTATCTAACTACTCCTACACCATCAACGACGACGGGTCCGTCAATTACGGTGGAAATACGACCATGGAACAGGCAGGAATGATCAATTTCGACCTGTTGGCCCAGGAAATTTCCACGATCGCCACCAGCGCCAGCGGCGCCCAGTCAATTATTTTGGACGTATGGAGCGCCAAGGGTGGGGTCATGCGTCAGGTGACGGTGCCGATTTCGGCATTTGAGGCCGACGCAACTCCAGCCACCGAATCGGTGGTGAAATTGTTCGTAGACAGCTTCCAGCAGATCGGGGTGACGGTGCAGTCGCAGCACATCAACACCGCAACGTACGTGTGGCGTATCTTGAACACACACCCGGGTTCTCCCGCATTCCAGGCCCAGTTGGTCCCGTATTCGGACTACATCATTGGATGCGACTCGGCGTTTCCTTCGGACCAGAACGGGAAGGGGCTTTTGGCCAGCGGAGGCGAGACATTGTTGTCGCGCACGGTGTTGGGCTACTACAACCACCACTATGCTACTGTGCAAGAGGACAGTGTGCCCATCACTCTCTATGTGTACAACCACGACTACGACATTTTGCGTCCCGTGACAGTCAACTTGTCTCGTTCGTGGTCGACAGGAAACAAAGGAATCCTTGGGTGTGACGTGGGCTACGGCTTGCTCCACCGTATTCCAGAAGTTGTGGGCAAATTTGGCACGGCGTACGAACCGGTGGACGATGTTCTTTTCGAAAACAATACCAATTACGGATACGTCCTCGACGAGAAACCCGCATCACAATACGCACCGGCAGATGCCCTGGCTCTGGAGCCTAGTGGGCTCACGTTCATCCCTCAGGTGGCCCCAATTGCACCTCCGCCAAAGTCCTCAAAGAAAAAGAGACACCATGTAGGAACAGGTGCCGACTTGACTGATTTCATGAACGAAGAATTGACAAAGTCAAAGGAGAGCGATGTGACGTACGCTGGTGGAACTTCGGAGGGCACGCCTCCACCCCCTCCCAAAAAAGTGAGTAACTAATGAAGACACTAGCATTGTGAGCACCTGTAGTTCTTGCTCTAGCAATCGGAGAAACAATAAAAAAAACGTGCCCACTGTCGGAATCGAACCGACGATCGCCTCATTACGAGTGAGGCGCCTTACCACTTGGCCAAGCGGGCTCGTTGGATAAACTATCGCGAAACCTGCCTACAGGATATCTTAAATTTTATTACTCACATGATAAGTCGATCATGTGATCAATATTTGGCCATATCAAGTGAAAAAAAAAGGAATACTGTTCCACTGTACACAGGATCATCTGCAAACTAAGTCCAACCTTGCCCCAACGAGCGTATCATCGGCCACATCTATGAGCAATGCGAATGTTCCAAGTTCTGGTGAAGGCTTTTGGGAATTGGTCAAGCTCTTTCGCTCGATCTACCAATAAATCTTGAATCTTTTTGGATCGTTTTGCACGCTTAGTGCGACTGGAGTATGTGAAGAGAAGGTACGACAAGGACGAGTCCTTAGTGCACTATACCGATAGGACACTACGGCTAGCGTTCTCCTCCTCTCGAGTACGCCTAGAAATCTGAGACTGCACGTTGTGATACGGAGTTCGCTCGGCGTACCATCTTTCCTCATCCTGTGTGCTTGAAGTTTTTAATTCTGGAGGTATGTGAGATAGTGAGAGTTTCGCTTAACATTGGGGTGCTTAACTTCACAAGCTATCGATGGGCACACCCATCTATTACCTATGTGATGTATATTAGGTTTTTTCTATTTTATAGTTTTCCTCATTATACAATGATCGTTGAAAAAAAATAACTCTGGGGCGCTTTTTATCGGATGGGGAAAGTGAGATCGGCGTTGGGAACATGAACGTGGTCCTGTACGAGTTGTCATTAATCAACTGTAGCTTCGCTGTATTCTTCTGTTATCTTTTTGATCTCCAAGCCACAACTCTATGAAATTGTTTCATTCCTAAGCAAGGAGTGCCTATTGTTGGATGGGCCTCTGCTGGAGGCAAATCGACCAGAAACTGACTTCGTTCTTCTCCCCCGATTTGCAAGCTCATTGCTTCCCAACCGTGGAAAGTGAAACGCTGTTCATCCAATATCCAAAACCCAGAACCTCCCAGTCACGCCTCGAACTTTCCATTTGCAGATTTCTTGAGCAGCCCCACAAACATTCCTCAGTGCGGAACATTTCCCAATTTGATGCAAGCTCCTATTCCGAGAAATGCGAGACGCCGCGAATCAGTTGAATCTCGGGAAAAAAGTGCGACCGTACAGCGTACAGCGGGGCTGCATGAAATCCGGGGTCCGGCTCTTGTTGCCCAACTTCCGGTTCCCGGATGAGCACTTGTCCCTCACTCGGAACCACGAATGTACGAAGGCTTGTTGTTGCCTCTCATCTTCCGAATTTCCTGGTCGACTAAAACCAAGAGAACAGAGGAAATTACAAGCGACTGCGGGGAGATTTGCTCGTCGCCGTCGCCGTTCACAGACTCAAATAGTCGAATGGAGCCATCGACTTTAACCCCTTCCATTTTCTCCTTTCCGTGGTCGGTGTAAGATGCAAAGGGAACATTCACCAAAGGCTTCCCCCGGGCTTGTAGTTGCAGGACTGCTGACTTGTCCTGGCGAACCACAGCGTCGTAAAGTGGGCCGGGATTGTCGAACGAAATGCGAACATCTTTGATGGATTTTGCACCCAGTACCAGATCCAAGCCGTCCGCTAGAACTGGCGACGAATCCGACAATGCAAACGCTTTTATGAGTCCCGTTCCGAATGCGGAGGCTGCACCCGACGTTCCAAAGATCCGGATCTTGGAGCCTTGGTAGATGGCATCGCAGCATGGCTTAAGAGCATTATTGAAGAGAACCAAGTTCTCGCCGGTCCGAAACATCAACACAAAACACGTCAAGTTGTTGAAGAGAATCTTGAAGTACACTTTGCAGTACTCCTCCTTTCCGTTCGTATGAATATACACAGTGAGAAGAGGAGCATTCTTCTTGAGGAAATGGAACTTGTTCAGCTGGAGCGTAAAGAGAGGAGATCCGTCCTTGACGGCACGCACCGAGGGATAGAGAGCGATTTCCGACGTGAGCAGACCGGTCACTATGGGAAGCTCCCGGATGCGAGTAAATGTCAGAAGTCGATTTCCAAAGAGAGTTAGATGCCCTGTGGCTAAAGTTTCTTCCGAGGCGTGAGTGAGGATGGACCGGACATCATCCTCCGAGGTGGCGGAGCTGGCAACGAGTGTAGAAAGACTCTCCTCGCTACGTGGGCGAGGAAGCATTTGGTGGTGATATGGAAGGTTGAAATTGTCATGTAAGTCAACACCCGTACCTCTACATATTATGCGGAAGCCCAGTACTCGCTAGCCAGATTTAGTTGCAGGTGGAAGCGAGCGAGAAGGAAAGAGCCCACAAAGAAGAACAGAGCGATGCAGATAAATGGGTATCCTTACATAGAAAGGCATACATGATTCTTGGAGAGGAAAGAAGGTTGGTGGTCGGAATAAGGTCTTGACGAGAATTTAGTAGAAGGTTAGTAAGAAGAAGCATTTGTGGTCCATGTTGAGTATACAGAACTTGAGCTGACCCGTATGCTCTTCCGTCTGAATTATTAAGTTCCCGGTTGTGAGTCTGGGTGCCGTGGGGTGCTTCCAGGAGATGAAAATATTTCGAACAGTTGTAGATTCAAGAGATTTGAAATCATCAGCTCTAAAAATCGAAGCTTTTCAGGAAACCAGGGGATCTTGGTATACCCTTACACAGTTGGACTAAACTCCGCAATTGGTGACACGATAGCTGGTGGTGCCTGATCCTATTGTGATTTCCCATTCGCTATTTTTATCTCTGATGCTAGATTTGATTCTGACTCCTGTCACTCTACACTCTAACTGAACCTCTCCGTCAGCAAGGGCAATATCACAAGCAATTATGCTGGTTCTTAAATCTAATATCTTAATCACATTCCAGATCACTGGACCCTTCGGGCAGTAGCCGAAGTCGGAACTCAAGGCTACATTGCAGCATACCAAGCGGGCTTTTAAAACAGTTGCAGAGCAGAAACTCAAAGTAGCTGAACCGCAAAACAAGCTGACCGTGAAAACTCAAGCCTCAATTCTGGGTGAAATCGTTTGAGAAGAGCCGCATGTTAACTGTCGCTAAAATCTTCAAAGTTTTCGGGCAAGATTAGGTTCCATGGTATGAGCCCATATTCTCCGTTCAACCGCGACCCCTCGCCCACCCCTCGCCGGGCACTGGGGTACTACGAAAAACGCAAAACTCGGCCGAAATCAGTCTCTGTACAAGGCATCAGAGAAGCTTCGTTCAAGTTATTGTTTCTCCGGGACACTAACTGGAACCAGTCTCGGAAATGCGAAACGTTCGCAAGATGCAACAGCTAAGCCCCACACCGGAGGGAACGGTTGGTGGGGGAAATCCGGGGTGATTTTCTGCGAGAGAACTCCGAGGGGCGCAATCCGAGGCGATCACCGCAGAACCGGTACGTCACGTGACGAAACCACCCCATGCAACCCCGCGTATCCTGAGTCATCTTGACTCAAGGCCAAATGCCTGGACCCGCAGAGCGCAACTTCAAACCAGTCGGTCATTGCACCCATGCCCGGGCCTCTGCCGCCCTGCCTATTCTCTTTGTGGTTTCAATTAACTACTGAAGCTTGTTTGCTTCGCCCTCAGCACTCCGTAGTGCGTCCTGCAGGACGCACCAGCGGAGTTTTCCAAGAGGGGTCTACCGGGGGTAATGTGGGGCCCCTCGAAAAACGGAGCCGCTTTTGCATCTTGCAGCTTGCGGGGTGCGAAATTTTCGACTTACCTACTAGTCAAAGGCCGTCGACTTTTTTTACCAACTCATGCCTCCTCCACAAAAAAAATACATTTGTGGTTTCTGCGCCCGTGCGTTCACACGGTCGGAACACAAGCAGCGCCATGAACGGTCGCACACCAACGAAAAACCTTTCCATTGCCTCTACTGTACCTCGGCTTTTGTTAGAAGAGATCTCTTGCAGCGGCACTGCCGAACCGTCCACAACATTCGTCTCGTTTCGAGGTCACATTTCAAGGAAGAACGTGAGGACGATGGCCAGAAATCTCCCCAAAAATCGCCAACTTCGGGCCCAGCACCGACTTCCCCAGCCACGAAGAGTCTGGTGGCGCCTCCAGTAGAACCCGAAACTGCAGCTTTGGCTGGTGCGACCCAAGTTTCACCCCCGGAATTAGGACCCGTCATAGCCTCGGCTCGCGCCCTACTACAGTTGGCACCACCGGGGGCAGGGTCAATGTCGCGCTCGTCGTCTGTTTCCGGCCTGAACGGCACTCCGGCCGAACGGTCGGGATCTGTTTCCGGCTCCACCAGGTCCGCGTCTGTTTCTGGCGCTCCCCCAACTTCCGAGGGCAACGCATATGATCTTGTGCAGCTACTTTCCATCTCGAAAAACCTCGAACACATGTACGATGCCGAAGACCTCAAGTACCCGGTCAACGACATGTTCCTAGTGGGGTACTCAGTGCTCGCCAACGAGCCGTACTCGGTGTTCCGTGACAGCCACCGCGACCTCATGGACCATTTGCACTCTTACTCGGTGGGCTCTCCGCTCTCCGACTTCAAAATTGGACTTGTCTACACCGTTTTGGCCGTGGGCGCTCTCAGCGTGCCGTCCAAGGGTTCCAATGAGGACGTGGCCACTTCCTTCATCAACAAGGCATGGAACATCTTGGTCGACAAGTTGATTCCCAAGCACACGTCGTTGATCTACCAAAGCGAGATCTTGAAGAACCTCTACGTGCTCACGTACACGTACCTCCGCTTCTTCAACAACGACCTCATGGTTCCGTACTTGGAGGACTCTTCGCACATCATTTTGCAGAATTTGACGGCATCGCAAAACGCCATGTCTCATGACATTGTCTCGGTGAACCTCGATCTTTTCTGGAGCATTTATGTGTTGGTGTCCAAGTACAAAACCAACGAGTCTCCACCCAAGTTCTACTCGTGGTTCTTGCTGCAGAACATTGCCAAGGAGAACGACGTGACGTTGGCACAGTTCATGGCCAACTACTCCAAGTCCATCCACGCGATCAAGGACCCGTTTCTCAACGAAATTGTCATTTGCACCTTGTCCAACGAGGTGAACAATCTCATTTTCAACAAGTCGTTGTGGATCTACGACCTGCGCAACTCGCTCCACAATGCCATCATCTTGGTCAACAAGTCGATCAACAAGAACGCAGTTCAGGCCAATACGCACTCAGACATCTTCAGCATTTTCAAGAAGAAGTTGATCATCAACGCGCCGCCCAAGTTCAAGGACCTCTTGGAGTACTACGTGTTCAAGATCGCCATGCCCCACCACTGGAACATGCTTCTCTTGTCGCTCCGCGAGTTCAACCTGTCTTTCAACTTCCACATGTTCATGAAAGACAACTTGATGAGCACGTTCCAGAAGTTCGGCAACAGTTTGCTTGTGTTTTTCGCCTCGAACGACTTGCCGATTGGCAACAGACCAGGACCAGGCGTGTCTTCTTCGGAGATCAACAACAACTTGGGCATTGTGAGCTTCCCGTTGATCTTCAACTATAGCTTCCTCAAATTGAGCCATGTGGCTCCGTCGTTCGACGTCCAGGATTTGAACGTGTTGGACTTGTCCAACTTGAACAACTTGATCTTGGAGTGGTACATCACCGTGGTGAAGATCTTGATCAATTTGATTTCCAACAATTCCTCCGCAGATATTGAGCACATTATCGCCAACAACTACGTGCTTCAATGCTTGGTTTTCATGATTAACGACAACGACGCCAACTTTGCCATTGGCTCCTCGGAATTCTACTTGCTGCTTTTCCACGAACTCACCAAAGTGTGCGATGTTTGGTTGAACTTCATCAATCTGACGTCGTACATGGCCAACTTCAGAGCGAACTTGAACCGGTTCCTCAATGACTTGTTTGTTCTTGCATTGAACAACGACAACTTGTTAATCGGCGATTTGTACGTGACCAACGAGTCGATTTTGGTGAGAAACAGAAGATCCAAATCCATTGGTTCTCTTGATATGAACAGAGGCTCCATCTCCATTTCTACTCCTCAGCTTCCAAAAGACAACTACGTGTTGATGAACAAGTCTCCTCCAGGTCAGCAATCGGCAATGTCGCCTGGTGCACCATTGCCTCCAATGCAAGGAATCACCAAACTTCAATTCCAAACACCTTCTACTGGATCCCGAGCTGCTCCGATGTTCATGTCCAATCCTATGGCTACATCGAATTCCAACGGGCTTGTTTTGCCTCCAATCTACAATTCTATGAAGGAACCCACACAAGCATTTCCCAGTTACATGTGAGCTTGTTTGTGGTTCCTAACTTCTGGGTCGAGCTTATGCTCATTATTTATTGGTCAATAAAATATGCAATTATGATATTATAACTTGGCTTCTCTCTGAAGGACGTCTTGGTGGTAGCTGTTCAATTTCCAGGCCTTCTCAACCTTTTCACTCAACCGAGCGTCCAGATTCTCCACCACTTTTATTCTGTAGCACTCCAAAATAAGCTCCAACGGTATGCAAAGACAAAACAGTGGAACCTTCTCTGATTTCGTGTACCCTTGCCCTGAAACAGAAGGAACGAAAACCTGAGCATTACTGCAAATCAACCCTACCAAACTGCCTCTTTCATTGAATAACCCGCCCCCAGAAGAACCGTTCCAGCACGACAGGGACGTAACTAACATGCACGGGATCTCGCGGCGGTCTGGAAATGGACTTAGGTAGATTTTCGAGGAAATATGGCCTGTAGATACAACCGGAGTTAAATGTTTGTCGTTCAACAACAAACCGAAACCAGCAGTGATCACCTTGTCAGAAACGCATTCATTATGGGAAAAACTCATCTTCACCGGTTTAGCGTTGCCCAATTTGTGCTGATTGGCCAAGGAAAGCTGGATAAATGCCAAGTCTAGCTCCTCGAAGGGAACCACCACCTGATCCTCCAGGGACAAGACAATTCGCTCTACCTGCAATAGAATGTGACAGCTCGTTTCATCCGTCAAAAATGGCTTGATCACATGGTAATTAGTGACCAAGGTATGCAGATTAAGTAGGAGACAAGAGCCCCACGACAGATGGTTTCCGTTTTCGGAAAGCACCACCGGGAACACGGAGAAGTTTTCTAAGTGTTTGGCCGTCTGGTTCAACTGAACCGGTTCCGACAGATGAAGAATAGATTTCTCTGGTCCCTCCAATTTCGGAAGCAACTTCACCAACAACCGTTCCCACAGCCCTATCACCAACAAATCGCCGTCTCCATTGAGTTTCCTGAGATTTCCCAACAAGAGCCCCAACGACTTGGTCGAGGTGTTGACCACAGCTCCACTCATATTCTCCAAGTACTTGACGTCGCTGAGATAGCCACAGCAGGTGTTCCCATCCCTCACAACTACGTTTACGTTTCCAACCGAGACGAACTCCGAAAACAACACGGGATTGGTGAAGTTGAACGGACTGGATCTCACCGATATCTCAGCCAATTCTGAAGAAGCACCAACGGCGAAATCTCGGTAAACCGAGCGGAATCTTTCGGAATAAAGTGGCCTGCTACGAAGCTGGAGCAAGTTCAACGAGCCAAGCACAGAATTTCCCACGAGAGTGTGGAGGGGAATGAAATTGAACCCATGCCCTAGCGCATGCTTGACGTAGTCAAAAAGTGGGTCGTTTTGGGCCAGGAAAACGGGAACAGAAGCAGAAATCGCCCCGTCTCTCCATTGTACTTCGTCTTCGTTCATAAGATGCAGAGCAGAAATGTAAATGTCGTATCCAGCACTGATTTCATGTAGTGGAATATGGCATATTGTGAGACAGAACTCCGAGACGACCTCATTGCCGTTTTTGAGCACGACGTTGACGCCCGAGAGACCATGAGGCAGGCTATCCGATTGCAGAGACACTATTCTGATGCAAATGGGAGTGTAGAGCCATTCCATGGTGAAATGTGGAAAAAATGAGGTGGATTGTTGATACAGGTTCGCAGCCGCGGTTCAGATAAGAACTGCTCTAAAAAGTACAAAGTTGTGTGGTAGGTCAATTATAAGGGAGAGTACAGGAGATCTCCTTCCAATTGAGTCGTGTGCATTTGAACAAAGCGTGGTAAAGTACCAACCAAGTCCAAGCACAAGTGGTGAGTATTTCTCAGAGTTAAAAAAGTGGGCAACGACATGAGAGAAGAAAGAGGTGGCCACAATATGAGAGAAGAAAGGGGTGGCCACGACATGAGAGAAGAAAGAGGGAGTGGTGGCGGTTTCAAATGTATTCTGAATCGAGCTCGGAGTCCCCCGGATTTTCACTTGCAATCCGAGGTCTTGTTCCGGAATGGAAGAACCGCCGACCCCGAGGGCGCCGGCTATGGAACCGGCCAGCACTTCAACATACTTCCGAGGTCTGGCTAACTACCAACAACAGACCACGACATAGACCCAACCGGCACTAGTTTCTCGTAGCAAATGGAAACCTCCTGTGGATCCTAGAAACAATCTCCATATAATTTGGTTCATTCTCCGGCGTCACGAACCCGTGTCTGATCAAAAAGTCAATAATCACCAATGCACAGTTTGGCTTGAACTCCGCCAGCCTCAGATGAATCTCTTCGATCGTCATGAGCTGGAAATCCTCGGCCTCTCCGTCCACAGGACGTGGCACAGTTTCGGCGTCGAATTCCAAATCGTAAATGTACTCGACCTCCGGCTGAGCATGTCCACGTGGTCCGTACGGCTGACAAAGGTACGAAAGTACTCCGACTGGCGTGCAATTGGCTTTTACAAACTCCTCGCTCAAGCCAGCTTCTTCGTGGCACTCTTTCACCACATTTTCCCAGATTCCAAGAGGATGGGCCAATCCTCCGGCAACGGTGTTATCGAGCTTTCCCGGGTACGTGGCCTTCGTCATTGATCTCCGTGGAATCCACATCTTCAATTTTCCGTCTCCACTCTTGCTGGCTGGTAGATAGCCATTAACATGGGCTCCGTAGGTCACCACACCAAGAATGCAGGCAAAAGCCCTTTCTACCAACATGTACGGAACGCCTTGTGGGTGGTAGACGGTGTACAACTCGTCTCTCCACCCACGGGCTACTTCTTCGTCTGTTTTTCTCCAGGAATTGGCAATTGCCATGAGCACCTGGTTTCTGCGGTCGAAAGTCGACAATTGCGGCGAGATCTTCACGGTCTTTTCAACCTCGTTCACGTCCAAAACCCCTCTGAACCGGCTAGCGACCTGGGGTACCAAGTAGCCAAGAAGAACATCGTCATGTGACAAGAATTTGTAGTAGAATGGGTCTTCTGAGTAGGGGAATGAATCCACCGATTCGACAATAGATAACAACGACATTTAGCGGAGACTTGAGTAGCTGAAGGTTCGAGCAGTACTGACGGAAAGTTATGAGCAGGATGTTCTGAGCTAGTGCATGCACTAAAACGTCTGTGCAGTTGTCGAGAATTGTGTCACCTGGAATCTCAACAGGACACCCACTGGATTCCTCTATACACAAAAGGAAAATCCCAAAACGTCCCTGGAAAGCATCACTTCAAACGGGAAAGCTTGGAAATGGCCATTTTCCTTTTCCAGAGGTGCCGGCACGTCCACATCGAAACCCGTTGGGACAGGTTTTGGTGAGCACACGCTAAAACATAACGGTAATCTCACCATTGTTTGTCTCAACTTTGTTTACCCCCACTGGCACTACATTTCTTTTACTGCATTTTCCGATTCTCACCCGCCTGGTTCCCACCCACCTGTCTTAATAGAACCCCCGATACCGGAACGCGTCAATGTCCGATAACGAACACGAAACCGAAATTATGGTCAAGTCGCCAGCCGAAACGCCGGATTCGGCAAATATAGAGCTCCCTCACACCCCAGTGCAACCCGCCAGTTCTATCGGTTCGGGCACGTCCCCAGCATCGTCCGTTCTGTCTTCAGAATCCACGGAAAGACTCATTAAAAGTTTAAGCATGGGCCGATTGGCGCAAAAGCCGCTAGAACCTCAATCCGTGCCCCACGGGATGAACGGGGGCGAGGGAGTGCATCTTGGAAAAGTCACCAACGCCTCTGTTCTAGCGGAAGCGGATGCTTTGCCTAGAAGCGAAAAAAAACCAATCAAATTCACCGTAAGAAAGGTGTCTCGTGACACAATCAAGATCCCTGACGGCTCTTCGGCCAAGGCGAATTCTCCTCGCGAGTACGCCTACGGAAACTTGCCCGAGAACCGGGGAAAGGTCCACGAACGCAAAGCCAGTGATAAGGCGTCGCAGCTACAGCACAGCCAGGCGAAATACGACTCCTACACGGCGCGGATCGAGAAGATCTCCAAGGAAATCGACTTTTTGACCAATCTTCTCCCGCCGTTCAATGTGGAAATCGACTATGCCACGCGAACCAAGATCACGCGGGCGATAGAGAGGTTGCAGATGAAGAAGGACGAGGTCGAGAAGAAAAAGTACAGCATTGGCATCACCATCAGTCGGTTGTGGAGAGAACACGACGAGAATGAGATATGGGTGAGGTCTGTCAGCAAGCAGTAGAGACTTCGAGCGTAATACCATTGCTGAAATCCTGTTCTGCGCCATGCTACTTCCTATTTTGCACCTGCTGTGATTCTGTCCGCACCACTACTGGACCATGAGACCGATCTTGAACTTTGGGACTAACCTGAACTTTGGGACCGATCTTAACTATGAAACAAAGATTGAACTTTGGGACCGTTATTTAACTAGGAGACCAACTGAACATGAGACCAACTTGAACTATGACAATCTTTAACTATCTTTACTGGAATACATACTGGGACCTCTATTTCTATTATCTGACCAACCGGGCTCAATATTAACCACCTATACTAACCTACTTCTTGATAAGCTCCTGGGCCAACGTGTTCACCACACTGGCCTCTGCTAATGTGGCGTCTCCTCCGTGGCTGTCCGGATCCGAGTCGGCACGTGACACCTCCACGAACGACGAGTACAACCCGGTGAGTTCCAGCAAGTCCGACACCGAGTCGGGTCGCAAGTCGTAGATGAGTTGCTGGAACGAGTGCAGCTTGAGCAAACGGATCAGCAACTTGTTTTCCGCCAAAAACTTGAGCAAGTGCCGGTGGAACTTGGACCCCGAGTACGGAGAATTGTCAAAGCTTCCCGACACGAATCGTGTCTGGGGAAATTGAGAAGCATACAGGCCCTGGTTCTGGAGCTGTGGGTGGATCATGCGGTCGGCCGGGAGCCCCGACACGCCGTTCATTCTTCTGTACTTTGGTTTGGCCTTGAGGTCCAATTCTTCCTCGTGATTTTGGTTCTGGTGCTGGTTTTGGTGGTTTTGGTGGTTTTGGTGGTTCTGGTGGTTCTGGTGCTGGTGCAAGTTGCTGCCCATGCCAAGTTGAGGCGCAGAAACCACCGCATTGGTGGTGGAGGGAGATGTATATGCGTTCAGATACGGCATCTGCATTCCGCCGGGGCTGTATGTGATTCCGTTTCCGTCAATTGGAATGGGCCGGCTCGTGTTGATCAGGTCCTTCGAAAGCTTGTGTGTTTTCAAGTGTTCACTCAACTTCTTGGGCAGACCCTTATCCGAGGGCATCCTGGTGATGATCTTCCCACAGTAGTCACACACGGCCACGTTGGGGTCGCTGGAGTCCTGGACAAACCACGTCCACACCCACGATTTTTTTTTGGCGCCGAACTTCTGCCCCGGCCGGTTTTTGCGTTCTCTCTTGCTTGTCTTATCTTCGTCATCTGATGCTTCTTTTTCCTTCTGCTCTGGGGGCAGGTTGGCCTGCGGGGCCGTCTGGTTACCCGGATTGACATTGGTGGTCACGCTGGACGGAGGGAGCCCAGATCCTTGTCCCTGGATGTGTGGTGGAATGTGCTGTCTGTACTGATGGGTAATTTGGGATGCGGAAGTGGAAAGCCCACTCAAGCCGTAGATATTTCGCTGCTGCTGCTGCATCGTCAGCTGCTGCTGATTATTGGAGGGGAAGGCTAGCGGATTTGCCTGGGAGTTGTTGTAGAAGCTCATGGTGAAGAGGTTGTGTTTATTGTGTTGATGTGAAAGACCGGAAGTGGAGTGACGGGGGGAAAACGGGGGAGGAACGGGGGTGCACTCGGTAGTGCGCAGGCGGAAGGCGCGCAGACCCGGCCATTGAATGCGGGAATCGTGACTAAAAACGTGACTTGGTGTGGCATTTACGAGGGCATTACCGTCCGTGGCGTGCCGGATTTAATCGCGTTGATGTGGCCGGAAGTGCGGCGGTTGCAAAATGCGTGAACATGTGGGTGGATAGAGGGAATAATGAACACTTTAACGAACAAGTGAAGAAAAGTGGCAGAATCGAGGGTGGTTGTGCAATGCGGAAAATAGTTCTACGATGCGAGAGGATGGTTCAACAAGGAAGATGATTCAACAACGGAGATGGTGTTGGTCCTCTGGAATCAGGGAGGTCCATGGATCGAGGACCTCCAAAAGCGTTTCCGAATACAAAGCTTAGAAAGACTATCTTAGTCGAGTCTCCAAGTCACAATCCCAGTTAGGAGACGATCCGCGTTTCTTCTTTGAAGTCACAGCCAAGAGAAACAAACATTACACCGCAAACCCAAACAGACTAATCAGATTTCGGCCAGCAATGCGAATATCCCGATGCTGCGAACAATTCAGGCATGACCAAAGTGGCTTTGAACTGTTCACTGAGTAACTTTGACAAGATACAGTCGAAGCCATTCCCAATGCAGAAATCGACGTCGCTCCGACACCGAATCACACCAAATGCAGAAACAATTCTCCGAGCCATTCCGAAAACAGCCATGCACAATTCTCGGCGCAGCTCTAACGCAGCCTTGCAGCAACCCACCTCAAAATGGGAGTCAAAGGTGGACGGCCACTAAGCCAATTTCACGCTGCCTGGCAGCGCATTTCCTCCACGAAATACTGACCGGTTCCCGCGGCTGTTCTTCTATCTGGAGCCAAAACCACGATTCAGCGAAAATTCGTCATCGGCCAGATCCTTGCATCACTGTTCCATGTGTTCCCTGCCCGAGGCAGAACGTTGAATTCTTTATCGCTGCTGGCCCATCCGGAAGAAGAAAAAAAAACCTTTTTCGTTGCATCTGCACGTCAAGCTAAAACGGGCCAAAATCACCAGCTAAATTCCTGCACATATAGCAACGGCCTGCTCCCCAATGTGCCAGCAAATCGTGGAGTGCGGCTTTGCTCTGTGTGGGTACATGAAGGACGAATCTTTTGCGCTGCTACCGGGCGCAGTGCTGGCAATCACTGTTGCAACAAGAAAAGAGCCAGCTATAAGATGCTTATTGTGCAGGAATTTGGCCCGCTTGGTGCATTTCGCAGCCAGCAGACATGGTCACTCTGCTCCTAAGAGATTCCCGATGCTACGGCCACGACGCAGTTAGAGGGCATATATAGGCCTGACGAGGGCAGGACTCCAGCCACCAATTTTTTTCCATTGAAAATCCAAACCTCCAAGTCCTCACTCCAGTCGCTCTTTTGCACCCAGTCGCTCTTTTGCACCCAATCGCTCTTTGCATCCACTGCACCCACATTCCTTTAACACAGTCGTTCGTTCCAGTCTCGTTGGATCTCTGATACCCATCTCCTGTTTAACCTAGTCACTCCTTCCTAGTCGTTATGAGATTCTCCACTCTTTCCTCTCTTCTTTTCTCTTCGCTTGCTTTTGCTGCGGACAAGCGTGATGTTGTTGTCGTCAAGTTGACCAAGACCGTTGACAACTTCGTCACCAACACTGCCATAGTGCAAGGTTCGGTTGTCACCTACACCAACACAAATGTGCAAACTGTCACCACCACAACTACCAGATACACCTCCACATACACGTCGACCATCTTCGGACAGCAGTACACATATGTCAGTGTGTACACTTCGCCTGTGACGCTCAGTTTGGCCCCCAGCCCCGAGTACACAAACACAGTGACATCTGGCAGCACTCCAAGTTCAGCCACTCTCACAGTGACCACGGCTACGACGTCCACACCCACGGTGCTTCCTTCGTCTGTGGCTATTGCTCCTTTGTCTTCCACGACACCTGCAATTCCCTCATCTTCTGCCGTTCCTTCAAATCCTTCGGCTTCAACGGTTGCTTCGACTTCAACCTTTCCTTCGACTTCGACCTTTCCTTCGACTTCAACCGTTCCTCCATCTTCGGGGGTCCTTTCCGTTCCCTCGTCCACGATAACCCCGACTGTTTACTCTCTTGAAGCAGTAGCTACCACCGCGACCATCGTGGATGACACTTCGGACGATTTCACATCCTCGGATTTCGGTTCTGGTAGCTGGATTCTCCAGGACATTCTGACATCCACCTCCTCTGGGGTGTGTATTGTGGACTACGATTACTACATGACCGACTACACGGAAACAGTGACGTCCACGTCCACCATTTACAGCACCATCACCATATAAGGTGTAGTTAGTCGCATGTATGGTCTAGATTATACCCGTAATTTTTAATTAATGTTACAGTCAGAAAATGTAGCGGTGCAAGACAGCTGAGGTGCAAGACATCTGAGGTACATTATTACACTTGAAGTTCAATTTATCTGAAGTTCAATTTATCTGAAGTTCAATTCGGAGGTACAATTTATCTGAGTACCTGAGGTTTAATTCATATTCTTCACTGACTCCGTTCGCGCCCACGGCCCCATCAATATCATACAACCTCAAAACAAAAATGAAAATGGTCAGCAACACATGACCACAATCGCAAAACCCTTGACCACACCGAAACACAGTATTCCAGATAACCCACCAGCACCATCGCACTTCACGCACTCCATCAAAAGGGCTCCAGCCCTAACAGCCCACCTGCACCCGCCTTCTTTGGTGCAACCTGCACATACACCGTCGCAATCCTCACTCTCTCTAAAAATTTTCAGCTCTTTCGCTACTGCTTTACCACAGATATCATAAGTCACAATGGGTATGTCAAACACGAAACAGCGAAAATAGCAGCGAATGTTGTGAGACCTCCACCAAACAAGTGCAAACGAAAGAACACAAGAAATGCCAGTGGTCCACCGCAGAAATAGTTGTCCACAAATATCAAGTTGTCCACAGATATCAATGAAATCCAAGAACATCCAACACGTCGCCACATCGCCAAGCCAAATACTAACCCCCAGTTAACGTTCCAAAGCTCAGAAAGACTTACTGTAAGGGTAAGGACTGCCGCAAGCACACCCAGCACAAGGTCACCCAGTACAAGGCTGGTAAAGCTTCTTTGTTCGCCCAGGGTAAGAGAAGATACGACCGTAAACAGAAGGGTTTCGGTGGTCAGACCAAGCCAGTTTTCCACAAGAAGGCCAAGACCACCAAGAAGGTTGTGTTGAGATTGGAGTGTGTCACTTGCAAGACCAAGGCTCAGCTCTCTTTGAAGAGATGTAAGCACTTCGAGTTGGGTGGTGACAAGAAGCAAAAGGGTCAAGCTTTGCAATTTTAAATGTCTTGTATGGTACCATGCTGTTATTGTATATTATTTCAAATAGCACACTCAATAAAGAGGGCAGCTCGACGAGCTTTTCTTGAATAATGCAAACATCCTTGAAACTTAGACGAACGATGCAAAAGAACCTTGAAGCTTAGGCGAACGATGAAACAGATATAGGAGCTCTTCTACACCAAGAAGTCGACTTCGGTCTGATACCCCTGTGCAGGAAACGGTATTTTCTGTTCGAGTATAGGAGATATCTGGACACACATCGTGGATCTTCAAGGTGAATTCGCGAATCGGCCACTCAAGTGCAAATCTTGACACATTCTCGTCACGTGACAACACCAAAATGCTGTCCGATGCATCGACTGGCACTACCTAGTTACGGGGTGCGTCGGTAGACACCGCGGGCAAGCCAGGCAATGCCCCAAACCCAATGTGAAACACCAGGGGGAGAAATATATCCCGTGGTGTACGGGTGTTTTTCCACCAACCTACGAATGTTTGAAAAACAAAGAGCCTTAGCCGTGCCTTGAACATTTCACTGCGTGTTCTTTCTCAGGCCCTCCTCGTTCCACACGGCTCACACGACCCACACACACTCCTTGACTCCGCCTTTTGATCTGCTTCGGGTGATTTCCGTTTTGATTTTGCCCGTGATTCTCGATTCAAATGAATTACAACTTCAACGGTGCCGACCACCAGCAACGCAACGACTACCAGCAAAACTACGTGCAGCACCAAAATGAAAACAACCAAATCGACCACAACCAAAACCTACATCAGATTCCCAATTTGGCCTACAGACAACAGCACCACGATGCAGATGACAGCTTAATGGACGAGGACACGACCACGTATGTGGAGCCCGTGCCCTCTTCGGCCGAAGTTGCTTCTCCTCTTCAAAATCAAAGAGGTCTTGGGTTCCAAATTCAGCACCCCCAGTTGTCCCCGACATTTTCCGGAGGCCACAGCTTTGACATCCACGGGCCACGCGAGGACAACTTCCAGCTGATTGACTCAGGAAACTCGTTGAGTTTCAGGCCTCCCACTGCATTCACCACCTTGAACAATAACTCCAACACAAACTTGCTGGAGGGCAGCAACCTGGCCACGAGCTCGTTGACCGATCCTTTGGCGTTCCCCGGCCACTTCAACGCCAAAAATTCTGCGTCTCCGGTTTCCCAGTCGAGAATTTACCACCAGCCTCTGCTTCAGCTGCTTCAACAACCTCAACAACCTCAACAACGGAACGTCGAGGCTCCACACACTCCTCCAGCACAGATCTCCGGACAGCCGGCGCCGTCACAGCTTGCTGACCACAACGAAAGGGCCAATTACGTGTACTTTCCCAGACAGCCCAACTTGATGAGCAAAATCACCCAGGACAAGGCCGCAGCCATTAAGTTGCGCCTTGAAAACTACTACCAGATGTCTGTCAGCCACGCCATCGAAAGAAACCAGCGTCGTCTCGACCTCGAGAACAAGTTGATGGCGGAGGAAGCGGGACTGAGTGAGGAAAGAAAGAACAGACAGTTGCAGAACTTGGGTAAGAAGGAGTCGCAGTTTCTCCGTCTCAGAAGAACCAAGTTGTCTTTGGAGGACTTTATCACCGTGAAGGTGATTGGTAAAGGTGCGTTTGGCGAGGTTCGCTTGGTGCAGAAGAAAGACACCGGCAAGATCTACGCCATGAAGACGCTTTTGAAGTCGGAAATGTACAAAAAAGACCAGTTGGCGCATGTCAAGGCCGAGCGTGACGTTTTGGCCGGCAGCGACTCGCCGTGGGTGGTGTCGTTGTACTATTCCTTCCAGGATCTGGTCAATTTGTATTTGATCATGGAGTTCCTACCCGGAGGAGACTTGATGACCATGTTGATCCGGTGGCAGATCTTCACCGAGGACATCACGCGTTTCTACATGGCCGAGTGCGTTTTGGCTATTGAAGCCATCCACAAGTTGGGCTTCATCCATCGTGATGTGAAGCCAGACAATATCTTGATTGACATCCGGGGCCACGTGAAGTTGTCTGATTTCGGCTTGTCCACTGGTTTCCACAAGACGCACGACTCCAACTACTACAAGAAACTCTTGGAGAAGGAGCCCAATCCGGGGGGCAATACTTTGGCTGTGCCCGGAAGGGGAACCCAGCGAAACTCCATGATGGTCGATGCAATTCACTTGACCATGACCAACAGACAACAGATGCAAACATGGAGAAAACTGAGAAGATTGATGGCGTATTCCACCGTGGGGACTCCCGACTACATTGCTCCCGAGATCTTTGTGCACCAAGGCTATGGGCAAGAGTGTGATTGGTGGTCACTTGGTGCGATCATGTTCGAGTGTTTGATTGGATGGCCCCCATTTTGCTCAGAGACTCCTCATGAAACGTACAGAAAGATCATGAACTGGCAAGAGTCTTTGATCATTCCAGAAGATATCCATTTGTCGCCTGAAGCCGAGGATTTGATCCGCAGTTTGCTCACCAGTAGTGACAGGCGGTTGGGACGTCATGGTGGGGCTGATGAAATCAAGCAACATCCTTTCTTCCGAGGTGTTGACTGGGAGACGATCCGCAGGGTGGACGCACCGTTCATTCCGAAGTTGCGTTCCATTACAGACACCAGGTTTTTCCCTACAGACGAGTTGGAAAACGTTCCGGACAGCCCAGCCATGACCAGAGCAAACCAGCTGCAGGAGGCCAATGACAACGTCAAGGAAGATCTTCCATTCATCGGTTACACATACTCTCGGTTCGACTATTT
The DNA here is from genome assembly GCA_030558395.1 of Danielia reshetovae. Taxonomy (NCBI): domain Eukaryota; kingdom Fungi; phylum Ascomycota; class Pichiomycetes; order Serinales; family Metschnikowiaceae; genus Danielia; species Danielia reshetovae. The sequence continues at coordinate 130,727 of JAJMSL010000006.1, forward strand.
GACGAGGAAGAATGCGCTTTAAATACACATCCCTGGCCACCCGGTAACGGGACGTAGACGAAAAGAAGCTGAAGATATTGTGCAATGTTATGAGCTACAGCTAAGGGTTCCGAGAAGGTGGGCTCACAACTGCAGGAATGCGCAACCTGGACGTCAGGTAGTCAAATTGAACATTTTACGGCTAGTAGGTTTGGAAAACCTGCATTCTGGCGTTTGGTTATGCGTGCACTAATGGCCGCACGAAACTAGGCCAATGCTGTCGGCAATGACGGGACTTCATTCTTCGGGGACATTGCTCTCAAATGACGCCACTCACGGCTTATGCACATCATATATGCACAGCCCACAAGGAAAGCCTTTGTCGCCTGCAAAAAGCCACAAGCCAGTCCAACTGACATGAGCCTTACTAACCGCAACAATGCCACCCTAGTTGGGAAGTGACCAATGGCTGTGGCTTCCTGCTATTTTTGGCAACCCACGACCGGTGGTTCCGCCGGTTCCGATTGTGAGCCATTGGGATTACTAACCTGCGAGTGATGCGCTCCCGGCGCCCTGTGCAGGAGCAGCTCTCTATATATGCCTGTTTTGGCTCCGCTTGTGGGATATTACTTAATCTCTGGTTCTCCGGTTTCAGGAGTTCAAATCCGCTTCTTTCCAAAATGCGTCTTTGTCATGTCCTTTGTCTCCTACCAATTGTCCTTGCCGACATGGCCATGCCAGATATGGACCCTGAGCCGGATCTAGTGGCCACGTCTGAAGTGGCCCAATCCAGTCTCGTTCCCGTTCCCCACAAGGTAACACATCACCATGGCGCGCCGATTCTAGAGACCCATTTGGCTCCTGAAGAGAGGTTGTACTGGGAGAATTACTCCACGGAGACCTACTTCAATACTCCGTCAAAGCATCGGGGGGCGTTGCTCTCACATATAGCGCTCTACTTGGTGGCTTATGTTGGCGTTTATCCATTTGTGTTGGTTTTCTGGAACATCCAACATTGTTTGTACTTGCCGGCACTTTCCGTGCACACTATTCTTGTGTTGGTCTCTGTGTTCAACTACTGGATTTTCATGGGTTCCATCAAGGAATTGTACCCGCACAATGCCTTCAACACCATGACTTGGCTACTTTTCTTTAGCTCCATTGTTCACTGGGTGTGTGCACTCCTAGCTGTGGCATACGGGTACTTGAACCTCGATGAGTTTGAGTATTTCGCTGTGGATCACGAGGACGACAATTCCTCTTGTAGTTCTCCTGGCGAGACATTGCGGGCATCGGGTTCCAGTTCGGGTTCTTTTGAACTTGACACGTTGGGCGAATCTGATGGCCATTTACAGACCTCCAATGGCTCCATGTTCGCTCTGCCTTCCCGCAAGTCTCAATTTCTCTTGAAATTCCCAGCATTCAAAAGAGCCACCCAGGTGTTTGGTAACTCTGCATATACCTTCACGGGTTTGGCCAACTGGGGTCTGTTTGCATACTTTTTGGTCTACTTCCCCACAGGCATAGCCACGTACTGTGTTTACGGCACCGACGGGACCATGTTCAACTTGCTTGCCCATTTCATCAAGGGTGGAGTGTTCTTTTTCTGCGGACTTGTCACTTTGGCCCGTTACTGCGGAGCATTCAAGTCGAAGGGCTGGGCGTGGAATCACAAATTTGTCACCTCCAAGCAGGCATTTTCTGGTTGGCTCAAGTGGCAATCTCTGGGTCTTTGGACCATGGAATTCATGGAGTCCTCCTTGATATTGTTTTACGGCTCCACGAACATCTTCATGGAACACTTGGCTACTCCAGGAGAAGCGTGGACTGCCAAAGACTTGCAGCATGTGTCCATTGCTTTCATTTTCCTTGGGTGTGGACTATGTGGTGTTTTGGTGGAAAGCAAGTTGAGCTCATGGAGATTCCGCAAAGCTTTGGACAACTTGGCTCTCACTGGAGAAGCAAAAACAGCCGCAGCTGTGGCCAAGGCGACGCCTGGATTCTCTCCCAACCCGTTCCCTCTCATGACCATCTACTGGACCGGAATTCTCATGTCAAAGCACGAGCAGGCGTCAGCCTTGTCTACAGCTATCCATACACAATGGGGAAACTTGTTGGTGGCGGCTTGTTGGTTCAGATTGATGTCATACATTCTCAGCATGTTGACTGCAGTGTCAGCTCAGAATTTGACCAAGCCGCTGAGCCCAATGACCGAGTTGGTGGTGAGTTTTTGTTTGATGTGCGGCGGTTTGATATTCATGGAGTCTACCGACCCAGTAATTCACTCTTTCGAGTACTACGGTTACACTTCGATGTTCACGTTGAATGTGTCTCTAGGCTTGGTTACCCTTATTATGGCTTGGGAGATGTCTGTGTTTGCCATTAAGGATTGGTTGTTGCGGAGAGAGGCCGGATCCAGATCTCGTGTCTAGGCCTAACTAATGTGTTGATGTGAAACTTGTTTTAAAATGCTTCGTTTATTTATTTGAGCAGAAGTGCTCATTCATAATTAATTAATTATACTTGTCAACGATTGCCCTGATTGTTGCCACTTCCAGGGGGCCGGTGCTGCAACAGGATCCAATGACTCTGACGTTCGGGCTGCTGCACCATTTTTCAATGGCTTCACCCCATTTTTCTGTGCTGGATTTGAATCCATACTGACTGACATCGCTCATGTCGTTGTCAAATCCAAGATTTGGGTACACGGTGAGATTGAGAGGTTCCTTGTTCTCGAGCTGGCATGTTGTGTTGACATTGTCAATGAAACCAGAAACAATCTCGAAATTCACACAATTGCATCCTGTTCCAAGGAAACAATTCTCCACAATCAGCGATTTCTGGTGCAAGAAGAATTTCACCACCTCACTGAGTGGAGTGCCATCGGCCAAAGTGGCCGAGTCCTTGCAACTTAAACAAAGGTAGAATTCCTTGTGGAAATCCTCGGTGTACAAGGAATCCAAAAGCTTGAACAAGCCTTTAATTTCCTCGAAGTTGGGAATCGTCTCGAAAGCTATGAGATCAACGTCCTTGTTGGAGAGGAAGAATTTCACCATCTCGCGGTGGTAGTCGGCCAATTCCGGGGCCCTCAACCCATCGTAAGCACCACTATATTCAGCACCATTTGCCAAAAACGCTCCGTATGGGCCAATAGAACTGGCAACATAGACCTTCTTTTGAGCCACATTGTCAACTGCTTTCTGGCAGTACTCCACAGATTTCTGCCACACCAGTTGAGCCTGGGCCAAGGTCATGTGTTCATGTTTCTCAAGAGTTTGCAACGAAGCCTGATATGACGAGGTCACAAGCATATCGGCACCTTTCTCCAAGTAACTTTCATGGATCTTCTGAATGTATGTTGGTTCGGCAATAAGTACCTTGGTTGACCACAATGGAGAACCTTTCACCGAAAGCGGGGAGTCTACCGGAATAAGGAGCTCGAGCTGCGTTCCAAGTGCTCCATCCTGGACCAATCTTTTGGACTTGAGGGTCTCTTTGAGAGTCATAGAAAAATAATGATTGCGAAATTTCAACAAAAAGCCCTGATTAAATCGCCGACGTACAGGAGATCTGTTGTCCGGCCTTTGAGGATCTTTTTAGTAAAGGACTTTAGAATTTAAAATAGGTGGCGGTAGAATGTCTTTGTATGCTTTGTATTCTTGGTATTCTTGGTATTCTTGGTATTCTTGGTATTCTTGGTATTCTTGGTATTCTTGGTATTCTTGGTATTCTTGGTATTCTTGGTATTCTTGGTATTCTTGGTATTCTTTTTTTCTGCAAAGTTGATGGCTTGAATTGGGCCGTTTGTTTGTCTTTCTGTGGTGAATAACTTCTATTTCGCAGTAATTGAAAATGTTGTTAAACATCCACAGTTTGAACAAATACAACCAATAAAAGCAGCAATTGGAAAGTGCTACAGTTAAAATCCGACATCTTCAACGTCCAGGAAGAACATACTTCATTACTGAAGTCAGTCACAAATAAGTGCAACACCAACAATCAACTAGTACCAGAGGAACTCCAACAAATCACCACCATATCAAAATTCCTTCTGTCTTCAGTTTCGAAGAGCCCCTATTTATTCAGTTCCACCACTTTCATTACTTCACTGTTCCTAAATCTCTACAATTACAAGCCTTCAAGTCTGACGATGGTCCTGCACACAACTCTCAACCTCAATTATTCAACCTACGTTCACTACACTGCCATCATGGAAAACCCAGGTAAAAGAAGCAGAGACGACTTTGAGTCGTCGTCGGGACCCCAATTTGACGAGTATGACGACCCTGCCAAAAAGCAGCACGTGGACCCCACCACAGAGTTGATCACAAACATCTGCAAAGATATTCGGAGAATCGGTGAAAACAGCAACTTGGCCAACCAGGTGGACGACATTACGTACATCTCGAACCCGATTGTTGCGGAGTTCGAGAAAATCGACAAGTTGAGAGAGGCCATCTTGAGCACGTTGTACGCGGTGGTTATTGAACAGCCTCAGAAGATCACCTCCATCACCATCTTGATCTTCATCTGTAACGCCAAAAACTTTTTGGTGGCCAAGTACGTCATTGAGTTTTTCCACGCCAAGGCCCAGGAACTACTAGACAAGTTGAAGGTGGAAAGTGATGCCATGGAGGAAGACGAGACTCACAACACCGAAAAACAGATCGAAAACGCCGGTCTGTTCAACGACTTGAAATCAGTCTTCAAGTTTTTGGCTGCGTTGCACCCCATTATCGACAACAAGTCAGTGGGCAACATCTTGGTGCAATTTTTGAAAGTGGCCATTGAGTTGCAGAATGCCACCCCGGAATCCAGAAACGGAACAGCCGAAGAAATCTACTACAATGTTTTGATGGCCACTCCGTACTTCTTTGCCAATGAATTTTCCGAGGAAGTGGTCGCACAAGCCAACGAATTGGTGGAATTGGCTCAAACGTTTACCATTGTCGAGCTGGAAAAAACAATCACCATCTTGGAACCGTTCGACTCGAAACACGCCAATTTCACAGACAGCTTGCCTTACAAGCCACAAAAGGTGGTCAACTTGATCTTGCCTGCTTTGGTGGCCTTGCAAACCGCAGAAAAAGACTGGAGTGCTCTCAAGGACTCGCTTTTCTTGAACTTCAGTGACCTTGTGGACCCGATAATCAAGGAGGCGTTGAGCAGCAACTCTATTTCCAGCGATCTTGTGAAGCACCCATTGCCTCAGCTTTCCATTCCTTCAATTGAAGATTTGTCCAGGTACAAGCCCGACGGATTGATCGATCGCTTGTGGTTTGAGCACCCTAGGCTTCTTTTCCAGGTCTACAACACCACCACTGACTTCGAGACGGTTCCTCCTATCGAGTCGTACTTTGGCTTGTTCTTCAAGGACTTGTCCTTTGACATTTTGACCAACATGTCTTTCAACCAAAGAGAAGCCTCCATCCAGTTGTCTATCTTGGACTTGTTCTGCTCGAGGAACTTGTTCAGTCCTCCTGGTTCTTCTGTTGACCAGTTGTCTCACATCGCCAAGGATAACGAGTCGGGTGAAAACAGCCCTCCACTTTCTACGTGGAAGGTTGAAGATGTGGCCGTGGAAAGTATTTTGACGATGATTTTCCAGCTCCCAAAGCCTTTGCACTATGAGATTTACTACTACACGGTGTTGATCTCGTGTTGTCGTGAAAGTCCAGAATCCATGGCTCCTGTTTTCGGAAGAGCCATCAGGTTTTTCTACAACAACTTGGAGACTTTGGACTATGAGTTGAAGATCAGATACATGGACTGGATGACCACGCAAATCTCCAACTTCGACTTCAGTTGGAAATGGGACGAGTGGGTTAGTGACTCGGTCAAGTACTCCAATTTGAAATTCCACCCCAAGAAGAATTTCATCAGAAACTTGATTGCCAAAGAAATCAGATTGTCCAACAAGGCCAGAATAAAAGACAGTTTTGTTACCATGGCCGCTGGAGAAGACGGGGAAAGCAGACTCATGGCCTTGGATGAGTTCTACAGATACTTGGACATTTCCCTTTTCCCCAACCCAACTGACTACATCATCGAGTATGACTATGAGTTGTACGGTGGAGACAACGAGGAGTTGAAGACTACCATTGGCAATGCCATCAACCTCAGAAAAGAAGGTATGGCACAAAAGACGATGGTTTCTCCTCAGGAAGAACTCATCTACGAATTCTCCAACCCCCTCTTGCCTCTTCATGAAATCGCCAACAAGCTCTACGATTTCACCATAGCCAACTGGAGGTCCAACGAGCAGTTCAATGACATGGTGAATGAGACTGTTGAGGCCATCAAATCTTCGGTGGTGAACGAGAGCCCTGAAAGAATATTGGTCAACCTTTTGTTTCAAACATACGCTTACATTGGGTCCAGATCCATTTATTCGGTGGTGAGTATTCTTAACAGAGACATTGCCAAGTTGAAGTACATCAGTGGCATGGAAGTTACCGAAGAGGACTACAAGATTAGTGGAACAGACTTCAAGTTCCCTGACCTGAACTTGACTCCAGAGCAAATCAACGACAGACAAAAATGGATCATTGAGGCCATCTTGCGAATCTGGATCCACCAGCCACAAGTTGCCTTCTTGATCTTGGAATACCTCATCGAGTTCGCCATCTTGAAGCCACAGTTCCTTATCAGACAGGCTCTTGACTTGGACCACAGTCTAATCATCAACAACGTTTCCTGTATGGAATCGATCAACAGAGTGTTGAGCACCAGTTCCAAGGGAGAGAATTTCAAGGACGTGATTCTTTTGTTGTTCAGTCTTATTGTGGGCAACTTGAACTGCATTGTGGAGAAACTTGGGTTGGAGAAGCCAGAAACAGATGAGGTTACGATCATCAAAGACTTTTCCGACGAGCAAAAGGAAGATGCCGAGTTAATGGCCAAGATCGATTTGCAGTGGTTGTTCTTTGAGTACAGAGGTTTGCTCAAGTCGTACTTGAGAAAGTTCAACTTGGAGCATGCAGACTACACAGAAGATGTCAAGCAAGTTTTCACGGAAATCCGAAACGGACCAGTGAAATCGGATGTGCTTGGATGGATCGAAGAGTTGACTTTTTAAATGACGATTTATATATGTACTGAAGCCGGAAGGATATTTGGTGTTCGCACGATCGACAATCGACTCACTATCACTGTTTTACGAAACTCTATCTCCTTCAAAAATGACCTCAGAATATGCTGTGGAGACCACCGATCTCACGTATGTCTTCAACAACAAAAGATGTGGTCTTGAGAACATCAACTTGCAAATTCCTTGGGGAACCACCAATCTAGTAGTGGGACCAAACGGAGCCGGAAAATCCACATTGCTAAAGATCTTGGCCGGCAAAACCTTGATTAAGCAGGGCAAATTGAGACTAGGCGGCTTTGATCCGTTCGAGTTCTCCCAGGCCAGACATGTGCAGCACAATTCCGACATCAACAGTTACATTTCGTATTTGGGAACAGAATGGGCCAGCAACGAGGTGGTGAGGCGTGACATCCCAGTGAAACTCTTGATCTCTTCCATTGGAGGAGAAACGTATCGCGAGCGAAGAGACGAGTTGATCCAGATCATGGATTTGGACCCAGACTGGTCCATGAGTTCCATTTCGGATGGAGAAAGAAGAAGAGTGCAGTTGGTGATGGGGCTCCTCAAGCCATGGAAGTTGTTGCTTTTGGACGAGGTCACGGTTGATTTGGACGTCATTGTCAGACAGAATTTGTTGGACTTCTTGAAGAGAGAGTGCCGCACCCGTAACTGCTGTGTCATCTATGCCACCCATATCTTTGATGGATTGGGAAGGAACTGGTGTGATCGTGTGATCCACCTTAATGGAGGAATCAAAACCGACGACGTTGACATCAGCCACATTGAATTTGACAAGCAGGCAGAACAGGTGATCATCTCCAGAAACAGCAATAATTTCATCGACAGAATCAAAGTGGCGTTGGCCGAATCCTTACATCCTTTGGTATTGCACTGGTTGAAGGAAGATTTGGAGGAACGTGGGTCCCGAGAAGATGAGAAGGAGAAAATGGCCAAGAGAGTCAACGACTGGGACAACGAAAAGCATTATTTCGACAAGGACTCCCGGCTTGCAGACTATTTCAAGGCCACCCGTAGAGCCCCAGGGAAGTAGAACTTGTGCTTGGGACAGTCATTTCTACCATCAAATAGAATCGAAGACACTCATTGAATCAATTTATGGGGTCAGATTTTCTCTTTCGACAGCAAGAAACATCGTGAGATCCTTCTGTCTCGCTAGTTGGCGTTCTAGAAGCCACATTTTGTGCTTTGCTTCTAGAAGTTCACGCTGGTACTCCAGGGCCGGCATCTGGATCAGTTTGGCTTCGATTTTCGTTGCGCTTTCGGCTCCAATTTTGCGTCTGTTTTGCGCTTTCGATGGTGCCAATGGGGTGGACGGGCCTCGCTTGGAAGTTCTGCTTTCGTGTGGGGAACTCGGGTCTGACATAAGAAGATGTTGTTTGGATTTGGGATACCGTGCAGGATGTTGATCACGGGAGAGCATCCGGGATGTACGGGTGTAAACCCACTGCTTCCACAGAAGAAGGTGACGAACAGACTGGTAGATCAATTCTAGGCGGTTTGTCGCTGACCCCTCCTACGCCCCTTGACCCCTCCTACGCCCCTTGACCCCCCACGCCCGTTCTCCACGTTTCAGCAGATCACGTGACCGCGAAAAATTGGACAAATTTTCCACTCGACGCAAAAAATCTTTTTCAACCACCACAATGTCTAACAACGAAAGAACCTTTATTGCCATCAAGCCCGACGGAGTCCAGAGAGGATTGATCTCCAACATCTTGTCCAGATTCGAGAACAGAGGCTACAAGTTGGTTGCCATTAAGTTGTGCACCCCAACCGAAGCCTTGTTGAGAGAGCACTACGACGACTTGCAGACCAAGCCATTTTTCCCAAGCTTGTTGTCTTACATGTTGTCCGGTCCAGTTTTGGCCACTGTGTGGGAAGGTAAGGATGTTGTCAAGCAGGGTAGATCTATCTTGGGTGCCACCAACCCATTGCAGTCTGCTCCAGGTACCATCAGAGCCGATTTTGCCATCGACATGGGTAGAAACGTGTGCCACGGTTCCGACTCTGTCGAGTCTGCCAACAAGGAGATTGGTTTGTGGTTCAAGAAGGAGGAGTTGGTCGAGTACAAGCCAGCTTTGCACGCTTGGATTTACGAGTAAAAAGTTGCGCTTCAATTGCACTAGCTATTCAGTAATAAAAATTCAATCCAACTTGTGTAAACACATCGTGTAGTGTGGGTTGAAAAATTCCATGTTCGCAGTGGAGTAGGCCCTGAAAACACTCAATGGAGTGTTAGGAGAGCTGAGACTTTGTCTGTGTGGAAATCGAAGCCAATTGAGTCGATTTCAGGCTCACATTCATGAGCTGGCGCAGGTCCTCTGGAAGCTATACAGAGTCGCACCTGCATTCTAATATATCAGTCTCAACTACACCATGGATGAAGATCTCTTCAATGTCGACCAGAACGACGAGGATTTGCTAGATGCTGACGACACGGAGAACTTCGATATGGATGTTGACGAAGAAGGTCAGGAAGAAAATGAGGAAGACGGAGAGGGAGAAGATGGAGAAGATGGAGAAGATGGAGAAGAAGGAGAAGAAGGAGAAGAAGGAGAAGAAGGAGAAGAAGGAGAGGGAGAAGAGGGAGAAGAGGGAGAAGAGGGAGAAGAGGGAGAAGAAGGAGAAGATGACAACGAAGACAACCAGGACGACGAAGACGGAGACAATGACGAAAATGACGAAAATGAAGACAACGAAGAAAATGAAGAAAATCAAGACGAAGACAACAAGCAGGAGCCCGACACCGAACAGGAACTCAAAAATCCAGTCTCCCCCTCTCCCACGGACAACGTCAGTGTGCGAGAGAAGTTGGTGGCTGGAATGAAGAAAGCGACCGAATTCGAGATCGTTCCCATTGTGGCCATTCCCTACGCACCACAATGCCACGCTCTCGCCGTTTCCGAGGGCCCAAAGTGGATTCTCACTGGTGGAGAAGACGGGTTTATCCGAAAGTACGATTTCACCCTGTCCATAGAAGGAAAGGCCCCACTCACGGTGGCCCAGAAACACAATTTGATGGACAGCATCACCAAGGCCGGATTCATCGGGTCGTACTGGGAAAACGAACAGCCGCAGACACGGAAGGAGATCCTCGCGTCGAACCCCAAGATCAAGGCCAGTGATTTTTCCTCGGGGTCGGCTTCGTACGAGCCCAAAACCAACCCCGTTTATTCTTTGGACGTGGAACGCAATGGGTACTGGTGTCTTTCAGGATTGCTCTCTGGAGGCATTTCGCTCTACACCATGATCTACAACGAGGGAGCCATTCACCACTATTTTCACCACAGCAGCAAGAACCAGCCCCAGTCTGTAGACACAGGACACAGCGATGCGGTTTCCGTGCTTCGGCTCAACTTCCAGCAGGACCGTTTCTTGTCCGGGCTGTGGGACAAAACCATCCGAGAATGGGACTTGAACACAGGTAAGGTTGTCAACTTGTACCGAGGAAGCACCGGCCAAATCTCCAACATCCAGTTCCGGCCCCAGGGCTTGACGGACATTCTGTTCAAGGACTCCGGCGACTCTGCGGCGAGTGACGAGGATTCGCTCTTTGGAGACTCTGACGACGACGAAGCCAAGCCTAAGAACCCTCTGAAAAACAAGATAAATACGTCCGACACCATTTTCATGAGCTCCAGCATAGACGGAACCATCAACATCTGGGATGCGCGGGTCTCAGCGAGCGGAGCAGTGTTGAAACTCGGAGTTCCCGACGGAACTCCTCCATGGTGCATGACATCGTCGTGGTCCAACGACGGAGATAAGATCTACGTGGGACGGAGAAACAGCACGGTGGAGGAGCTTTCCATCCGCATGCCACACAAAAGGGGCGTTTCTGGGGCCAACACCGTGGTGCCGAATGTGCTGAAATGTCTCCAATTCCCCAAGATATCGGGGCCCATCAGTGCGCTCTCTGTCATGCCCAACGACAACTTCCTTCTTGTGGGGTCCATCGACAACATCCGTCTCTACAACTTGGGGCTATATCACGAGTTTGCGCAGGATTCCACTGTGACAAAGAAAAGAGCCACTCCGTTTTTTGTCATCCCAGGGCACCATGGGGGTGTTTTGAGCAACTTGCACGTGGACGACACCGGCCGGTTCATGATCAGCACCAGCGGGAACAGAGGATGGGGACATTCTGCGTTTGCAGATGTGGTGTTGGTGTACTCGATTGATTTTGACAATCAATAACATCATATTCTAAAGTACACATCATATTAAAAGCTTCCATCTAATCTCCAAATGCGTAGATGGAGTTGCGCAACGTTCCCAAGCCAACCTGGCCGAAGTCAAGCCCGAGGTTGACGACCTCGGAGTCTTTGATGTAGGTGACGAAATCGCCTATTCTGCCGACAACTTCGGTGGCAATGCCCTTGCCCACAGAGCCGATCTCGCTGGTCACAGACAACGAGTTCCTGGTCACCATCGACAGGAGGGACGTTCTCAACGGTGCAAGCTCAGAGTGGAAAAACCGATACACCCCTGTGTTTTGGTAACTCGAGTGCTTGACAAGGAAGTGGAGCATGAATCCAATGAATCCAATAGTGAAACTGATTTTGTAGAGGTTGGCCAGCAAGTGAGTGTCCTTGTTTCTCCGAGAAACTGCCTTGCCGGGGTTCTCGTCGTCCGGATCGGAATGGCTGAATAGCTTTCTGAAAAAGAGCGACGAGGTGTTGACAAGCTTGTGGTTGATGGAGGACGACGCAGCCGTCAAGCTCGAGAGCGACGACGAGAGCAGGGTGACTCTCGAAGCAGAAGAGCCGCGGAAATCCTCATCAAGAGAATTCACCGACGTGGCCAACGACTCCTGCTCGAGCGCGGTGTGGAACAATTCCGTCTCGTGAAGCGTCTCCCTCCGCTGCTCGTCCTCCTGCTTGCGGATTAGAGCCTCCAAAACGTCATTGTCGAACAAGTGGTGGAACCCGTCACGTGGCGAGGCGAGACAGGAAGACGTCAAAAGCACAGAACTGGTGTTGAACTCACGGAACCACGTGTCCGCGGCCAAGGAGTCCAACGGGTGGTGCTCGATCAACGTCTTGGCCGTGTTCAAAATCCTTACCAAGCTTGCGTCGGTGATGCCTGCAAACAAGTCCGTGGGCGAAAGAAGCGTGTGCACCAAATCCGGGTCCACGGCGTGGAAATTGCCGTCGGCGACGTTGAGTTTGCGTAAGATATCGTCCTTGAAGTGAAGCATGCACGCCACGTAGACGTACAAGTTGGCAGCCACCGAGTTGTAGCTGAAGAAAAAGTCCCACATGACCAAAAGATGCGAGAAGTTGGACACATCGTGGCTGAACATGGTCAAAATCGACAGAAGCGCCTGGAAAAACTTGTAGTCGAAGTAGCACCCGTTCGAGGCAAGGTAGGAGTTGCTGGTGTGGCGGATCAACTCGAAAAGCGTGGGGTCCACCTCCTCCACGATCGCCGGAATGAGCTTCAAGTGGCTGATAGAAAGGCCGATGTCCGCGATCATAAAGTCTCTCAAGTGGCACACGGTGAGCTTTTCCAAAAGCAGAAACGCCACTTCGTCGCTGGCTGTTTCGCCGTTGCACACGAGCAAAATCACGCTGGCCACATCGTGGTAGCCCTGGTAGTAATTCAAGCACGGGTATTTCCGCAACACCCGCACGATCAAGCTGAAAAGACGTTTTCGCATGGCCTCAATGTCCTCCTTCGAGTAGATGGTGGTATACGAAGAATTGACCACGTGGTTGAACGAGTGGAAATGCGACATCACGGTGAACAGCCGTCTGATGTCCAACATGATCTGGTCCTCGTCCTTGTGCGGGGGCAAGTCCATGGTGCCAAAAACGTGCGATTCGGTGAAACCAAGAACTCCCGTCTCCTGGCTCGGAAGCATTCCAAACAAGAAGGGCCAGATTCTGCTTCTCAATGCGGAGTTCACTAGCCCTTCGGTAGTCCGCGAGTACTCGACCACAACATCGAGCTGACCGGCGTCGTAGGCCTCTAATAAGGCCTTTGCCTTGAGGTTTCTGATTGCGTCACTTAGCGGGGCTTCCTCCTTGAACGAAGTGTTTAGCGGATCGAAATCGGCCCAATCCAGCTGGGCCGACGATCTTCTCTCCACTACAGTGGGCATGGTGCGAATCGCAGGAGTGGATGAGTTTCGGGGCAATTTTTGATTTTGCAACTCTCGTGGGCTGCCCGAAACAGCTGTGCCACGGATACTCTGGCTGAAAAAAGCGGAGCCGGAATGAAAGGGAGTGTTCTGGACACTGGCAAACGTGAAATGAGATTGGTTCTTGTTCGCAATCTTGGATGATCGGTCCGCCATATAGACCTTCTCCATGTACTTAAGCCCACGAATGCCGGGACAACAAAAAAGAGCACCACAAAAAGAGCACCCCACTGCTGTCCACAATTGCTGCCCACACAATTGCACACAATTGCTGCAAACAGTTTGCCATTTCAGTTTAGACACCGTTTAGATTTTTCAGGGTTGCACCATGACCCACTTCAAAATTGAGTCCGACAGACTCACCGTGGAAATAGACGGCGCCACCTCGTTCCATTATATCTGGCTCAGAGACAATTGCCACTGCGAAAAATGCTACTTCGACGTGACCAAACAGCGGTTGCTCAATTCGGCCACGATCCCCGCGGATATCCAGCCCTCGGATGTGGCGGTGAGCGCGTCCTCGGTTTCCATCGTGTGGGCCGACTCCCACCGGAGCGAGTACGCCCTAGACTGGTTGCGGGTGCATGCGTACAACCCCGCGCTCGTGGCGCCAGCGTTGAAGGTGGCCGGCGAAGAGAAAATTTTGGCTCGCCAACTCTGGAAAACCAGCGACATCCAGGGCAACATGCCCACCGTAGACTACAACGCCATCATGGCGCCCGACAACGACCACGCTATCAAGGACTGGTGCCTCCAGATCTGGAAGTACGGGTTCACGTTGATCGACAACGTGCCGGTGACGCCTGAGGCCACGCAGAAATTGTGCGAACAACTCATGTACATCCGCCCCACGCACTACGGAGGCTTCTGGGACTTCACGTCGGACCTCGGCAAAAAGGACACGGCGTACACCAACTTTGACATTTCCGCGCACACCGACGGAACGTACTGGTCGGACACGCCGGGGTTGCAGTTGTTCCACCTCTTGTCGCACGAGGGCACCGGGGGAACCACGTCGTTGGTGGATGCGTTCCAGTGTGCGCAGGTGTTGAAGGAAACGGACCGCGAGAGCTTTGACCTTTTGTGCACGATCCCGGTGCCGGCTCACTCGGCGGGAGAGGAGACGGTGTGCATCCAGCCGGACGTGGCCCAGCCCGTGTTCAAGATGGACTTGCAGGGGAACTTGTTGCAGGTTCGCTGGAACCAGAGCGACCGTTCTTGCATGGACTCGTGGGCTGACCCGGAAGACGTGCCTCGGTTCTACCTGGCCATTCGCAAGTGGTACAGCATCATCAGTTCTGCGGAGAACGAGATCTTTTACCAGTTGAGGCCGGGCCAGTGCTTGATCTTCGACAACTGGAGGTGCTTTCACTCGCGTACGGAGTTTACGGGGAAGAGGCGGTTGTGCGGAGCGTACATCAACAGGGACGACTTTGTGTCGAGATTGAAGTTGATGAATTTGGGGCGGAAGGCTGTGTTGGACTCCATCTAGGGGCGGAGGCGGTGGTCAGATGCAGTTGAAGAATTGACTGGAACTGACCTGAAGTATATTAAAAAGTTGTATCTTATGGTGTCAGTTGTCAGTTGTATCAGATACCTTTTCAAATGTCAGTGGTTTGGGTGCAAATTGCAAAGTCGCACTCAATCTAGTGGCATCAGAAAGAAAGATGACTCTCCATGTGGCCATCTAGACTCAGTCCTCAATTCCTAAAAACAAGGAATGTTGTCCATGAGTTGTTGCCAGTTGTATTACATTGTCAGTTGTTTTACATTACCAGTTGTATTACTTTGTCAGTTGTATCGTCAACTTTCAGTCGTCTATGTCAGTGGTTTGGGTGCAAGTCGCACTCAGAACCAGAGATAGTGATAATCCCTGTCACCATGGACTCATCTATCCCAAATCTTGTCCGGCACGTTCAAATAAAGGTTGGAATCTTGTCCCAGTCCCATGGGTTGTTGAATCTCAAGTCAATGTCCAACTTGGAAATGGCACTAAACTCATCGGCAGTGAGGTTGAAGTCGTTGATCTCCAAGTTCTGCAACAATCTCTCGGTCTTGTTGGACTTTGGAATCACAGCAAGGCCTCTTTGCGTGGACCAACGCAACAACACCTGCGCAGGAGTTCTGTCGTGTGCCTTGGCAATGGAGGCGATGTCCTTGTGTTCGAACAACGTGGCAGCCACACCGACCTTGGGGTGGTTCAACTCAATGAAAGATTGGGGGCCGAAAGAAGAGTACGCGGTGATGACGATGTTCTTGGACTGCACCCACTCCACCAATCTTGGCTGTTGAAGGTATGGGTGGTGCTCGATCTGCAACACGGCAGGAGGAATCTCTGCACCTCTGAGCAAGTCCTGGATCAACGCACCGTTGAAGTTGGAAATTCCAATGGACTTGATTTTTCCAGACTTGACCAACTTCTCAAGAGCTCTCCAGGTGTCCAACAATGGAACGTCCTCATAGTGGAACTTGTCGCCGTCCCCGCAGTAGAAACCAGGAGGGTACTTTTCGTCCAAAGGAACGAACTTGAATGCAATTGGGAAGTGGATCAAGAACAAGTCCACGTAGTCCACCTTCAAGTCACTCAAGGTTCTGTTCAACGCAACCTCCACATTTTTTGGGTGGTGGAAGTTGTTCCAGAGCTTGGAGACCACGAACAACTCGTCACGTGTCACGAGGCCCTCGTCCAAGGCTCTCTTTAAACCGTCTCCGACCTCCTTTTCGTTTCCGTAATCTTCAGCGCCATCGAACAATCTGTATCCGGCTTTGATGGCATTGTAGATCTGGTCTGCGCACGTGGCCTTGTCGACCTTCCAGCAGCCGAAGCCGACCTGGGGCATTTCGTAGCCTGAGTTCAATTTGATAGTAGCCATGTTAATTGATGGAGGAGACACTCTGGAGAATGTCTGGCTTATATACTTCAACTGTGGGGGAGCTCCTGCAGAGACAACCCGGATTGCTTTCCTAATGAAGTAGCAGAGCCGCTCCCCAAAAATTGACGCAACGTTGGATTCGGAGTAAGCGTCAGAAAGTGGAGTTACGATTCTACACTTTGAATATGTACCATCTATGGCACTGCTTCCGCGTTGCTGTTGCTTTCTCAGTGGCAAGCTGAGGAACGGCGTAATTTCCCCGAAATGGGAAGGTAGAGTCGCAATTTCAAAAAAGTGCAGGATAAAATGGGGGTCTGCTCTATTGTAGCCGTTCCGAAGTTCGTTGTATTAATCAGCGATAATTGTTCCGTGTCACACCATGAAAAGTGCTATAATCTTCAACAAAAGGAAAATATCGTGTCGAAAAGCAGATTGGCCAATTGCTGTCGAGCTTACTCTACGGACTTCTGCTATCGTCAACTCGAAAATTTCGCTTTGCCTGGAGACGATTTTTAAGGTCCAAGTTTTTTTTCAAGCTGCCTTACATGCCAGTGGCATCAAAGTGGCGGATTTTCGCACCCAACAATTTCCCAAATTCGAATTGTAGGTTGAATGTTTCTAGGAGAACTCCCCACATGGACAAGCCACACGTGACTCAATGCCATGCCATTTCAAGGTCCGCAATATGAGCCCATGTCCTCACGATGTTTCGGAAGCTTCTTCAGCAACTCAACGTAAACAGTGAAACAAATTGCCCTTGCATTTGATTCTTCTCGAAAGGATGAAATTTGGCTACTGGACGTCGTCCCTCTTGTTTGCAGTTTTGCAATATTCTACCCAATGTGTTTCGCAATAGTGCTGATGTTGCATTTCCAAATGTTTCCGGTTTTCCATTATAATCTGAATTCTTGAATAAGATCACTCACTCTACCACCATCATTTCTACAGTGTTGAACGGTGCATCGAAAGATTGGTGCAATATGCCTTCCCGTTTGGGACGTATCGTAAACATCAACAAATCAAAAGTGCTTGAGCTTTCTCAATTCTATCCGCCTGGATCAGGAACCATCACGAAATCATGTCGGTTCCGTTGTTGTTGAAGATCAAACGAGCTTCAACTCTGGACCCGGAGGTGTTCGCACAATGCTCCAGTACCCAAATCTCATTTCAAGACAAACAGTACAAGTTTTCAAGTGTCTACGAAAACGAGATAGGCGATTCTGATTTGAAAGAATTGACATCAAAAACGTCTGGCTTGATCTTGATCGGCCCCACTGGAAGTGGAAAGACCACCACCTTGAAGGCTGTTCTCAACTATAAGCTCAGAACAGGCAACGATGCCTACGTGACTGCGTTTGAAGTCAGCGAAAATAGATCTTTTTTCGATTTGTTGGACAACAAGGCTCCCAAAAAGTACATGAGCTCCATCCCAATCGAGACCCAGCTCAAGAAAGAGAGGCTCTCTGACTCGACCATCGAAACCATCTTTAGCGGCAGAAAAACCTCTGCTACCACGTGCAACACCCAGTCTAGCAGATCGTGTGTGATTGTGAATGTGCAAGAAGGCAATATCCGAACCACACTTGTGGATTTGATGGGAAACGAAAAGTTCCACTCAGCTGCTACCAATACCTTTGCCAATACAAACGTTTCGTCCATCACCCAGTTGCTTTTGAGTGGAACCAAGAGCAGGTCTCTGAATTTGATCACCAACATGATTTTCCACAAGTCGGTGCCGTTGGCTAAGATGAAATTTGTCTTGCACTTGGACCAGCATGGAAACCCCAACTTGATCAAATCTTCGTTGTACAATATAGTGGATGTGGTGAAGGGATTCAAAGTGGACCCAGAAACCGCAACTACCAGGGCCATTTCCAGAAAGCTCCCCAGTTATGCTAGACCAACGGCCTCTTCTTTGAGTCCCAGGAAGAAATCAAAGCTTGCTCCAAAATCGAGGGCCCGGGCTACTCCAATGGCCACACCCACCAGAGAAACTTCTAGAATGACCACGCCTTGTCGTAAAAGAACAAACCCAATGGTGACCAGCAGAATGACCGAGAGTTTGTATGACATTCAGCTCAAGAGCATCAAACAAGCAAATTCTAACTTGGAGAAGCAGAATATGGAGCTTAGAGAGCAGTTGGAAGCCGCAAAGCTGCAGTACCAAAATGAAGTTGACCAGTTCACCTTGGAGATGGAATCTTCCAAGCAAGAGTTTGTTTCTTGTGTGCGTGAGCTCAAGGCTGAGGTTGTTGGGTTGAGAGAGACCCTGACTGCGTTGAGATCGCAAACTTCGAACATTCACCAACAAATAGATACCCTTGTTCAAGAGAACAATAGTTTGAAGGAGATGAGAGAAGAAGCGGCTGTTAGGGAGAGTGAGTCCAAGGCTCAGAACGAAAAGTTTCAATCTTTGTTGGAAGAATCAGCCGGCAGAGAGACTCAATTAAGACAAGAGGCTGAGGTCCTGTTGAGGGACAGCGAATCTGCTCAAATCAAGTTGAACGAAAAATGTGAAGAGCTTGAAAAGGTTTCCAGCGAGAGGCTCTGTTCAATCTCAGAACTTGAAACACTTGCAGCTGAAAGGCAGGGAGCAATTGAAGAGTTCCAGAGGATTTCGTCCGAGAGACTTTCTTCAATTGAAAAACTCCAGAAATGTTCGATTGAGGCTGAAAAGATTTCCAGCGACAGACTTGCTAAGATCCAGGAGCTTGAGAAATGTTCAGGCGAGACTCTGGCCACTAACGAAAAGCTTGAGAAGAAATTGGCTCAGAGTTCTTCTTTGATTGAGAACCTCGAGAAGACCTTGGCTGAGAGAGCTTCTTTGATCGAGAGCCTTGAGGAGACCTTAACTGCAAGAGCTTCTATGATTGAGAGTCTTGAGAACAATTTAGCTGGAAGAGCATCCGAATCTGAAAAGGTTTCGAACGAAAGACTTGCTAAAGTTGAGGAACTCAAACTCCTTTCAATTGAAAGACTTGGTGAGATCGAGCATTTGAAAACTCAGCTAAAGGACGAACAAACAAGCGGACTGCAAATGTCGGATGTTCTTGAGGCTACTAAGAAGATTTCCAACGAGAAGCAAACAACGATAGAAGACTTGAAAGTCAATCTTGCATTGCAAAGGCAAACAGCCGAAGATCACGAATCCACAATTTCGAGACAGAAGCATATAATGGAGTCAATGACCAGTGAGCACACGAGACTTGAAAGTGTGATTTTCGGCTTGAAGGACGAAATCAAAGCTGGAGAGAAGAAGCTCGAAGAGCTCACTGTTTCTTTGGCAGAAAAGGAAAACGAGCTTGAAATTGAGATTGCAAAGTCTCAAAATATCCAAGCCTCTCTTGACGATGAGATTGCAAAATCTGATAAGTCCCAAACTTCTCTTGACGATGAGATTGCAAAATCTGAAAAGTTCCAAACTTCTCTTGAAGAGGAGATAGAAAAATCTCAAAGTGTTGCAGCCACTCTCGCAACAACCGAGAAGGAATTCGAAGACCTTCTGGAGAAACACAACAATCTTATTTCTTACAACAAATACATTGTTGAAAAATACTCTGTTGCTGTTCAAGACAAAGAGTCCATGAAGCTGGAGATTGAAGCCGCCAAAGAGCAAGAGATTGCCAAAGCTGAGACCAGATGTGAGAATTTGGAAAGCCGAATTTCTGTTCTTCAAGCCGAAACCGAAACTCTCAAGACTCTAATGAAGGCCACAGAGGTCGAGACCGAGAAGCTCAGAACTCAAATCAAGAACACCGAAGAAGAAGCCGAAGAGCTCAACTCCGAAATCAGAGAGCTCCACAAATACAGAGCCAAATGCGACCATTTGGAGCTGAAAGCAAGAAAGATTCAGGAGCTCTCAGTTGAAAGAGAATTGGAACACGAGGAAGAAATGAGGAAGTTGAAAGAACAACTAGACGAAGACAAAGAAAATGTGCAGCTGGCTCTGACGTTCCAAAAGACTTTCAGTCCAAGTGACATTTTCGAAGACAAAATCGATCACCGAGAGTATCTTAAGCTGATCAAGAAGAACTTGACCTCGTCCAATGTCTTGAAGGAAAGCAATGTTGACAAGAAGAAGTTGAAGAGAAAGGCCTCTTCTTACATCACCACCATGAAGAGCCCCAAGGCCGTGACACAATAGCCACTGCTTGATTTTAGTTCTGCCTGTTTAATAAATGTTAATACTAGCGTTACCACCAAGAATGAACCTACAGCTCTCGCACAACGTTACTTCATTCATATATTCTAAACAGTTCTCCGGTCAGAGTAATGACGAACCACAGGACCCAAACCAGTCACATCCACGGTTTTTTCGAACCAGCTCAACAACAAGCCGCCCTGTTTGGCGCCGTAAGCAGTGGCCATGTTTTTGTACAAATACTTGATCAAGTTATCCTGCTGGTTGGAGTCCAATTGCTTGACAAAGGTCGAAAACTCGTTGATGTTTTTATTGTTCTTGATCGAAACAAGAACCTCGAAAACGGTTTCCGCATGCAAGTCCTTGGTCTTTTCGTCCGCAACATATGGCGGAGAGTCCAAGGCCAACTGTAACGCCTGCAAGAATTGGCCCAGAGTCAACGACTGTCTGATTTCTTTGGAAAGCGCAACAATTTCTTCGTAAGAGGTTGCGGGTAAGTCCGGGATCAAGTCCTCTTTGGAGAGGTGGTTTTCCGGCTCCAAGGCGTCGATGTCAATTGCTCTCCAAGCGTCCATAGTGATGATAAGTGGAGATTGAGAGTTGAGAGTTGAGGCTATAGTCTTGTAGATGCAGGACATTGATCTTCAACCCAAGAGGGCCTGGTGAAGTGAGTTAGGTTTTGTTAACGTGAGTCGAGTGGCATTATTGTGAAGTAGTTAGAGTGAATTGAAAGGTGGATTAAGGAATTGAAAGAAAGCGAATGGCTTGTCGAGGTTCCGTCTACACATTCTCAGAATCTATTCAATTCTATCCAGTGTCCACTGGAACCTAATATACAAACCCTAACTCCTACTCTTCTTCTTTGGTGCGTCGTCGACATCTTCTAGACTGTTTTCGAAAGAGGTGACAAACTTGTCGATGAACAGCAACACCTCATCCTTCAATTTGCGAGAGTCAACGAGAAAGACCACAAGCCCATCGCTTCCAACCTCGTACTTGATGTGGCTCTCGTTGGGAATGGCCACCTTCTCGTCGAAATCGTCGAAGAACTTCTCGACTTCGTCAAACGTCTGGATATTGTCGAGCATCCGTTCCTCCATTTCTCCTTCGGGGATATCGGGGGAGTTGACCACCACAATAGCTCTCAAGGGGTCGTCCAAGTCCTCTCTTTCATGTTCGACGCTGTGAGGGATATCGATTTCTTCAGACATGGCAGTAGGAACAAAAAAAAGGCTTCGCACTGCACAAACGAGATGACTCCAGGTACCAAACTCCGATTCACACCAGATAAAAGATGTTCAGTGGCTACTATATTTCAGTGGCTACGGTAATTGCTACGGTAATTGCTACAATTGTTCAATTGTTCAGTAGCTAATTGCTGCTCAATATTACGCTGGAATCTCAGAGTCTCGGCTTTCCGAGTCAGTTGGACCACTTCTTGAATTGGTTGATCAAGCCGTTGGTGGAGGGGTCGTGGGTCTCGATGTCGCTGGAGTTGTCCAACTCCTTGCCAATGACCTTGGCCAAGCTCTTGCCCAACTCAACACCCC
Organism: Danielia reshetovae; assembly: GCA_030558395.1. Classification (NCBI taxonomy): domain Eukaryota; kingdom Fungi; phylum Ascomycota; class Pichiomycetes; order Serinales; family Metschnikowiaceae; genus Danielia; species Danielia reshetovae. The sequence continues at coordinate 152,526 of JAJMSL010000006.1, forward strand.
ACTGGTCGAACGAGTTGATGTTCCACACGGCACCCTCCACAAAGGTCACGTGCTCGTAGTAGGAAATCAAGGCACCCAAGGCAGCGGGGGTGATCTTCTGGGCCAAGATCGACGTGGTTGGCCGGTTGCCCGAGAAAACCTTGTGAGGAACCAAGTCGCCGGTCGCACCTTCCTTCTTGACCTCGGCCTCGTCCTTTCCCACCATCAAAGCCTCGGCCTGGGCGAAGAAGTTGGACGCCAACATTCTCTGGTGCAAGTTGTTCTCGATGGGGTTGTGCGACTGCGCAGCGAGAATGAAGTCCGAAGGAATCAATTTGGTGCCCTGGTGCACCAACTGGAAGAAGGAGTGCTGGGCATTAGTGGCTGGCTCGCCAAACAAAATCGTGCCGGTCTGGTAGTTGGTGAACGAGTTACCACGGGTGACCGACTTTCCGTTGGACTCCATGGACAACTGCTGCAAGTAGGCGGGGAACCGGTGCAAGTACTGGTCGAAAGGAGCAACCAAGTGGGTCTGGGCGCCAAAAAAGTTGTTGTACCACACCGACAACAAGCCTCCGATCACGGCGATGTTGTGCTCCAAGGGAGCCGTGGTGAAGTGGTTGTCGAACGCCTCGGCACCCTTCAAAAACTGCTCGAAGTGGTCAAAGCCGATGTAAATGGCCACAGACAATCCAATGGCCGACCACACCGAGTAACGGCCACCGACCCAGTTCTCGAAGCCGAACATGTTCTTGGTGTCGATGCCAAATTTGGCCACTTCCTCGGCGTTGGTGGACAAGGCAGCGAAATGTTTGGCGATGTCCGAGGCCTTGGCCTTCTCCAAGAACCAAGTTTTGGCCGAGTTGGCATTGGTGCATGTTTCGGCGGTCGTGAACGTCTTGGAAGCCACCAAGAACAAGGTGGTTTCCTGGTTCAAGCCCTTCAACGTCTCGGCCAAGTGTGTTCCGTCAATGTTCGACACAAAGTGCACATTGAGGCCTGGCTTCGAGTACGCCTTCAATGCCTCGGTGACCATCACAGGGCCCAAGTCCGAGCCACCAATTCCAATATTTACTACGTCGGTGATGGCCTTGCCGGTGTACCCGGTCCAGGAGCCGGATCTGATTTCCTCAGAGAATTCCTTCATGTGTTGGAGGACGTCGTCCACCACTGGGGCGGTGTTTTCGCCGTCCACTTCCATAACCTTCAACGCTCTATTTCTGAGAGCCACGTGGAAGACGGCTCTTCCCTCGGTCTCGTTGATTTTGGCGCCAGAAAACATGGCATCTCTCAATTTCTCGACGCCGGTGCTCTTGGCCAAAGCGATCAATTCCTTCTTGATCTCATCGTTGACGATATTCTTGGAGAAATCGAAGAGAATCTCGGAGCCGTCGTAGTTTTTGAACGTCTCGGAGAACTTTTCGAATCTCTGGGGGTCCTTGGCAAACTCGTCCTTGACTTTCAAGGTTTTTCCCACGGATTCGTAGGTGGACTCAAGGTCTTTCCAGGCGGGCAATTCCGACAGCAAGTTGAAACTGGAGTAAGTGGACATGGTGTTGTAGTAGATAAAGTAGTTTGCGAAAAACGTTGGGGGATTTCCGGTATATTTCCGACGTCAGGTGAGTAATGTGGGGCACTCAGGTGCGAGCAATCCTGGACCATGTGGTGGGCGTTGGGAAGATTCTCTTGTGATTTTATTGGTGGCTTGGGGCTTAGAGGCTTGGAGGCTTGGAGGCTTGGAGGCTTTGTTGATGGTGTTCATTGAATGTGCTCGGAATTGGGCTCATAGAAAGTTCTCGGAATTGTGCTTAATAATCTCAGTAATTGTGCTCAATTGTGCTTAATTGTGCTCAATTGTGCTCAATTGTGCTCCGTGATACGAGGAGCTGAACCCAAACTGTAATAAGGGGATTTTCCAGGCCAATTGGTGTCTTTCCAATCATTTCTTTCAACTTGGACCAACTTGTTTTTTTTGGTGGGGCAACGTTGCGTGTTAGAAATCTGTGGTAGATCCGTTCGAATGGCAAGCAACGCTTCCAAGTGGATAAACTGTACTTCCTGTCATTTCTTTTTTGTGTTAAACTGGGAAATGTGGTGCAAAATGTGGGGTCCAGTTCATACTTCGGCTGCCAGTGAAAATTAGATTATTCCCAAATGTCTCGGTGGTGTTCTTTCCCAGGATTGCTTCTGTCCCTTGATTCTGCATCCTGTGTTCGACATTCCATGGTACTGAATTCACAATAAATGGAGCTAATGACACTGGCATTAATCCACCAAAAATGGCAAAACGCAACGAAACTCCCACAAAACCAACCCACACCATTCCGAAACCCCCCTTTCTTACCTCACCCTACCAAAACCATTGTTTCTAAAACGCCATTTGCAACCATAACGTTATCCTGCACACACATTCGACAACGACTGTCTATATTCTCATCTCACTCTCCTCTCATTCTCATCTCATTCTCATCTCATTCTCATCTCATTTTCATTCTCATCGATCTCATGTCCGGCCTCGCTTCCAGATGGGCTACCGACGACTCCTTGGTGTCCAAGGCGTTGGAACAAGATTCACACAAGCCAAGAAAGCCTGCGAAAAAGCTCGAAGAAAAGAATTTGCCTAGCAAATGGCCAGATCTGCCAATCGAACCCGAATCGGCAAAGAAGGCGAAGCCAAAAAGCAAGAAGAGCCCCCAGAGCCATGACAAAAACCAGTCTCAGAACCACAACCACAGCCAAAACCACAACCAAAACCACAACCAAAACCACAGCCAGAGCAACAAAAACCAAAACCACAAACCAAACCACAACCATCAGGGACTACCTACACCTCCATCGACAGCCGAGTCAAGAAAAGGAGGCCGCAGAAAGAGCAAAAATGAACACGAACCTATGTCCGAAGCTGCCAAGTCGTTTGCAGCACGTTTAGGAACGCCTGTGCACGATAAAGTTCCACCCAAGGGACCCAAGGGAGCTAGAGATGCTAGAAGGAAGTCGGATTTCAAGTCGGATTTCGAAAAAAGTCCAGAGGAGAAAGGACCGTTCACTCCTGCGGCCCGGTCGATGGCCTCCAGAATTGGTACCAAGAACGACTCCGACGGGTTTGCCAGCACCGACGAAGACATTTCGGACGACGGCAAGCCCAAGGTTAAGTACTTAACCCCGAAGCAGAAACGAGAATTGGCCAATAAGATCAAGGCTGCCAAGCTCCAACTGCAGCAGGCCAAGAGGGACGCAGAGCTCCAGGAAGAAGTCAGAGCCATGTTTGAGAAGATGTCGGATAAGTCCACCAGCTGGGCCGACATCGAGGACGAGATGTAACATAGACAATGTATTGTAATGGTAACAGATACGGACGAAGGCGAAGGTTAAATATTTTGTAAATCTTACGTAGGTGACAACTTGGTGAATTGAAGTGGTGAATGTCTAAGAATATCTACGACTGTCAAGTTGGAAGCTTCATATTGAAATTTCCACGCACTCAGTCCTATATAGATCAGGTTACCCCAGTGCGAATAAGTGCCATTCGTATCCTGATGAGAAGACTAGGACACATGTCAAGATTCAGAATACTCAATGCGTTGGGAATTCGATCCGGCCAACTCCGGCTGCCCATTCGGTGGACCCCAAAAGCAAATTACCTGAATTCTCCATTCGACCATGACGTAAAGCGTCGTTTTATCCAGCAAACCATCCAAAACAACCCAGAGATCTTGCGAGGCTCCAAATTAGAGAAACCATCGTTGAAATGGAGAACGGTTTTCCTCCTCATCGCAAGTTCCAGCTCTCTCTCGATGCTCTTATTTTTGACAGTGCAGGTGTACAAAGTGAAGCAAGACACGGAACCGGTGAAACCACGGAGCGTTTTCTTGCCGTTGTGGCTCAGTTTTGACTGGCCGTACAAGCGCAGATTTGCGTTTCCCAAGCACCTCCAGTACATGGACCCGGAGTACTTTTCACTGGTTGGAAATAGCGACTTTCTCCAAGATTTGCACCGGAACAATGTCCACTACCAGGTTTTGGACGGTCTCTTCCGGCTGAGCATCGCGAGAGACATTTTTGGCTTTCCTCTCCTTCTCAGGGCCACCGAGTCCGACACTTTTGAGATGTGGATAGAACCCAAGTACCCCACGGTGCACGGGCCGGAAATAGACATCTCTAAGGTGCAAGGAAAGATCCGTTTGGAGTGGAATTGGTCCTTGAAACTGGTGCATTGCTGGTCTCTGGTAGACAGCGTATTGACCGGTCTTGGGGTGAAGCTAGATAGGCTAGACGAGGCCCTGGTGAAAACACACGAAAAGGCCAGTGGAAGAGTGCACGAGGTACTTCAGAGCAGGCTCAAAGTACCATGTGGAGACAGAGACTACAATGTTTTGTTCAAGGGAACGTTTAAGGTAAGTGACAAGACAGAAACACAGAACGGAACAGTGGGTTACACTGGGGTTATTGATTTCAACCACCTTGGGATCAACAGCGGAGTGCGCGTTGTTCTGTTGGAGTTGACCGTGGTTGAAGAGGGCAGTTCTGTAGTGTACAAGTTGTGCTAGAGAATAGTGGAGTGAGTTGAGTGCTCAGGGTACGGTTGGTGTATTTTGTCAGGAATTGCAATGGTTGGTGCATTTTGGAATTGCAGTGTTTGGTTACTTGAGTATTCAGGAATTGCAATGGTGGTTACTTGAGTATTCAGGACTGTCAACGATTGGTGACTTGAATATTCAGGACTGTCAACGATTTGTGAGTTTGAACATTCAGGATTTGTGAGTTTGAACATTCAGGATTTGTACTGTTTGAAAATTAAGGCATTGGTGCCTTGAACATTCACCACTAATGATTGGGAACTGCGATTGCAATGTTGAGAGACTGCAAATGGCTCTTTTCACAGTAACTTTTCACGTCAAGAAAACTTTGAGGTTCCAAGTACGCAAAACCACCAGTTGAATTTCAAACAAGTTCCTCTCAGAAATTACTCTGTCTATTGGATCCATAATACCTCTTCCTGCACTCCACTCCACATTCGCAACATACCGAGATGTTTGGCCGAACTGCACAGTTGCCGATTCAAACATTTGACCAGTTCCTGGTTTCTCCGAATTTCGCTACAAATTCTCCAACCGGCCCACCAATGACAGACTATGGCGAGGACAGAACAGCAGCGGGCCCAGAGCCTGTTGTCAAGAGAAGAAAGTCCTCCGCGGGCCCTCCGCCGGATGAAAATATGCTTCATAACAAGAGAGAAAGCCAACAGACAAGAACATTGAAGGCATGCAAATACTGCCGCAAGCAAAAGACAAGATGCTTCAAGGCGTCCAGCGTCGCTGTGAGCTGTCTACGGTGTTTGGGATCCAACAAATTGTGTTCGTTGGAGGAAGAATACACTGAAAGAAACCCAGACGTGAATGTGATCCGTGGTGTCCCGGAGCACTTGATGGACAAGGACGCGAGCACAACTTCGTTTCCAAGCTTGGGACCAGGGCCCGATTTGTACTATCCGAAGCGGCAGGGCGAAACTGACATGAAACAGAAGTTGGATCTGATTTACATGGGTGTGTCGGAGATTTTGGCGATGATGAAGACCAAAGGCGGCCCGGATGCCACCGACAAAGGTCAGATCCTCAATAGTGACGTCAAGCTTCTATTGGACGCTGCCAGTTCCATGAAACGAACCCCAGTTCCCGGAACTCCAGGTTTGTTCATGGAAGGCCCTAGCATCACCCCAGGAATGAACTTACTTCGCCATTATGGACTCCAACTGAGTGGTTTGGGCACTCCGCAGACTTCCTCGAGCCAGCCTATCTCTCGAGGAATCCTACTACCTCACGATGAGGAAAACGACGAGGATCCCACTGCCCTCATGGTGCCTTCGCATTCGTACAAGACTTCTCCTTTCTCCATTGTTTCCAAACTGGTTAACGAGATCCCCGACCCAATCATGAGCTTGCTAAATCTTTCCACCGTTCTGAAGGGAACACGAAAGCGGTTTTTTGAGGTGGACCACGACGTCATCAGTAGTGCTATTCTCACAGAAACCGAGGCTATCGACTTGATGAACGATTTCAGAAGCAACTACGGTCGCTGGGTCCTGTTCCCGCTGGGGGTCCCCACTGACGAGCTCATCACACGAATCAGAAAGAATTCTTCCTTGTTGCTAACCACATGCTGCTGCCTTTCATTGAGATATCTGCTTAACGGGAAACCGAGTCCTGGAGACGTCGACCACTATAGACGGAAGAAGGACACTTATAAGCTCGTTATGCGACAGTTGGTGAAAGATTTGGACAAGTCCTTGCTCAAATATGCTTCATTTCAGGGCTCCAGCGATAACAGTGGAGACATTGAGTTTCTTCAAGCAATCGTCATTTTGTCCATCTATCTGTTGTCACTCTCTTCGATTGTGGCCAGTACGGTGGACGAGGACACGCTTCTAGAAGAAGATTTGAATTTGAGAGAACTAAATTTGGATGCTTGGTACCTCTCGGGCCTCGGACTCACCACTTTCATTTCCAAGGCTTCTTTCGGAACATTGTTCCAAACAGCCAAATCACTGAAAAACGGCGAGGAGTTCTCTCCAAACTTTACCATCTTGTACAATCATTTTGACACTAGCGAGTACCAAGCATTGACTATCCTTCGCATTTACAATCATCTCATATTGATTCATTTGGTGAGTTGTGTTTTCAGCGGCCGAATGTGTGTTGTGGACCAAATCAGATTGAATTACTGCACTTCTGCTTTGAGCTTGCCAAGTGCAACCAACTTTGACGGCAGAATGGTGAGTGAAATTCGGATTCTTCTCATTGCATACAACTACATTCAGTTGAACCTGAGCATCGGGTCTGGATCCAAAGACATGAACCAGGTTGAAGCCAATATCCAGAGTACGAAGGAGGAGATCATGAATTGGTACGATGATTCGGAATATTTGTTCACGCAGCCCACACTTCAATTCGTTGAATTTTGTTACAACTTCTGCTATGTCCTCATTCACTACAACTACAGCTACACCAAGCTTATGATTCACACCAAGCTGAATGCTGGAAAAATCCCAGCCTTTCTGGATGTCTTTAACATCGAGAACATCGACAATGTTCTTGAGAGTTGTGATAAGGATTCGTTATTGCAAATGGTCGCGCATGCTCACCACCTTGTGTCGTTTATTGGAACCATTGAAAACGATTCGTACTTTGCATATCTCTCAGACCAGATCCACTTCTGCTTTTTCTTCGGAACTATCATTTTGTTGAAGATTTTGAAGTTCTTGGAGGTTAGCAACAAGCTTCTGTACTTGAATGACATTCAGTCCGAGTATAATGTTTTGGCCGAGTCCAATTGGAAGCAGGCATTTGAAAGTGTGAACTTGTTGCTCCAAAAGTACGATCGTGTCGCCCATGGCAATAGCGAAGACGTCATTACAAAGTACAAGAATGGATTGCTTGAATGTATAGGGCAGCTGTTCCCTTCAGAGTTGCCACAGTGATCAGTTTGTCATTATATTAATTAGTTCAAGTGGCCCTTGAAGTTTCCTTCCATGTAGTCAATGTGAACGAACGCACGCTCAACCATAGGCAACGTTTCAATGGCATATTGTAATGCCTCCGCAATGTCATGTGCATCTCTGAACGTCAAGTCAAAATCTTCAGTGTTGAAAACAAGATCAATCTCAACATTCAAGTTATCACCGACATGATACACCTTCAAAGCCGTGATCTGCTTGATGCATTCGGCAAAACGATAGGCCAAATACAAAACGACCTTGTAGTCTTTCTGGTTGGCGACTGCTCCGGTCAAATTATCCAAATGCTCAAACGCAGTTTTGCTCCAAGAAATAATGACATAAACGGAAAGGCAGAACGCACCAGCAGAGTCTAGCCACCAGATTCCGGCGAAGTAGCCCACGGTTGGCATGATCAACGAAACAGTGTTGAAAACGATATCGGTCATAGCATCTTGTGCTAGTGCCTGGACCGAACTGGACTTGCTCAAAGCACACCACCACCAACAACCAACCTTGGCAAAGATGGTGACCAACATGATTGCAATGGCACTGTTTCCAATCTCCACAACAATTCTTTCTTCTGGGGGACTGAGGAAGAGTTTTTTGAAGGACGCAAGGCCCACCTGGAAGAACGAAATGATGATGATGACCGAGAAAATCAAGATTCCCAAAGGCTCGAGTTTCGTTCTTCCTATGGGGTAGGCGATTTGAGTGCGCCAGTTCTTCGTGTTGGAAAGCCTGTTGGCAATGTAGATGATGAAAGTCGACAAAAAGTCCAACACGGAGTCAACCAAGGATGCCACCACAGATAACGAGTTCGTCAACACGGAGATAACGACCTTGCCAATCAACAAGAGGAAGTTGATGAAGAAATTGACCAAAATGGCCACTAGCACGTCCTGAGAAGACTGCTCTTCGTCGTATCCCAAGAACTGGCCACCTTCACGGATATTGCCCGGCAAGTCATTCAACCGCGACTTGGAATTGGACTTTGCCATTTCTTCCGCTTCCTGAGGCGTGACACACTCGTCCTCCTCCAAAATGGGCAGATCCACCAACGTAGACAGATGTTTGGACGCCTTGCTGTCTGTGTAGGTGGACAACATGTTCAAGTGGATTTTTCCGTAGTCCAAAAAGTTGTCGATTTCCGTGTACCTTTCGATGAGATAGTTCTGTGTCTCGTAGAACTTCCGAAGCCCTCTCTTGCGGATTTTGTGCGTATCTTCACGCAAACTGTCGTCCCACGCAGCCAAGGATCTGTAGCTGCCAATCAACTTCTCTGGTCGCAACACGCTCAAAATGCTCATGCGTTTTTGTGGGTTGAGGTCACCATCGGCCTCCAAATCAGAATGGATGGACCCGTTTTCTGGCACAAAATTGGTCCCCGACAAATCGTGAGACGACGAATTGGGATTCAGCACGGTGTATCTGCTTGAAAGCAACATCTGGAAAAATGGCGGTTGGGCATGGTGTCCGTGGCCCTGTCTGTTTAATTCCACCACGGAAATTGATCTCCGGCGAATCCGTTCGCTTTCGTCGATGTCCACCGACAGCGACAAGTCCTGGTGGCCGTCGAAGTAGCCGTTGGCGCCCGAAAGGGCAGAATTGGGCGCGGTGTCGTAAAGATGGTTTTGGTTTTCGAAAACACTTCCAGAATTGTGGTTAGGCGGTCTGAAAGGCGTCTGTTTGGGTAGAAGAGGGGAACGCTCGGATCTCTCTTCCGTACGACCGACCCGTTCTGTGGGAGCACCTCTTTCGGGGCGATAAAGGGAAGTTGCCGAATCGGACTTTGTGATGTTTGACATTCAGCGATCGATAAGAAAATGAAAAACGGAAGCTGCCGGAAAGAGCGAGGAATAGGAAGCAGCCAAGAGTGAGGAATAGGAATAAGCAACGGGATTCGAAGTTCTCCAACCAGCGTGTGGGTTTTGCGATGGCGGAACTGATAGCAGTGGTGAAAATGGGTAGTGAATTCGCATCTCAAAGTCCGAGAGATTACCACGGGGCCGAGCCAACCCTAAAAGGAAATTCTGCATCAGATAAAATGGCTGCAAAGACAGAAACGTGAATTGGGGGCATCCATATGAGGCATGTCTTGTGAATCTACGTTTTTCGGAATTTTCTTGGGCTCACTCCGAGGGATAAGTGATCTACCTGAAAGAGGAGAAATGCAAAGACCGTTATCGAAGAAAACATAGAAAACGAAGAAAACATAGTAAACGAAGAAAATCGAAAAGAAAACGAAGCGAATCGAGAGAAAACGAAACCAGACCAGAAATTGCATCAGTTCCTTTTGTTTCCACTAACGCTTGGTTCATACCTACGGGCCGGTGCATCCAGAGGGTTACCCGCACGCTCAGTTCTCAATTTTTTCTCACTATAAAAAAAACTTTTCTCACTTCTCTTTTACCCAAGCTTGAGCGTGGATTCGTTCATACCTCGAGAATGGATGGTATGTTCTCGTTTAGGCTTCTCCTGATGATTGTTCTCACAACATATGTCCCGGTGACCACGTGAGCCAAGGATTTTAACATGCATCACCATCTGACCTTAAAGCCTATGCTGATGAATTCTCACTAACAAATTAAGCGAACACGTGACTTTGTAATGGATGTTGCTGGTTTCTGGAGAAACCCTCAGCTACCAAGACAATGTGGTGATCGACAGATTTTATGATGAAAGAAAAATTTCAGTTCTGCTTCTGAACCAAATATTCATGAAGATAATCAAATTTACCAAAACTTCTGACCAAATCTGTTGATCAACGCATTGTCTTAAAGATCGTTGAAAAAAAATTGATGTATTCGTAGCCTAAACTCTAAAGATGACAATCTTGCCGTCGATTCCGGACGTGCTCACCTGGCCCCCTTCGTACCATCTGATACTCGAAATGGTGTTCTGGTGGATAGTGCTCAACGCCTTTCCGGAACCCTTCTGGCTAGGTTTGTTCACTCTGCCCTTCAAGTCCATCTGCTTGAACATGTTGAGCGCATCTTGCCCCGAGATTTCTGCGTCCTCGTCAGCCGGCACGTCGTGGATCAAGTCCTTCTGCTTCTCCACGTGGTAAGCCTCTTTCCACCCGTTCTCACTGCCCTCGAACACAATCAAGTTGCAATTGTGTCCGCCAACGACAATTCTACCCTGCAAAAAAAGCAACGACTTGAACGGCAAGTAGCTGGTCTTCACCGTGACAAACGCAACCGGAGGCTGGCCCTCTCCGCCTGGATACACCACCAGAATGGAGCCGTCATGTGACACAAAGGCCAAAGAATCTCCGGCCCCGTCGTCGTTGAAAGCCACATCGTGGATCCACGCCCCCGTGTCGTTGGTGTAGTCTCCCACAAGCGTCTGGAAGGGCAATTTGGTGCCCCACACAGAAGGCTCTGGTTTCTCGTCCACACCTTTGATGAAGGCCGAAAAAACCCTCACGTGCCCATCCGTGGATCCCGAGGCCAAGAGCACGTTGTTCGGGTGCCACGACAAGCTCGTGACCGTGGACTTGAGCGGTTTCTTGAGGTGTTTCGACACCCACCAGTCGTTTTCTTCTTCGTAGTAGCAAACGGCGATCACACGGTCGGCAGAACCCACGGCAAATTTATCTCCGTGGGGCGACCATTTGCACACGGTGGCGGCTCTGTTGATGCGCAAAAGCACCAAAGTGGGCTTGAACTGGTGGGTTTCGTCGTTCCATTCCCAAACCAAGGCATTTCTGTCCTGGGAACAGGTCAAAATCCGGGATCCGTCGGGCGAGATGTCGACAGATGTGACGGTTTTGTCGTGGCCCTTCAAAACAGTCACAAGCTGCGGCTTGGAGGCGGAGTTGGCCGATGTCTGGTACAATTCCACGGTGTTGTCCTTGGTCACGGCCAAAAGGTCGTACCCGGGCGAAAAACAGTGGTCCTTGATGGGCTCATGGCCCAATTGGTAAATGATTGGCGACAGCATGATCACAGGAGGTCTCTCTACTGGGATCGTGGGGTTAAAGAAAGTGAGACTTGGGTTTGAGTGGTGGGAAACACCCGTACACCAGACCTATTGGGGTCGTCGTCCCGGGGGGATTTCGGGGTGCGAGGAGCTGTTTGGGGCTTGGAGGGGTAGATGTGGGTACAGGTATGCGGTGTGGAGCGTTTTGGGGAAGGAGAGCTTCCGATGGTGGATACTTGGAAGTGGTGAAACGTGGTCACGTGACATGAAATAGTCATGGCAGTAGCCTTGACGAGGCTACGGTTTCAAATGTTTACGCTGTCGGATTCTTGACGAGGCTACGGTTTCAAGTTGTTTAGCTGTCGGATTCGTGCATTTGGCCGGTCGTTCGGTGCAATTGCCCTGTACGAATCTAGAAAGTGTCTTTGTTACGCCTGTCTTCGACAAAGCCCTTGGCCTTGGCCCAGGCCTTCGTGACCTTTTTGTTTTTCACCGTGGACATCTTGCCGTCGGCCCTCTCCATGAGGTATGCAAACATGTCTGCCGTTTGCTTGTCGAACAAGATTCTCAACCACAAAAACACGAACATGGTGATCAACTGGAAGCCCGAAGTCTGTCTAAACAACAAGGTACGGAGAAGCAAATACACGGCCAACACCAAATTGTCCACCCCGATGATGGAGGACAAGAAATCCGACTGTTTCTGCACTGGAGCAATCTTCTTGTGTTCTGCCAACTGCAACAACGAAATCAAGAAAAAGGGAATGATTTTGAGCACCGACTTGAACGTAAAGCACCACACGACGGCCAACACAAGGTTCTGGAAGTTGTGCTGGGCAAGCAAAGTGGTGAAAGGAGGCAAGTAACGCAAGCCGTACTTGTGCGACATTGTGCTGATCATCGCCAAAGAAGCACCGAGAAGCGCCATCCGGTAGCAAATTGAGTTGATATAATACCTGTTGGGCAACCACAAAGCCTGCCAAACGAGGGTGACCAAGCCGAACACAATGCACATGGCGTGGCCGGCCAACCAAATCTGGTACTTGATTTTGGAAGGACTTCCGTGTTTGCGGACGAGTTTCCTTTTCTGGAGTTCTGGTGCAACTGTTTCGTTGGTGACTTCTGACATGGCAATTAGAGATGGATTGAGTTGAGAACTTGACGTTTATGCAGAGAATGGCGGACTGCAGGTGGACATTCTATTGCTTCGGCTAAGATACGCGGGAGCGGTTGAAACTGTGTTTGGGTATATTTGCATCTGAGAAGTGGTCGGGATTGGGGAGGTAGCCGTTTTCTTTTGCCGTTCATTTTAACTATGTGTTCTTTCAACTACTCCTTGAATTGGCGATCACATGACTCAAGGTAAACTGGAGAGGTACTGGTGTGAGCGCTAGTGTTGATGCATGGCACCTGATCCAAATCAACAATAACAATGTCTAAAGAGATTCTAACCTCAGATTTCACAGCCAGCAGCACGCTACTGCTGCTCGAAAAACAGGTTCTTGTGCAGTACCAGAGTCTAGCAGTGAAGCTCAATACGCTTTCGGATGAAATCAGTAAGCTCAACAAGCTGATTCCTGGCCAGAGTGAAGCGGGTGCTGGTTCAGCGGATGCGCTTCTTCAGAACATGCGTAATTTGGAGCGGAAAATGGGGCTTGTTTACACGCTTTTCCGGACAGCAGTATATTCGTTGCTTTTGCAGAATCAAGAGAACAGGGAAAGAGAAGAGAGGGAGGAGAAACAGGAGGAGCACAGACAATTGGAGGATTCTGATTTGTTGAGTGATTGAGGGGAAGAGACAGAGAATGTGTTGGTATCGATAATTAACCAAATTGTAGAATGTTGATCAAAGGGGACGAATTTATTGATTCAGAAGACAATGTTTGAAAGTTTCTAGTTGGTTTTGGAGCCTGGGGGTTCAGTTGGAGCCTGGAGGTTCAGTTGGAGCCTGGAAGTTCAGTTGGAGCCTGGAAGTTCAGTTGACTGAAGCTTCAATTAAAGCTATTCTGGATGACATTCAACTCTGACGTTTGAGTGAACTTGTTTTGCAATGAGACAATCGGACCGGATCCGACTTACGGCAGCATTTAATGTGCCATTCGGTTTGGAGAAGTGGAGAACCGGGGTGACAATACCCCATAAATCCTTCCAAATTTAGACAACCATAAAATGAGATCACGACACTCGTTCCAAAACTCGATGCAAACAATGAAACCCAGCGACTTCAGCAAAGTGGAAACTTGAAACTCCGTCAACCGACCCATTGCATGTTTCCTGTTTCTCTCCTGCCTCTGGAGTCAGTTCGCGATGCGAATCGGAGTCAGCACCGATAATAATATTCTCACAAAAAATCACAGAGTATTTAAACATCCAATTTCCCCATTCTTCGGCCCACACAATGTCTTCCTACGATTCCTACTCCACCCCGCTCTCCTCCAGATATGCTTCTGCGGAGATGTCCAAGATCTTCTCCTTGAGAAACAGATTTTCTACCTGGAGAAAATTATGGTTGAACTTGGCCATTGCTGAAAAACAGGTGGGGTTGCCCATCATCACCGACGAGGCCATCGAGCAGATGTCCCAGCACTTGGAAATCACCGACGACGAAATTGCTGCTGCTGCTGTTGAAGAAGCCAAGGTCAGACACGACGTCATGGCCCATGTGCACGTGTTTGGAGAACTGTGTCCCGCTGCTGCTGGCATCATCCACTTGGGTGCCACTTCTTGTTACGTCACCGACAATGCCGACTTGATTTTCCTCAGAGACGCTTACGACGTCTTGATTCCAAAGTTGGTCAATGTCATCGACAGATTGTCCAAGTTCGCTTTGGAGTACAAGGACTTGCCGGTTTTGGGATGGACTCATTTCCAGCCCGCTCAGTTGACCACCGTGGGTAAGAGAGCCACGTTGTGGATCCAGGAATTGTTGTGGGACTTGAGAAACATGGTCAGAGCCAGAAATGACCTCGGTTTGCGTGGTGTCAAGGGTACGACCGGCACCCAAGCCTCTTTCTTGTCGCTTTTCCACGGCGACCACGACAAGGTCGAGTTGTTGGATGAGACTTTGGTCAAGTTGTTAGGCTTTGAGCAAGTGTACCCCGTTACAGGGCAGACGTACTCCAGAAAGATCGACATCGATGTGTTGAGTCCATTGGCTTCTTTGGGAGCCACCACGCACAAGTTCGCCACGGACGTGCGTCTTTTGGCCAACTTGAAGGAGGTGGAAGAGCCTTTTGAAAAGTCTCAGATCGGCTCTAGTGCCATGGCTTACAAGAGAAACCCCATGAGATGCGAGAGAGTGTGTTCCTTGTCTAGACACTTGGGTGGATTGTTGAGCGATGCCATCCAGACTGCTTCTGTGCAGTGGTTCGAGAGAACGTTGGACGATTCTGCCATCAGAAGAATCTCGCTTCCTTCTGCATTCTTGACTGCCGACATTTTGTTGTCCACCATGATCAACATCACGTCCGGTTTGGTTGTGTACCCCAAGGTCATTGCCAGAAGAATCAGTGCCGAGTTGCCGTTCATGGCCACCGAAAACATCATCATGGCCATGGTTGAAAAGGGTGCTTCCAGACAGGACTGTCACGAGGAAATCAGAGTGTTGTCTCACCAGGCTTCCGACGTGGTCAAGCAGCAGGGTGGAGACAACGACTTGATCGAAAGAGTCAGAAAGACTCCCTACTTCCAGCCTGTCTGGGAAGAGTTGGACACTTTGTTGGACCCATCGACTTTCGTCGGACGTGCTCCTCAGCAGACAGAGAAATTTGTCAACAAGGACGTTGCCAAGGCTTTGGAACCATTCAAGGATATGATCACCACCGAGAGCGTCTCGTTGAGTGTGTAGGGGAGGAAACAGAACATAATTAACCATATACACCAGAAACCGGAAAAGCGAACTTAGTAGCACAAGAGGGCAACTTCAGACCGTTGCACAGGTAACAGATTACATAGGGATGCATTGAACAGACTTCTCACTTGGAGTAGTTATGCATGCGGGCTCAGAACTTGTCATAGCAGGCCCATACAGAAGATTCAAAGCCAGGGAAATATGCTCCAACGGGTCCCGGACTCGGTCATGTGGTCAGCAAGAATCTTGAGTGACTTCTCCGAGTCGCGAGCTCTGAGCCACCATTTCACGGAAATCTTGCAAAATTTCCGAAACTGGAAAGGTGGTGTAAATGCATCTGTCGGGAGGAGAATCTATCTCCAACACTCCGTTGATGAGATCTCTCTCGAAGATTCTCTTGTCCACATACAACAGCACAATGTCATCGGTGGGCACGATGTAGATTTTCATGTCACTTTTGTAGCGAGGTCTGGCAACGACCTTCTTGATAAAAAGATTGTTGGGAGACTGGCCCACTTTCCCAAGGGAAGCAACCATGTCGTCCATGAATTCTCTGTCATCGATGAGCCGGGTGTCTCCGGGGTTTGCAGACTCGAGTTTCAAGAGCACTGAACCGTCCTCGGTATTGGACGAAGCTCGTGTGACTCTGATCAAGGTGTAGTCTGTGGTTTGGAAAAGACTGGCCACTGCGGTGTCGAGAAGGTTGAAAGTCGTCACCATTCCTGGTTCTTTGTTGGGACTCGGAGGAACAGCTTCGTTTCCGATCTGGAAAGATTTGAGCACCTTACTGGAAACACCGGCAAGGTTGACCAAATTGGAGTCAATGAGTCGTACTCGCTTCACCACTGGCTTTTCCGAACCTCCTGCGAAATGCACATCGAAGTGTTGTTGATCTTTGGAGTCGGCCGAAATCTCGGACCCGAATAGCGTTTGGCTAGCCTCATCGAAGCTAACATGAAAAAATTTGGTTCTTCTGGCAGTGTGCGGAGCCAACTGACGATAAATTTCATGGACCGAGGGGCAGAGAATGAGCCGCACTCGGAGCCCAGCTTCCAACAGTTTTAAGTGAAGCTTAGACGAACCCGATTCAGTGGCTTGGCAATCTCCAAGGCGTTTGGAAGCAGATTTTCGCCGCAAAGCAATGTCAATTAGCTTTTTGTTCTGGAGGATATGGGGATGAATCTGAGAACAGAGCAATCTGCTCGCCCGGATTCCAGTGGAAAGTCCACGAGAGTCTTCTGCCAGAGAAGAGGACCTGGACTCAGATTTGCTTTCTTCCGGAGATTCATCACTATTGAGAAGATCCAGGATCCCCAACACTGAATAGTTCATTGTGGACTTTGGAGTGGCGACAGTTCTGAAGAATTCGGAATTCCACTGACGAGATCCGAGATCTGGTGTGGTCGGAGTTTTTGAAGTTTTTGAAAATGGCAAGTCTAACCCGTGAGAATTTCGTGAAAGATTTCTGTCGAAAAGGAGGTTATCTAACGTGCCACCGACGAATATGGACAAGGTACGTTGGGCTCCACAGAAAATGTGGGAGCAGTCTTCACAATAGCAAAATGTGGGTTGAAGAAAAATTTGAAACAAGCACCATCAAGGAAAGCCGTGGTGCAAAGGAAGAATTACTGGTGCCCGGCAACCAAATTCCTCTTCAGCGGTTGCTTTTTGGCGAGAGAGCAACCAAATACTGTCTCATCATGATACATGCAGCCATCGCGCAGGAAGATATGCATTCTGCGCACTTTGCACGAAACATTCTTGGAGTCACACAATATCGTTCGGGCCCTGGAGCCGATGCTAACGGAGATGTGACTTGCTGACCTGCTGCAAACTTACGAGGTCCACTCGGCCTCTCTTTCTTGGCATTTCCATTGAATTCGTGGACACTCCAGACATTCCCTGCAATACCTGCACGCAGAATATGCACTTGTTCTTGCGCCATCTCCTCAATAACTAATAGACAAGATTTCCACACACGGACTTGACCGAAAGACATCCAAAGCCTGTTTTGGGAAAGATTTGGAACGCTCGCCTGCGGAACCCCGTTGTATGCAGGGAGAGTCTCAATACTACGCTTGAACTGGCCGAAAATGGATCCGTATCTCGGCCATACGGGTGCAAATCCCAGAACATTCTGAAATCATTTTCGGAAGTGAAAGCAATACAGACCAGCCTCCCGCCCATGCAAGGCGGCTAAAATGATGGTAACACGCCAAGCCCGCCCCAGCCTCAATGCTCGTACGCCTCAGAATGATTCATATCCCGGATGTAGCTAGTGCGTCACGCCTGCACTCACATCTGCTGACTCTCGTAGTTCTGCAAGGGTCCCAATTGTGGAGATAGAAAGGTCCACTAGTCATTGTTGGTTTGTCATTAGGCATTTAGACGATGATTTACGACGATTTTTCGAACGGTGTGCTCCGCATTTCAATCTCAACTTTATTCTCTGGGTATTGTTTTCGTTTTTACCTACGAACAGAGCAGTCCTAGACCCTTCTCAGCCACTAAAAGTTCGAGCCCTGGTTGATGTTTCTGTCACGAACACCCAACTCGCCACTGAAGAAGTTGTCGTCTCCCTTCTCGTTCTTGCGCCAGAAAGTCCATCCGCTTCCATGGTCTTTGTTGTTCCGGCGTTTCATCCAAATGGTTGTGGCTGCAATGAGAAGCAAGCATGCGCCTCCCACGCCGACCACAACACCCACTACAATTTTGTTGGTGTCGCTCAAGCCCCCGGAAGACGTCAGAGTGGATTCTGCCGAAGCAGCCGAGGCCTCGGAATTAGATTGCGTGGAAACAGTCGTCTGCGTGACCACCACAGTCAGGCCGTTGGCCACGGAGAAAAATGTCGTTGTTACGGGGTCCGCGGGCTTTTCGGATGTCGAAGAACTTGTCCTAGATGTGGATTCCAGAGAACTGCTTGTCGCCGAAGACGTCAACCTGTCGGAAGTGGAAGCTGCAAGCGACGAAGCCGAAGGCGACTGGGTGGTTTGCAGGCTGGACGAGGGTGTGAAGAAAAACTGCGAGGACGAGGAAGAACTCGTCGTTCCGAAAAAGACAGAACTGGAAGTCGTCAGCGAGCTCGACGGAGAGGTGAAAACAAACAGCGACGTCAGCGACGTGGACAGCGACGTCAGGGAAGTGGACAGCGACGTCAAGGAAGTGAACGGAAACGAGGTGGAGCTGGTGGATTCCGAAGAAGAATTTCCCTCAGCACGTTGGTGCAATCTGACGGGTTTGTTCGAGTCCTGGGGGGAGATTTGTTCAAAAAGCAGCGTGGAGTTCTTCGGATGAATGGTGGTGTGGGCTGCTTTGCTGAGCGAATCAGCCTGGCTGTAGAGCACAAAAACTCCAGCCACGACGAGGAATGTGAGGAAAACGAACGAGCGAAGAGCCATTTTGTATCAGTTCGGGTAACACTCTTCTACAGGAATTTCAAGGAGTGGACAGGCTTTGAGAAGCGAATATGTGAACGTGAAAAGAAGTGGAGTTGATTCGAGGTGGAGTTGATTTGAGGCGCACTTGAAATGCAAAATTTGCCCATCCGGTCACGTGCGGGCCGTTATTTTTAGATAGGCAGCGGGCTTTGTTCTGCCGAGGGGGTTGTTTGGGAGAGGGTTGTTAGAAAGTGGTTGCAGAATGTGCTTTCTGGGCCCTGTGTTTGGATCCACGTTCGTGTTCTGGTGCTGGAAGTTTGGTGATTTCAATCCGATTCGCGTGCCTGATTCTGAAACATGGCTTCAATGTACAACACACATTTCGAGGCTTGGTGGGTGCACACGTTGAAATGAAAATGAAAATGAAAATAAACAACAGCTGGGACACCCGAGCTGCGTATGTTCTGCTCGGTCTTCCCGATATCCATATTGGCTTCGAGTTGAGAATAGGAGCCGCAGGTCGCACTGGATCTCTCTTAACGGGATGTACTAGGGGAAGACAATTTCTCTCAATCGAGTGAAGAACGTTCCATAGTGCTTCAACATATATTAGTTTACTCCAGCAACACATTGCACCAACTTTCACCGAAAAATCTTCAAAACTGGCGGAGTTACCTCCAAGGTATTAGTCCGGATAAGAGGGGTACCAGAGATAAGATTTCCAGTGACGTGCTTGCTCTCCACAATCGAGAAAGAATAACCAAGTGTTCATCTTATTAAATCTACCTTTATCCGAGCAGATGGTTACCGGTACTAATAGGGTGTGAGTATTTTTTTTTTCAACGATCATTGTATAATTAGGAAAATAAAATAGAAAAAACGAAACTAGAAGCTCGCTCAAGGTGCAACCTTTCCCATTCTGAGAGTGCCGCAGAGAATAGAACCAAAGACAGCTGAGGGCCAACGGTTTTTGTCCTCAGTCACATAATACTGAAGGGATCACCGGTTACTCCCTTTTGACGTTTGGCTGGTGTCTACTGTATCGTCTAATGTTCAGTAATCCTGATTATGCGAAAGTGTTGACAGAAAAAAAGACGCTTTCCTGCAGACACCCAATCGCACTGATAGCCATATTGTTTGACATTCATCATTTAATACTCCACAATGGCAGGGCTAACTTTCAGAGAGCAGATTGCCGGGTTCCCGGTCCGCCAGATGGTAGTGGTGTCGCTCATTCGTTTTTCCGAGCCTTTGGCGTTCACGTCTTTGTTTCCCTATCTTTATTTCATGATCAGAGATTTCCAGATTGCACCCACCGAGCAAGAGATTTCGAAGTACTCGGGATACTTGGCGTCGTCGTTTGCTTTTTTCCAGTTTCTTTTTGCCGTTCAGTGGGGCCGGATGCTGAACCGAGTGGGCAGAAAACCGGTACTTCTTTGCGGACTTTTTGGAACGTCGTTTTCGCTTATTCTTTTCGGATTCAGCAAGAACTACTGGATGGCGCTTTTCGCCCGGTCGTTGGCAGGTTCCTTGAACGGAAACATTGCCGTGTTGAGAACGGTAGTGGGTGAGATTTGTGTGGAAAGAAAACACCAGGCTCTTGGGTTCAGCACGCTCCCGTTGCTTTTCAACCTCGGTGCGGTGATCGGACCGTTGATTGGAGGATCCACTTTCTTCACTCGTCCCAGCCCGCGTAGTCCGTACGAAGATAAGTTGGTGGAAACGGGAATTGGAGAGCTCTACGATTCTTTCAGATCGAGGCATCCGTACGCTCTGTCGAACATCGCGGTGTCTGTTTTCCTTTGGTTCAGTTTGGTCGTTGGGTTTTTGTTTTTGGAGGAAACCAACGACGATTTCAGAAACAGGAGAGACCACGGGCTTGATTTGGGCGACCGCATTGTGCATTTTTTCGGAGGAACCCCTCCAATTCGGCCGTGGGGCAATAAGTTGACCGAGGAATCGCCGTTGCTCTCTGAACCTGGTGCTGTCTCTACACCTGACGCTGCTATTGCCACTTCAACCTCATCTGCTGATTCTATCAATTCAGAAGAAGATTTGGAGAGCATCGAACCGTACATTTCCAGAAGCTTGTCCAACGCTGTGGTGCGGCGTTTTTCGCTGACGTCCGAGTTGCCCAAACGCAAACCAAAGGCTCTTTCGCCTCGTGTGATCACTGTGATCGCAGCAAACTGCATCATTTCACTTCACAGCATCGCCTACAACGAGTTCTTGCCTGTGTTCCTCGCAGCACGATTCCACAAGGGTTCGCTCCACTTCCCGTTCCACATCGAAGGCGGATTTGGCTTGAACTCGAACTACATCGGCAATCTCTTTTCGTCGACCGGCATCATGGGCATGATCATTGTGCTTGTGATTTTCCCGTGGATGGACCGGACATTTGGAACGTTGCAGGGCTTCCGGGTCTCGTTGTGCTTCTTTCCGTTTGTGTACGCTGCTGTTCCCATGGCCATTTTCACTTTGCATGCCTACAACAATGCGTTTCCCAAGTGGTTTACTGCGGTTTTTTTGTACACCTTGACCTCCATGAAGTCGTTGGCTTCCGCGACGGGAATGCCGCAGGTGATGCTACTCAATCATCGTGCCGCAGAAAAAGAGCACCGTGCATATGTGAATTCCTTGACGATGAGCATGTTGGCGTTGGCGAGATGCATCGGCCCTATTTTGTTTGGCTACATCATGACTTTTGGCGATAATCACGGCATTGCGTGGTTGGCGTGGTGGCTTATGGCGTTGTTGGCTCTTTTTGGGTTGTTTCAATCGTTTGCAATGCGGGATTATGAGGACGATTGAGCAAGTGAGTTGCATGCAGAGATCTTCAGCCACTCGGGCTGACGAAATTCTGCGTTCAAACTTTTTTGTTGCATATTGGTGGTGTGGCTCGTGCATGAGAATTTTGGAGTCGATGTTTGGAGCTCTGCAAAGTTTCAAGTCACAAACTTGGAACATGTTCTCATTCTGCCCATTCCCTCATTCTTCCTATTCCCTCATTCTCTCCATTCTGCCCATTCCTTCCATTCTGTCCATTTCATCAATTCTGCCCGTCTATTCTGCCGTCTACAAGCCAGTAGATGCGATTAGCAATTCCTGTGGAGAAGTGCGGCATATTATCGCGTGGAGGTCAAATCCTAATCTACTGAGATTAGTCACCCGAATTCTTTCCCTAGCTTCTTTCAACAGCGTGTTTCGTTGTTCCTTCGTTTTTCTTTTCGGGTGAACTCATTTCTCGGAATTCTGTACTTATTGTTCCGACACCGTCTCTTCAAAGTGCGATCTCAAAACGAGTGTCATTTGACCAACTAATCCTTTCATTTCCAACTCGGAAACATACCTTTCGACTCCAACTCGGAAATATAATTGTTTTCCATTTCCTCATGTCCTTCAAAGCACAAGTGCTGGGTTTCCCCGTGTGGCAGATGACCGTGGTCAGTTTGATCCGGTTCTCTGAACCCATCGCCTTCACATCGCTTTTTCCGTATGTGTATTTCATGGTTCGGGACTTTGGAATCGCAAAGGACCCGACGGACATCTCTCGTTATACCGGCTACATGGGCGCATCGTTTGCATTTGCACAATTCTTGTGCTGTATGCACTGGGGTAGATTATCCGATCGAGTCGGCCGCAAACTCATCTTGCTCTTTGGATTGCTTGGGTCGGCGACTTCGTTGCTTTGCTTCGGCTTTTCCACAAATTTCTACTTGGCTTTGGGTGCCAGAACTCTCATGGGTGCATTGAACGGAAACATCGCAGTATTGCAGACCATGGTGGGCGAGATCGCGACAGAAAGACGCCACCAATCCCTCGCATTTTCAACCCTTCCTCTTCTCTGGAACGTGGGGTGTGTTGTAGGCCCTCTTATTGGTGGATCGAAGCTTTTGACCAGACCCCACATGGGACCTGGGCCTGCTCTGGAAAAAACCGGATGGGACGCCTTATTGGACCGTCACCCGTACTCGGGTTCGAATATCGTGGTGGCTAGTATGCTTTGTTTCAGTGCACTTGTGGGGTTTTTGTTCCTTGAGGAGACCCACGCCTCAGCTCGTAAGAAGTTCGACGTCGGCTTGGCTGCAGGTGACTGGATCAGGTCCAAATTGGGCTTCACGATCCCTGTTCGTCCGTGGGAAAGAGATTCACGGCCCCAGAAAGCCGCTTCCTCTCCTGCTGTGGAATCTGAAAGCGAGTCGGAAGATGAAAGTTCTCCATTGGCCACAGAGCCAGTTCAGATTTATGGATCGGGAGACGACGAGGCTTCCATCAGCTCGCTGGGTCCTCTTACTAGACGTGCATCCTTTGCCCTCGTGCGGAAATATTCGTCCAACTATTCTCTTCACCCTACTGTCACCACTGGTTCGGTTGCTGAAGAAACAAAGAACTTGCTCAAGGCATTGCGCAATAGGAACATTTTCACCAACAAGGTCATTGGCACCATGGTAGTGTACTTTCTTTTGTCGTTCCACTGTCTCATCTATTCGGAATTCGTGCCTGTTTTCCTTGCGGGTCGGTTCCAACGTGACCTGCTCTCGTTTCCGTTCCATATCCGTGGAGGCTTCTCTTGGGAATCCCAGGATATTGGAACATTGTTGTCGTCCACTGGTTTTGTTGGCTGCTTCATCATTATCTTCTTGTTTCCCTTCTTGGATAGACATGTCAGGACCATCAACGGATTCCGTTTCGCGTGTGCAATGTTTCCCATTGCCTACTTGTGTTTACCATACATCATCTTCACACTTCCGGGCTACAACCCAGCTTGTCCTCCTTGGGTGCTGACGTTTTTGCTTTATGCGTGTGCAGCTGTGGCTGTTTTGGGTTCTTCGTTGGCATTTCCCCAGATTGTCATCTTGATCTACCGGGCAACCACGCCCAAACACCGTGCGTTTGTCAACTCGGCCAATATGAGCTGTACATCTTTGGCTCGTTGTTTGGCTCCACTTATCTGGGGAGCCTTGATGTCTTTTTTTGACAAGCTCGGAATCAGTCAAGTGCTGTGGAACTTGTTAGCTTTGATTGCACTCTTTACGTTGGTCGTGTCATTGAGACTTGATGAATACGATGAGGATTTAAAGGATGAGGATGAGGATGAGTAACGGGATTAGTTAATAAGTAATAAGTCGAATCCACTCATCTCAAAAATGCACCTATATCTCTCTAACCCGAAGGGATCTGGAAACTTGTATGAACTCTGGAGCGTCATCTCAGGTATATGGAAGCGCCCGTCGTTTCAACTGGATGGCTAGTCTCTTTTAAGAACGTCCAGAGTGCATAGGAGCTCTCAATTGTCTGTGGGATGCCTCCAATACCCCTTATAGCCGTACCCTTAGTTATATTTATGAGGATTCCAAGTCCTGGTGGAGGCCCTTGGGAGTTGGTGAAGACCTTTCCCTCGATTTTTTTGCGCCAATTTGAATCGTTTGATCGCTTTGCACGATTAGAGTTTTGTGAGAGAATGACGAAGTGGACTACGCATTAGTGCCCTATTCCGATAGGGACAGTTTACTTTCACCTCATCTCGAGTGCGTCCCAGATCTAAGTGATCTGAGACCGTGGGTTTTTCTGTATCCTGTATGTTCTATCGCTTCAGTTTTCTTAATTATACTACGATCGTTTCATTTTTTAACTTTGATTTTTCGCATTTCTGTCTGAAAAATGCAGAATGCTCACAAAACACATATCCTCCAGAAAAGAGATGACAGACTACATTCTACTGTGCCACCATCACTCAAACATCTGCAAAATGCACTGGCAAACAGCTCAACCGTTCTTTCAGACAGGGCTCCTGCATTAAAAAGATTCGCTTGGCCTTTTCTGTGCACACTGGTCATTATGGCTATAAGTACAGCCGTTCCTGCAAACCTCACTTTCAAATTTCCAAATTCAAAATGTACGTTGAAGATATCTCTAAAAGATTCTTCAGCACCACCCACAGACACCGGTACTGGCTTATTTGGCTTTTGGCTGTTCCTATTCTTGTCATCCTTATTTTCGTATTTATCAAGAGAAGAAGATCTACTGCTGTGGTGATGACCAACGACGACTACTACCAGCAGCAGCAACAGCAGCAGCAGAACATGAATTACACTGTTCCGATAGTTCCTCCAGCCCAGCCACAACAAGCATACTATGGACAGCAACAGGGCTATTATGAACAACAGCCCAATATTGAACAACAGGGATACAATTCTGGATACGGCAACACCGACGAAAACAATATCCAGTACGCCCCTCCTCTGCACCCCCCACCAGATGCGGGGCTGAAGGAGCAATACTATGCCCCTCCGTCGGAACCACCAAAAGGCCACACTAGAGATTAATACAGATAGACAATGATTCCCATGTATTGAAAAAAAAAGTACGATTCCCGTCGTTTATATAAAGATGGATAAAAAAATGTGGCTCAAATGAGCAGTATTATAGTTTGTCGTTGAGCAAAGCACCGAAGACCTACCCCAACAGGAAATGGAAAGCAAAAGACCCGAAACACATGCTTGAATAGGTTTAGCATATGTATTTCTTAGTTTCTTGGAATCCCCAAAACCGTCAAACAGTGGCCTAATAGCACTTTGCTCTCCCAGGACTCGTTTAGAATCTCTGGTTAGACTTCTTGGCGCTCAATCTCTTTTGGATTTGAAGAGCGGCAATGCCGATGGCGGCGACTCCGACAATACAGAAGACAACAATAACACCAGGGGGAAGCATTTTTTCAATAGGTATAGATAAGAAAACAAGAAATGAGATTTTGTGTCCAATATATATGACTGCGTCATTTTTGGACGACTGTTGATATACAGAGCCCTTTTGGGTTTGTGTCACGACAATTCGGGAAAACCGGGGTGGGGGGGCCGGATAGATTCTATTGTCTGCCGGATAAAACAAACATGTGCAGGCTAGTCTTCGGAAAGCTAAACATTCCAAGCAGATTTGTGTGGGCAGTCCCGGAGAGACGATAAGCGGTAGGTGGCGAAGAGCCGAGTGCTTGAGGGAAGTCGGAAATATCCGAAAACGTGAGAAGAAGAACCGGAACAACAGCGAGGGTGCGCTCAATTCCGGGGGCTTGTCGTCCAATAGCCGTGGACTCACCCAATGTCCTATCCTGCGTTCATGGAAAATCCTCTATAACAGAAGATTATT
Organism: Danielia reshetovae; assembly: GCA_030558395.1. Classification (NCBI taxonomy): domain Eukaryota; kingdom Fungi; phylum Ascomycota; class Pichiomycetes; order Serinales; family Metschnikowiaceae; genus Danielia; species Danielia reshetovae. The sequence goes on from JAJMSL010000006.1 coordinate 178,291, forward strand.
TCCGTGCCGATCGCAGCCGAATTAAGCCCTCAAATTCGGAACTCGCGGCATTTCCACTGGTCTGCAGGCCACGTTCTTCCACATGAACACCAGTACCTCCACCATGTTCAGAACACTTGAAATAATTGCGGGGCACGCACTTCCACGTGAGAGCAAACCTGTACACCCCACCCTCTCTCAGAACACTAGAGATTTTATCGCTCAGGGTGGAATGGTACAGTGGTGAATGGTACAGTGGTGATGGAAGAAGTTTTGCGATTGCATCACCATGGCACCGAATGAGCCAAAATAGCCGACATGTACTCATTTGCAAGTCAACCATTTATCTCCGATTTGAGCCTCTCAAAGACAAGGAAGGATAGTAGTGTGATAGAAGGGGATAGAATGGAGGTGTGACAGCTGTTGATATACGTGGAGTCGAAAATAGCCCCTCCGAACATGGTGCGAAATGCGTTTGAATATCACATTAGGAATGTCACATGCTATCTGAACGTGATTATGGCATCCATATAAGTATCGTGGCACATTTGGGTAGCAAGCGACATTGGTTCAAATAAAGCAATGTCAAAACATCAAATCACTCTCAAGAACGGCGCACGCTCGTTCAGCGCCTGGAGCTCGCATCCAGAAGCTTCCATTGGTGTCGCCAACTTTGACCGGGTTATCTTTTTCTTGCACGGATTCCCAGACAACAATGACTCGTATGACAAGGTACTTCCAATAGTAAAAAAGCACTACAAAGACCAAAGAGTGTTGACGCTCTGTCCCTTGTTGAGAGGGTACGAAGCGTCGTCGCAGGGAAAAGACGAGGACTACAAAATGTCCGACTTGGCTGACGATGTAAAAGAATGGATTTTGCAGATTGTGCCCAACAAAGAGATCCCCGTGCACTTGGTCGGCCACGATTGGGGAGCCATTGTGTGCTTCAAGACGGCCTCCAAGTATCCTGATTTGGTGACGTCCATGGTGACGATGGCCATTCCATACCTCACCAATTTGAGAGTTTGGCACTATCTTTGGTATGCCCCCATCCAGCTCTATCTTCTGAGCTACTTCTTGACTATGCAGTTTGCATTTTTGTACAAGAATAAGTTTGGAAACTTGTTAAGCAAGGGCTACTTGGACTCGATATGGGAGTTCTGGTCGCCTGGATGGAGTTTTGACAACGACATCACGTCGGTGAGAAAGACCTTGGCCCAGCCCGGGGTACTCGAGGCTGCCACGGCCTTTTACAGGAATCTTTTCCGTCTTTCGATAATCCGAGAGAGAAAATGGGCCATTGACTTTCAGCAAGTGCCGACGTTGATCTTGGGAGGCGATCGCGACGGGTGCATGACCCCCAAGTTGTTTGAGTTGGAGTCGCAGTTATTGGCTCCATTGCCCAAGGTGAAGGTGCAACTTTTGGCCGGAGTGGGCCACTTTTTGCACCGTGAAGACCCGTCCAAGGTCAGCGAGTTGGTGTGCGACTGGTTTAGCAAGTACAGCTAATTTGAATCCGATATGAATCCATGAAGGAGTAATTGTATCCTAAATAAGCAATGCTCCCAAAATCGGAGATATTGTGATTGCCTTCGGGATCTGTTGCGGCTTTATTTGTCCATTGGCCGAAGCTTCTATGGAATTGGCCGAAGCTTCTGTAAAGGTTACATATCCCAAATAAGCAATCAGAATTCGAGATCTTGTGAGTATCTGCCGAACAGCCGTGGTGGCTTCATAATTGAATTGGCCGAAGAATTGGGTGAAGTAGTGTCCATGGATGGCCAAAATTCCATGGAAGTTCCAACCAATATTTCAGCCTCGGAACAACCAATATGTCAGCCTCGTCGGAATAAATTGAACCATCAGACCCTGAAAAAGCCGCACTCATGTCTCGAAAATCATACGGGTATTGTTCCTTTCTTCGTGGAACTTCCTTCGTATATAGAAGATTTCACGACTTCTACAAATGTGTATGCTCGACTGCGTCAACATGATCCACATGACTTTTTGGCCGACCTTCCATGGAATCCAGACAGCAAAACCTTTAATCTTTCTTTTTCGAGGGTTTGACCAGTATTCAGCAAGGTAGCAATGCACCTGCACATAAGTTGCGCTAAATTATGTACCACATTATCCACGCCCGATAACGCACGTTTAAGTCATCGAAACGAGAACAATCCCTGACATGACGTGGGCGAATGTTTCAAACATCTCAAGGGAATGTGAGACTGTTTAATACGCGAAGATGTTTGTACACACCACCAATAAATATTACCTTCACGGAATGAACCGTGGGGGGTGAATCTTAAATATAAATATTTGGACGCTCGATCCGTTTCAACAAAAATAAAGTTGTGGGGGGAATCAAAAGCCAATTCATCAACTAAAGAAGTCAAAGCCTCGACGCCGCATCCGGAAGTTCTTCCGAGGTAGTGCCTAAACGGTTGGTGGATGTGTTATCATAACCCATAATGCAGTCGTGGGGAAACCAAAGTAGTCTGGGTGACACCGACCAGCGGGGCTGCAAAACGCCGTGGGTCGAAAGTTTGGAGAAACTACTCATTTGAGCCACCTCCCCTCGTAAATCGTAACGTATACGTGCAGCACTTAACAGGTTGGCAAGAATCCTCCGAATAGAGCTGCATGATCACCTAGCGAGGCGTTGGCCAGCGGCTGGAGAGATAAGACGTACTGCAAGATAGCAAACGCAAAAGCACAAATCTAGACCTAGACAATAACGGTACAGGACAAGTCACGCTAACTCCACACACAAAGGCTACACAGTGCCAAACCTTCTTTGCAACGAGGAGGTCGGCGTTAGTGCCCTCGACATTTTGAAGATTAAGAAACTTTAGGAGGCGGTAGGCGAATGTTATTCACTGCCTGGGCGAGTAGTACGAGGCATAGGGAACTTCAAGAAGTGGCCCCAGAACGGGGGCGCCTGCAGGCCACAGAGGGGAAGCTGGTGCATCTCAGAGGGCGGCTTAGCGGACGGATCGTGCAGGACGTCTGCAGGGTTGTTCTGAAACCGTGCATGCGTCTCTCCATCGTAAATGTGTTCGCATTGGAGAACACGGTGGGCTTCGCTTCATTTTGCAAGGGCCCAACAATGCCGTCTTCCGTGCATGAAGAATGCATGGGGTTCTACAATCCGCAAGAATTCCCGTAAGATAGAAACATAAACACTAGCGTCGACCTGCGACGATGTTTAGAGCTGCTCAGCAGCGTCATTGAGCGATCCAGAATTACGTACCGTAGACCCGTACGTGGCCTGCCCCATAGAACTGAATGTACCGAGCTTGGGGTTACCAAACGGCTGCTCCCAGCTGTAACTCTCCACACCTGACGCTAGAAGCTGTGTCTGGGGAAATGTGGTCTGCACCTGAGTCGGGAGGAGAAAATGGTGGCCCCATTGGGCCGGGGCTGAAACATCAAACCGATCGAACTTCTCCTTGTCGAAGCCGTCGTCGTAGCGATCAAATCCTGCGTACTCAAGGTCCGGGGCCAGCACGGTGAAGTTCAGGATGTTGTCGTAGCTGGATGATTCCAGCCAAAAACTGGTGGAGCTGAGTGCGCTTAGCGTGCTCAGTGTCAGCTGCCTGGAAAAAGTTTCTGGCGTGTGAAGGAAACCCGTGGGGTCCGAGTTGCAACGTAGGTCCTGGTCGGGGTACTTGTTTGGTTCCAGGTAAGAGGGTGCCCAGAGTGTGTTGGTCAATTCCATCTTCACCTTGGGGCTGACGGTGACACTCAACGGACAGTCCACGACATGCTTGAAGTTGTAGCCCAACGGCATGTCGTTTTGTACAGGGCCTCGCATTGCAGCACCCAAGTCGTAGTTGGACGAAACGGCCCCCTCGGAGTCTGGGCCCAACGTGGACGATGAGTCGGAGTCGTGGGATTTTTCTCTGGTGGCACCGCGTCTTTTCGCGTCGGAAGCTCTGCGGTTGCCACGCTTGAGAGGGCCACTGACGAAGGTGCATTCGCCCTTGTTGAACTGGACACACGCCATACAAGGGATGGTGTTTTCGATGATGCAGCATGTCTTGCGTCGCCTGCAGAAGTCGCAGGGCCGCTTGGATCTGGATTTGTAGGGGCGTACAGAGTTGACTCTGGAGGCTAAGAGCTTTTTGGACAACTTCATGGCGATGTGGAGCAAAAGTGGAAGTGCGTGTGTTTATATAGGTGATGGGGATATGCACGTACCAGGCACATCTAGATTACAACATTGCATGCATCATGCACGCGCGCGTAAACCGCACCATTCACCAATTGGGCGTTGGGCGTGCGTTTTCTCTTCGCAAATGACAAGGCCTGCACGCAGGAGTGGAGAGTGTCAGTTCCTGTTCATAGCTTGCGGGCTTTTTTCGCTAAGATCAGGATTGCCATGAATTGCCGGGGCGGAGTGTTGATGGTTGTTATTTTTAATTGGGGCGGTGGGTGTCCATGACGACGGTCTTTTCGCTGACGGTTCGCTGACAGTTTCGCTGACGGTCGTGTCAATCTCAGGGTCCCGATCTGCGATTTGGGTGATCCTCGGCGGCAGTGAGGGTGCACATGTGAATGCGAGGTTTTCCAACTGTGACTCGTCATCGAATTTGCCGGGATGCACCAGGGATCATTAGCTTTTAATCTAACAAGCTTTTAACTGTGCGCCTTTTTCGCCAACGGGTGGCTGGGGCTATTTTTCGTATTTATTAATGTGTGTTGTGGATTTTGAGTTTTGTAATGCACTTTGCATTGCACTTCAGTATTCTGTTTCCTTTTCTGCGTTTCTGTCGGTTTTTTCAGTCATTGTGTTCTCTTTCTGGTCTTGCGCCTTAAGTTCATTGTTAGCCTTCTTCTGTCACTTGGCGTAAAGGTTCGTTATCGATCTTCCGATTGATCGAGGACAATTGCATCTGAAATTCGCCAACGATGTGTGTTCGCTGATAGGCGATTACTAGTATTGGGCATGCGTCAAGTACCCCGATCCATTGTATTACACCACGTATCAGTGCCCCATGCTTGCCACCTCCTCAGTTTCATGCGACCTGGTCCACTGCATATACGCCTGTGCGGTGAAAACAGTACTATGTTGTATTTCTCGAACCCGTCGAACCGCATTCATAAACTTCTATTCCTAATTCAACTGCCGCATCCATAAACTTCTCTTCTAGTTCAACTGCCGCATCCATAAACTTCTCTTCTAGTTCAACTGCCGAATCCATAAACTTCTCTCCTAGTTCAACTGCCGCATAAACTTCTCTCCTAGTTCAACTGCACGTAGTTGCCGGGAAAAGACCCTGTCTGTCCGTTGTATCTGCCAGTCCACCATCCGTTGGCGTCGCCTTGCTCCACTACCTCAATCACCGCTCCAGCAGCGAAGGTCAAGTCTCCCTGTGCCTGCGCAGTGTAGTCGTACAAAGCAGTGCACGTTTTTCCGCCTGGTGCGGGAACAGCCCCGGCAGAGTAGGCGGGGGGAGCTGCGGCAGCCGCCACCGGACTCTGGTAACCTCCGGCTGCTGCAGGGGCACCGTATGCACCAGGGGCAGCTGCAGCAGCAGGCGCTCCGTACTGGCCATATGTTGGAGTGGCAGCTGGCGCAGCAGAATACTGCTGCTTTTCCGCGCCGTACGCACCAGGAGCGCCAACAGGCGCACCGTACTGGCCATAAGTTGGAGTTGCAGCGGGCGCAGCAGAATACTGCTGCTTTTCTGCTCCGTATCCAGCATACTGCGCTTGTCCCGGCGCGTACCCTGGCACCTCACCCGCAGGAGGCGTGCCAGCGTTCATCTGGTTCCTTCTTTTGGTGGCTTCCAATCTACTTTTGGCGTGACCCACCTTGAAGTGCGTGATGCCGATGGCGTCCGCCTGCTCCTCGATGTTTCCCTTTTTGGCGTGGTACGCCTCGACAATGTCCGAGCTCAAGTCAAAATACGGGATCTTCAACTCTTCCATGCGCTGGTACAACGTGTAGAAGATGTTGAGCTGCATGTAGTAGAACGACACAAACAACGGCTTGATGAACTCCAGCTGCATCTGGAACAACACGGGCAACTCCTGCTTCAACATGTCGTTGTAGTAGTCGTACTCCTGTTGGGCAATCAGCAAATCGGCCTCCGCGTTGTACATTTTCTCCTCGTCCTTGGGCGTGCGCTCCTTTTTTTCCTCGTACTTTTTGAAGGTTCTGAGGCGTCTGTCCAAGTCCACCTGCTTGTGGTCTCTCTTGGTGGCCATTTTGCGGATGGCCTGGATCACCTTCAAGAGTTCCTGCGCCGGGTTGACAATGCGCTTTTCGATCAACTCCAAATCGGGTTTCAATGTTTCCTTCAATTCCTTGACAACTTCTCGGTACAGCTCGGCAGCCTTGATACCTTCTGGATTATCTTCGGGAATCGTGGCGTTCGGGTCGGATAAACGGCCACTGATGGGTTTGTAAATTTCTTCAATGGCCTTGGAAAAGTCGATCTGGTAGTCCAATATGCCATTGACGGCGGAAAAATACCGCTTGGACTCATCGCTGAGTTTCTTGGTCTCGACTTCCATTTCCTTGAACCGTCTTTCTGCGTCCATGTAAACGGCGTCCTGGGTGACCTCGCCCATGTTCATCTTGGCACGGAAGTTCTGCGGAGCACGCACGATCGATTTCTTAAGTCCTTTGAACGACATTGTTCGGTGGTGCAAACGTAGTTGAGTGTAATTGAGAGTTTAACTTGGGGTGACGAGAGCAATTCGCGGCCGACGGCACGTGAGAATTATTTGCACCCATAGTGCGGATATGGAAGTTGATTGGGTGAGTTGTGCTTCATTCTTGGAATGGATACAGCTTTGGTTTGGAGGAGTTTTGGTTGGAACCGATTTTGAGTTGTGGGAAAGGAAGAGAAGTGCAGAAGGAGGACGGGAAGGGCATTCTGAGGTATCACGATCTTTCACATTTAGGATGCAAATCTGGATTGATGAATGACATTCAAAGTTTGCCCGCCTTAACTTTGTTTCATAAATCTTGGGAGATACAAGCTCTGCAGTAGTAGAAACAGGATGTGAGACGATACTCTCCCCTTTCTTGCTAGTGTGGATGGAAACATTGAAATATTCCTCCCGCCTGAACTGGAAGCTTCATTAAAGCAGTAGAAGCAGATCGAAGCGGGACATTAACTGCAATTGATTCAAGATCATTGGCTGCAAGTTCCTATGTTTTGCATTTTACTGTTTCCCGGGTCAACGTTGAGCAGTCAGCAGAAGACAGAAACGAGATTTATCAGTAGACACTACAGAAACCGCAAGATGCTGAAAAAGTGAAGCGAAAGCACTCTCCCTAAGGACCAGTTGATAGACCCATGGAAGAATGACAAACGACTTAGATCAGTGGAAGAAAATTGCCACCCAAGATGCGCACAAGATTCTGTGTTCTCCTTCAACTTTCACCACCGATACTACTGAAAAAGATGAAAGTGCCCGAAAGTACTCAGACTTCCAACACGTCCACTTCCAGCCACTAGAAGGTCATGCACCTCAAATTTCAGGTCTTCTCTACATACCTGGAGATATGGGAGAAATTCATCAACTCCCCATTTTCTCTCCACCTCGGGTTTAAGCGCATTTGGTTTTGACGAGACCTGAGCAAAATCGAGCCACAACACATCAGCACACGCAAAGCAATATAAATTGCCAAGAATCCCACCAACCAAAGGCCCCTTCATTCCGTCTTCATCCCGCTATTTCCCCAATAGGTCCCAAGCCATCCCGAGAATTGTAAGCGCATCACCTGACTAATCTCAACTTTTCACCACGCTTTGCCTCTTCAAATCTGACCACCTTCACCTTCTACCACCAAAGATGTTGGACATGCAATCTTTTGACGTTTTCACGACTACGGGGTTCCTTCCCGACAAGCTCCCGGTGTCGCGGTTGCCCCAGGAGTACTACAGACCCTGGGAGGACTTGGTAGCAAATCTCCCAGCTGTGCTTTTGAGCAGAAGAATCAGAAATCTCGTGGACAAGGTCCCGTTGCTTCTGACCAAACACCTTGAATCCACCGGAGAGACCAGGAGAGCGTACCTGGTTCTTGGATTTTTGGCCCATGCTTATGTATGGGGAACTAGTGACCCGACCAATAAGATCCCAGAACAGATAGCCAGGCCTTTGGTCGAGGTGAGTGAGGTATTAGGGCTTCCTCCTTTGGCCACATATGCCGGGTTGTGTCTTTGGAACTTCAAGGAGATTGTTCCGAGTGCTACTTATTCCAATGGAGAACTCGAATGGGACAACTTGACCACCATCAACACGTTCACCGGGTCCATAGACGAGCTGTGGTTCTACTTGGTACTGGTTTTCTTCGAGCACCAGGGCTCTTTTGCCGTGAAAACCGGCATGGAGGCCATCAAAAATGCACAGGAGCAAGATATTCCCAGGTTGGTCAACTCGCTCCAGGAACTCGCACAGGCCATCGACCAATTGGGGTCTGTCTTGATGAGAATGGAGGAGATGTGCGATCCACACGTTTTCTACTTCCGCATCAGGCCGTATTTGGCGGGGTGGAAGAACATGGGAGATGTCGGCTTGGACAAGAACGGAGTGCTTTACGGCCACGAAACCACGCCAAGATCGTACGCTGGAGGATCCAACGCACAATCATCGTTGATCCAATTCTTGGACTCTCTTCTCAGTGTGCACCACTACTCAACCGGAGAAAGACCTCCTCCACACCTCCAGCAGCCAGAAAAGAAAGAAGAAAACACCTATCTTTTGGACATGAGGAACTACATGCCTCGGAAGCACCGTGAGTTCTTGCAGATGGTGGACAGGGAGTCTTGCATCCGGGATTTTGTGTTGAAGAACCAGGACGAGAATCCGGAATTGACTCTCAGCTATGACGCATGTCTTGCCATGTTGAAGCTGTTCAGAGACAAACACATCCAGATTGTCACGAGGTACGTTGTTCTACAGGCCAAGCTGGCCCCAAAAATGGGCTCTACGCTGACATTGCGTTCTGGGTTGGCCAAATCCAAAAAGAGAGGTGTGGAGGAGAAGGGAACTGGAGGCACGTCTTTGTTGCCGTTCTTGAAGCAGTGCAGAGACGAAACAGGAGACCCTGCAGCTGGTAACTGGGGTAAGAGAATCCTCAGTGACGGCGTGATGAGGTTGAGCTACTCGAAGTCAAACGGGATCAATGAGGATTAATACACAGGTTAGAAGATCCCTACTCAAAGTAGGTTAGAAGCTCAAAGTAGATAAGATCTGAGGTGCTTGCTCTAGACGTGCAGCTGAGGGATTTTTGTGTATGCCTCGGAACAATTCGCGGACGGCTGGTGTTGCTGAAATGCACACCGATACGGAAGAATGGGCCCAGAATGCACGATTGCTCTCAAAACAGCAACTTCAAACACAAAACCGATACAACTCACACTGGAGTACAGCATGTCCGAACAGGACTGCGTTGGCGTATTATGTGACGCACTCTACGCTGCATGCGAACCTTAAAAAGGACCCTGTTTACAATGCCGATCTGCAGTGGCCGATTCCCCGTGGCCCAGATTTCTCTTGTCCGCATTAGAGTAGCTTCCATCAGAATCCGTCCCCATGGGCTTATGCACATGCACCTCCACATTAGGTTGGACTGGTCTGGATTACAGCGAATAAGGTTTCCTCAAGAGCCAGCATGTATGTAAAAAAGCACGTGTCTGAAAGAGAGCACGTATGGCTGCCTGAAGAGATAGGACCGAAGAGATCTCAAAAATTTTGAGAAACAGCCCAATTGTCCCTCCGCACAAAGGCCAATTGGGAAGTTCCCGTCTTGGACTGGCGTTGAAAGTGGTAGAGTGTATATGCACTCCATACTTCTCGTTTGCAGATGCTGCAAGCACGCTAGAATCTGGATTGTATCCACAGGGCACAATGTTATTATCAGCATTTCGTAAAGGTCGAACTCAAGTGGCAGCCTGTATGTGTTGAAAGATAATGCCACATTGGTGGTGATAAGCATTGTGGTCGAAATCGAAGATTGCTGCTCTCGAAATTCGTAGTTCTGGACTTTGCATTGGACTGAAAGCATTGGAAAAATAATCCCGCTTGACGTCCACAGTGGTATATCTACGCCACAGCCCATATCCACGCCACAGCTGTTTATAGCTCGACTCTAAAGGCAGGCCATTGGATCTCATTCTACCTCTGGAGAAACAGAATTCTTATTCACTAGGCAATTCCTGGCGCTTAGAACGTTTTTGTTGTGAGTTCCTGCTGGATACAATGATGAGATAGTGCTATGATGAGAAGACGTGGCAGAGAAGGATTAAAACAGATTGAGTGATTGACCAAATTACATCTTTCACTCAATTCCGAAACCGAGAACCTGCAAACTCCATGAAATACCAAGACTGGAGAACATTCAATTGCAGGTCATGATGCACATGGGATTTTGGGTTAATTTCAAATAATTTGGTTTGGTCGGAAGATCTGGTGAAAAGCCTCCAATCTCAAATGCGAGGCACTTTCCACTTGGCTACATTCGGCTGCAGAATCTTTTGATGCGTCGGAAATTTTCTTCTTATCAGCTTACATGTTGCACTTTCAAAAAGCTACTTAGAATATTGCGTATTGAACAAAATTGGGTGCAAAAAGTGCAAAGTGTAAATTCATGCCCCCATTGTTCTTGATTCCCAAGCAGCCCACGAATCAACCCTCCACCATACACCCCTAAACTATTTCTCAAGCTTCCCTAAAATCTTCATAAACCTGCCTAAGTTCCCCTAAGTTCTCCCATCACTTTCGTTCCCACACCAGTACCTCCCTTCCACATATATAGAAAAAATTCGTCTCTGAAAATCATGCTTAGACGACTTCTACCGATTCTCAAACCCTCAACACGCAAGATGTCGACTGAAGCAGCCCCACCCGCCGTGGTTAAAACCGGCGCCCCCAAGCAGAGTAAGAAATCGAAAAAGCAAGAATCCCAGTTCCTCTTGAAGACCCCAAAGGGAACCAAGGACTGGTCCGATAAGGACATGGTCTTGCGTGAGTCCGTTTTCGACACGTTGAGAGGTCTTTTCAAGAGACACGGTGCCGTGACCATCGACACCCCCGTTTTCGAGCTCAGAGAAATCTTGACGGGAAAGTACGGTGAAGACTCCAAATTGATCTACAACTTGGAGGACCAAGGAGGAGAATTGACTTCGTTGAGATACGACTTGACGGTGCCGTTTGCCCGTTTTGTGGCTTGCAACAGCATCAGCTCCATCAAGAGATATCACATCGCCAAGGTGTACAGAAGAGACCAGCCGGCCATGACCAAAGGAAGAATGAGAGAATTCTACCAGTGCGACATTGACATTGCGGGAAACTACGACACCATGGTTCCCGATTCGGAAGTCTTGGCCATAGTCTGTGAAGGCTTGACGTCGTTGGGCATCCACGATTTCAAGGTCAAGTTGAACCACAGAAAGATCTTGGACGGCATTTTCCAGGCGTGCGGCGTCAAGGACGAGGACGTGAGAAAAATTTCGTCTGCGGTCGACAAATTGGACAAGCTTCCCTGGGAAGCCGTGAAGAAGGAAATGACCGTGGACAAGGGCCAGCTGGAGGAAGTGGCCGACCGCATTGGCCAGTTCGTCAAGGTCAGTGGCTCGATCCGTGAAACTTTGGCTTTTTTGCAAGGTGCCGAGCTCTTGAAGACCAACGAGTCCACGCAAAAAGGAATTGAGGAAATGGCCATTTTGGCGGACTATGCCGATGCGTTTGGCATTGCCGAACACTTGTCGTTTGACTTGTCCCTTGCTCGTGGCTTGGACTACTACACCGGTTTGATTTACGAGGCCGTCACTTCTGCTTCTGCTCCTCCAGCCAATGCGGAGGAATTGAAGGCACGTGCCACCAAGGAGAAGAAGGAGGTGGACGACGCCAGCGAGTACGTGGGCGTTGGTTCGATCGCTGCCGGGGGCCGTTACGACAACTTGGTGGGCATGTTCTCCAACGGGAAATCCATTCCATGTGTGGGTATTTCGTTTGGTGTGGAGAGAATATTTTCCATCATCAAGGCCAGAGCCGCCAAGGAATGGGAAACACTTGCGCCTTCCCACACCGACGTCTACGTCATGGCTTTTGGTGGAGGTGCTGACTGGAACGGCTTTTTGCCTGAGAGAATGAACATTGTCAAGAAGTTGTGGAATGCTGACATCAACGCCGAATACTTGTACAAGTGCAAGGCCAACATCCGCAAGCAGTTCGATGCTGCTGAAAAGTCGGGTGCTAAGATCGCTGTGATTTTGGGCAAGGAAGAATATCCTGCTGGAAAGTTGAGAGTCAAGGTGTTGGGCCAGGGCGATGACAGCAACGAAGGAGACCTCGTGGATGCAGACACGATTGTGGAGGTGGTTCAGTCCAAATTGGCCTCTTATCACGAGAGCGGCTTGGACACCGTCACCCGTATGGTGAAGAACTTGCAATAGTACAGTGTGGTGAACTTGTAATAGAACAGTGGCGAACTTGTAATAGAACAGTGTGGTGAACTTGTAATAGAACAGTGGCGAACTTGTAATAGTACAGTGTCGTTTGTAATAGAACAGTGTGGCAACTTGTAATAGAACAGTTTGGTGAACTTGTAACAGTATTAACTACTAAGAATAAACTCCGGAATCCACCGGGAAACGTCTTTTCAACATCTATTCATTTTTATCCAACCCGCCGATGCGCAGGCCCAGCCGTTCCGTTCCGCTTCTTTTGACACGGCACCACAAGGTGTTGACGTCGCTGAAACAAAAGTACCACAACACGCCGCACCAGGAGTTGATCTGGGGCAAAGTTTCGTAGAACTCCGGAGCCATTTTGCGAAGCGCAGGCAATTTCGTCCACGCAATGTATGGGAAATCGTGGTGCTCATTGTGGTACCCTACATTCCATGTGATCAAGTTCAAAGAACCGTAATATGAGTAGGTTTCCGCGGGAACAAGATTACCTGGAACATTTCCCGACTTGCTGTTGCCGCTGCGGGGCACATTGTTCTCGTTGAGCACGTAATGTTCTGCGATGAAATGACCGGCACAAGGATGCAAAGAGCCCGCCAAAAATGACGACATAATGAAGTACCAGAACGAGTTCCAACCCCAAAGACGCACCATTGCAACATCCACTCCAATCTGCACCAAAATGTTCAACAAGTGCACATAAGTAAACTTGATCTGCGTGATGAACATCGGACGCAATGCGTAGAAGAAAATCTGGCATGTGGCAAAGAACACCTTCCCCAAGACGTTCGACAAGATCACACCTTCCAATCTCGTGGGCAAGTCTGTGTCCAAAAACTCGTCACCCTGGAATTTGTGATGCAACTGATGGTACGGCTGAAAGGACGCAGAGTAAGGCACTCCAATGGGCAAGTTGGTGAGAATGGCAAAAAGCTTGTTGTGCCACGGCTTGCGGAACAATAGGTTGTGGGATAGCTCATGAATGGCAAGGAAAAGGTTCTGGTTGGACGTTGCTCCGATGACATACGCCAAAATGAAAAATTTCCACGTGAACGGCAGTGTATTTCTCAAGTAGAACGCCACAGAGAACTGGACAAGCACCACAAGAGATACCAACCACTTTGTTATAGGCTCGTAGCCCGTCAACTTCGTGACTTCGGGGTATTTCTTCATAATGGCTTTTCTTCTGGCAACATGAGGTTCGGCGTCTTTTGTCCAGTAAAACTCATTGAGAACTTCGATCGGCGAATCTGCAGGAGGCGTATCGAAGTGATAAGTCTCTTTAGAGACTCGATGTGTGATAGAATCAACCATGCAAAAAGAGCGAGCGGCAGTAGGTGGAGCGGTAAACGAGTTGACAGATTTGGTAACACGATGTTCACCTACGTGCAGGACATAACCGATGACACGATTGGACCACGGTACAGCGCGTCATCATGAAGTCAGGAGATTCGTCGCGACGCCAAGTGTGAGATTTCAAGTTGAAACGAAAATTCTCGTGAATATGGAGCAATCACACGATGAGCTTTTCAAGGCTATGCAAATATCAGATGTGCGAAAATAAGCAGATTCGGAAAATCAATTGTTTCTGTGCACCACCAATGGAATTAGGAGGTCCACAATGGAGGATTGAAATTTTTGTCTTGACAACGAAGCAGAAATGTCCGAAAGTTACTTTTGTTGAGAAGACTGGGTGCTTTGACTGGAATCCACCACTGGTTCTCCGTATGCATTGTAGCCGTAGTTCCAGCCTTGTCCATATTGAGCACCCCAGGGCCCTTGTGGAGCTTGTGGATACATCATAGGATATGGGTTTTGAGGAATGAAAGGAGAGTTGTACATTCCAAAGGGCTGGAATTGCATTTGCGAGTCGGGACCCATGAATTGGGGTGGCAATGGAGAATTTGGAACCTGACCTTGCATTTGGGGATTTGGAATCATGTGAGGAGGCATGAACTGCGCAGATTCATGTGTTGGCAATTGAGAAACCGGAATCTGCGAAGGTGGAATCTGAGAAGGCTCCATCTGCGAAGGCGGAATCTGAGAAGGCTGGATCTGCGAAGGTGCAACTTGCGAGTCGGGGTTCACATGAGAGCCTTGGGAATCGGGTACCTGAGATTCAGACTCTTTCTCACTCACAATAGAATTAACCATGTCTGCCAATCCCATTTCAGAAATGAGCTCACGAGGAGCCAATTTCAGAGCATGACCAGCAATGATCAGCTCGATTTCTTCGAGAGAGACAGGCTTCGACTGAACGTTGGAAACAGGACTCTGAGTGTTTTGCACTTGAATTTGACCAGACTTGCCTTGGCTGTTCTGACTCATCGTGCTCTTCTGGGTCTGACTGGAACTCTTGTACCTCAATTGAGTAGCATATGTTTCCTTTTGACTAGAATTTTGACTCAGTTGACTTGACTTCTGATTCAATTGACTAGACCTTTGACTCATTTGACTCACATTCTGACTTGGTTTCTTAGAGGCTTTCTGACTTGGATGTTCTTTCTTGAGGATCCTTTTTTCAAACACCTTGTCTTTTCTCAAGGGCTTTTCGGTCACTTTTAGTTCCGATCCTTCCTCAGCGGATTCAATACGACCTAGACATAAGTCGAATTGCACCATTACATGGATAGCCAACATTCTCAGTAAATTTTCTGTTCTTTTCCGAGATCTTTTGACCTCTTCAACTTTATCCCTTTGGGAAAGAACAACGCCTTTCATGACTTTCTGAATCTCGTTGTTATCGAGGTACTTTGCGTTGTCCGATTGATCCTTGGCATTGATGTAGTAATCTGGTCCGAAAAGCAAACTCACGTCTCCACTTCTGAACAAGAGCAGATCATCGTAATCTTTGAACTGGAACCCAATTGGCAGGAAATCCTTGAAAAGAACGTCTTCGGAGAAGTAATAAGATCTAGTAGGTAGTATGTCTTCAACGTGCACAATGTCGGCTTGCATTTCCCAGATTTTGTATGCGCGATTGATGACTGCCACCAACGGTTCAAAAAGTTCTTCCTTGATGAGATTTCTGTTTTTGCGGAGGAACGCCAAAATCAACCGAATGTTCTTGAGTTGTTCTCCTTCCTCAGCTGGCGAGCGAGCAACTTCGCGCAAATAATGGGCAAAGTATTTCACCAAAAACCACCCAAATCTCTTACGCGAAATTTCAGATTCGGCCATGGAATAGGAGCAAATGAGAACGGTCAATTGGTCCTGGATGAAATCGTCGTTTTGGGCGAATTTCATTTCTGGATTCAAAAACATAACCCCAAAGAACTCGGCCTCGGCTCTCTCAATAAGAAACGTCCGCTTCTCAGCTGGGTAAAAGTGATGGGCCAAAATTCGAAGAAGCATGACGTTTACATCGTCAGACTTGAGTTCCGCTGGAAGTTTCTTGGAAACCACCCGGCTTTCTTCCTCCAACCAAGGTTTGGTTAACACAGTAGCGAAATTGACTTTTCCAACAGCATAGTTAGGGATTCGGGTGCACAGAGACCGCAAAAACCACATCACAGCTTTGAATCTCTCCCCCACACTATTGTAGATCACTCCCATGTGGTTGTATGGTTCGTTTAGTGCAGGCAAGAGCCCCATGCACTTTGAGTAGAAAAGTAAAGCAGTACTGAATTTCTGCGATGTTCCGGCCCTTGACTTCAAGTGCTTATAGTAATTCGATACCGACTTACAAGGAACAACGTAGGTTAAGTAAATCTGGGTCGAATGCCTGGCCAAGTTTCCAAGTGCCAAAAGACAGTGGTACATCATGAAAGTGAGATTAGCAGTGAAATCGGAATTGGTGGTCTCAAGCTGGGACGTTCCAAGTGTGATATCCACGTCTTCCAAAAACCGATTTGGTACCAATTTGTTCTGGTACCGGCCCACAAGGTGTTGCAAGAGACCCAAGTAAAACGTTCTTGCTGCCTTGATATATTTGTTGAAACACTCATTCAACTTCCGCATTTCAACAGCTCTGAGCTCCTTTTTATTCTTGATTGCGTCGGCCAGTTGCATGTACAAATCAGCATGCTGACGCTGGAAGAACTTGATGATGGGGTGGTGAAGCTTTCCCCAGAGAGCATCGAAAAGATCGATCAGAGCAAATTCCAGCGGCTGGGCATTGGTGACACCATTGTGCGTAACCTGGTAGTAATTATTGGCATCTTCGGAGATCCACTTGTGGAATTTGCTTTGTATCACAGCGGTGAACCCCAAAAGAAGCGATTGATCCACGAACTTTTTCGAAAGAAAGTCGTCAAGTTGTGACTTGTACAACTTTATATCTGCATTGATTGACGGAGAGGGCATGGCTCATGAAATGGTCATTTCTGTTGCAAAGATGCTAGGAGGTTTGATAATTTTTCTCAACCATTTTTCAGTAGTTAAGAACTGCACAGACATGAAAATTAGTTATTGCTGCGAGAGGCTACGTTGAAGCAGAACAATTTCAGAAAAATTTCATTTGCTGAATCTCCTCAGAATCTGATATCAGAATTTAATTTTCAGAATCTCCTCAGAATCTGTTGTCAGAATTTCGATTTGAGCGTATTCAAGTTCACTGGTGAGAATTTGCCGAATATTGTCGACCCTCACCAAGGTCTAGGAAAGAAGACCATTTTCAATATCTTGAGACTACCATCTGGTCACTTCACAAATACTTCTCGACCTATGTGAATCCAAGGATTGTGAACTTGTCGATTTCTTCACATATTAAATCACGTGATGTTATCACTATCTGGGAGATGCCTTCAACCCGCCACCGACTTCGAGGTGCTCAGTTGACGTCTTCACAAAAGACGCAGACCAGAAGAGGAAAACTTTCCAAGACTTTTCAACTTCGTCCTTTGATCCAAATTCACGTGCAGAGGAAAACCTTGTGGCAAACACAAGTGGCAAAAAGAGTATAAATAAAGTGCCAATCCCCAGTATTTTTCTGCATCATGTCTGAAGATTCATTTCCAGTTAAAGTGTACGTTTACGACCTTTCCCATGGCCTCGCTGCCGTGTACTCTCCGATGGTTTTAGGAACCGCCATAGATGCCATCTACCACACCTCAGTGGTAGTTTTCGGCAAGGAATACTACATTGACCAGGGCATCAAAGTTTGCGCTAATCCTGGAACAACCAAGTATGGCCTTCCAAAGGAAGTTCTAGATGTTGGTGAAACATATGTTCTGGAAGATATCGCCAACGAATTCTTGGAAGAACTCCGAGACCACGAAGACAAAAAGTACCATGCACATGCATATGACTTGTTTGACAACAATTGCAACCACTTCACCGATGTGGTGATGGAATTCTTGGTTGGTCAGAATTTGGACGACAGAATCTTGAAATTGCCAGAACAAGTCTTGGCGACGCCCAAAGGACAAATGTTGAAGCAGATGTTGGGCGGTGGTGCTGGAGGAAGTGCCGGGAATGCATTTTTTGGCTTTTAGAATCTCAATAGATTATAGATGATATTATGAATCCAACTCGAAGATAGTCTGGCACAAGACAAGTGCAGAACTAGCAAACCACCAGTAGTTTTTCAATGTCTTCAACTTACCCATCGCCTTTTCCATCGTATTCTTGAAATATGCATCCAACTCTGGACTAATGTCGTCAGTTTGAGCTTTGGATTCTACCTGTAGCAACGCAATAACATGCAACACAACATGAACCACCACAATATGGTGAATGAGCCCCGATGTATCCACAAGCCCTAAAGCAGTCGTTGAAATGTAGTGGATCCGCGAAAATGTGTCTCCCAATGGATCGTTGAGCTCCTTCTGAGGATCATTATTTCTGAGCAAGAGGGAAATCGAGTCTACCCCGCGACGAAGAAATAATAAGTTTGTGTAGCAATGGCACAACATTAGAAACTCAGTAAACTTTTGAGAAATGCCCAAGGAAGGAGGAGTCCACTTGCCTAGATCTACACCAAGCTCTGAATCAATCGTTCGGTTACTTGGTGGACGATACAATGCACATTGAATCCGGTCAATTAATCTGCAGATCTCGAGCCATGACAGAAACAAAGTGAAGTCAGATTCCTGGAACCGCCCTTGATCAAAATCACTCATAGCAATAGGATCAATCATCAAGTCGGCAGTATTGAATATCATTTCTCGACCGCTAGTCGCAGATACCATCCGATCACAACAGAACGCAGACCAGAAGATACGACTCAACAACTGCTTGGAGTACTTAATTTCAGACAGATTGCTGAAAACTGCTTCTTCACTGCAGCCACTCAAATTGGTGATTGCGAGCTCTCCACACAAATTGCACGCCTTAGCAATGTATTCTTTGGAAGAAGTAATACCCTCCATTCCTTCCTCATGAGTAGAAAGGAGCAAGTAAGCCTGAATGAGAACAATCTTATTTGTCTCCACTTGCTCGAGTAACTTACATCTTTCGTAGAGAACATCAAGACGCTCCCGCACTTCAGAGACCTCCAAATTCTTGTCATAACGGATAGATGACAAGAATATAGCATTGAGCAAAAGCAATGGTACCAGTTTAATATCATCAATGATGGTTCTGTTGACCACAGGGTAAAACGGATACAAATTGTCAAAGAAGAGATTTAGAAGATGCCTCTGTTCACTAATAGGAGGAGTCAAGAATGTCCCTTTTTTCTCCAAATACCTCTGCAAATCAACGTCAGCAACCCTTGAATGGCTTTCTTTTGCTCTCCAAGGAAAATATAATCCGTAAGCATCTCCATCAAAGCAGAGGATTGAATCTCTGCTTAGGAGCAGGGCCAAAGGTTGAGTAGCACATATGAATTGAGGTTTGGTCTGGTCATTGTCCTGGAACATTTGCGCAAAAACATTCTCCTCTTTCTTCAGGATTCGTCGACCCTTCGCCGGAGGTTTGGAAGTATTGCCCCAATCACACGCAAGATTCTTTTCTTTGCATCGTTTGCAATCGGACCCCACAACCACAATGCACTTCCTGTGGAGAGACCGGCAAAGGAAACAGGCAGTGGTCGATCTCTAAATCGTTAGCATTGCTGAAAGGCAGATTGGAATTTCATACCTCTCTTTTGACAGGAAAGTTGGTGAACATAGTTAACCCTAAGGTCCATATAATGCGGGCGGGATACCTTCTTGAGTGCGGAAAGTCCCCACCTCAGTGCGGGCGGGATACCTAATTAGGGAACAATTTGATTGGAGGAAGTGCGGGCGGGATACCCAATTCGGTGAATCAACATTGACCTGTTAGATACCCAACGTTGCAATGGCTTGTGGGGTAATGCGGTACCGTAGTAGATAACAAGATACAAATATCTCCATCTCTTCCCCCCAATATTCAAAAACTCACTCGCAGCATGCCTTCTACAACTTTCCAATTACGCACTTACGACATCTCCAATGCTAAAGTCAGACCAGCGGGAGACATCTCTTCTGTTTTTGACTCTCTCAGCAAATCTTCAAAAGGATTGAATGACTCCTATGGTGAAATTAAAAAACAGCTCATCAAGGACCCAGTTGCCTTGAAAGAGAGTTGGTTGAGAGTAAAGAAAGCACTTGCTGCTGGCATTGCTGAAATCAAGGAAAAGGGCTCCGATATCATTCCAACGATTTCCTTTGCCGAGCTCCATGCGTTCAGCGAAGAGAAAAGACAAGAAATACTCAAAAGAGGTGCTTTGGTAATAAAAGGAGTCATTCCCAAAGATGAAGCAAAGGCCTTGAAGACCGATGTGATTGAGTACATCAACGACAACCCCCACACTGTGGGGTTCCCCAAGAGCAAAAAGGTTGTATATGAATTGTACTGGTCGAAGTCTCAGATCAAAGCCAGAGCACATCCAAGCATGAGTAAAGCTATGGCATTCATGAACAACTTGTGGCAGGCATCTCCAGATACCAGAATTTCTCTCAACCACAACGTGTCCTATGCTGACAGATTAAGAATCAGAGCTCCCGGAGATGCGTTCTTTGCCCTTGGCCCACACTGTGATGGTGGATCTCTTGAAAGATGGGAAGATGACGAATACAGTCAATGTTACACGCCAATCTTCGAAGGAAAATGGGAAGAGTTCGATGCCTATGATGCCACTCATAGAGTCAACACTAACATGGAGAGATACGAGTCTAGTGGAACCTGCAACATCTTCAGATCTTTCCAGGGATGGTTGGCTGTTTCGGAAATTGCACCCAAAGAAGGCACCATCTTGTTTGCCCCATTGTTGAAAGAAGTCACTGCTTACTGGATGTTGAAACCATTCTTTGACTCCGAAGACAACATCAGATTCGACTCCACCTTCCCTGGTGCTTTCCCAGGGAAGGGTCAGGAGTTCAATGACGAGACCCATCCAGAATTGAACCTCGCTGACCTCATGGTTCCGGTTCCTAAGGTGGAGCCTGGAGATATGGTCTACTGGCATTGTGACATGATTCACTCGGTGGATCCTGTGCACCAAGGAAAATGGGACTCATCAGTGTTCTATATTCCATCTGCTCCATTGTGCGATATTAACCTCAAGTATGCTCGCACTCAGAGAGAAGCATTCTTGAAGGGTTTATCCGGACCCGATTTCCCAGGTTTCCCCTTTGGAATTGCAGAGACGAAACACAAGGGTAGAGCCACGCCTGAAGATGTTGAAGCTGCGGGTGGAAATGGGGCCATGCAAGAATTTGCCTTCGCACCCATGGAAGCTCTGTCCAGTTCCAGTCCAGGCGAAAAAGCCATGGTTTCTGACTTCAACAAGATGTTGTTCTGCTAAGTGGTTATTTTTGGTGTATCGTTGGTTTTATGTTTGCTCGATAATTTACATATATTTGAGCGAATATTCGACATGCAAATATTCATTTAGAACCTGCTTCGGTTATTCTTGTCGCAATCGGAAGTGGTAGTGCAAGTCGCTCTCGTTAATGTGTGTAGGCAACAATTTACGATTGTCGAAAAATACGAATCTCCCCACTGACACATTTAAAATTCTCCCGAAATAACCATCAGAAAGCAATGGCCCATCATCTATCAAGTAGATTAATTTTGAATCAGAATCAATCACGCTTGAAAAGAAGAGAGGTTCGAGATATTTGCCGCATTGTTGCGCAGTGGGGTATGAAAATGGCTGCAAATATGAAACCCTAAACGCTCGCCTATAAATTCAACTCTTTCTCGCCCTCTGATTTTATTTTTCAACTCTTTCTTTTTCTATAGTGCAACATGGAAAGAGCCCACGTTAATGTGCGTATCAGGCTAATTTCTACTTATGCTCCGTTCGATCTAACTCCTAGTCCACTCTCGACTACACCCCCCTTGGATATAGTGCCTTGAGTTCTGGTAGTATTGCAGCCACAATTTCTAGTGGATATACAGCCACTAATACTGACTATACCGACCCTGAATTAGCATACCAGATGAATAACTACGACGGCTCTCGCAATTACCAACAGCAGCAAAACCTGCTCTGGCAGTCGCTGCAGGCCAAGTATGATAACCACAATATCCAGTTACCCAGTTTCATGCACTCGCCCTCGTACCAAGCTGTTCCGATGAAAACATACGCTTCTCAGTCGCTGATTCCACGTCAAATCCTGAATCAGGTTTCTCACCAGCTAAACAACTCGCAAGTGACAAACCAGAATTTATCGCAAGACATGTCTTCGCAATACCCAATGCAGCGTAACAAGTCTGAGCCTCTCATCCAGTCAAACAGATACTCGTTGCCCTCGACCAATGAACAACTTTCTCATGCTTTGGACAGAAAGAAGAGCTTTGCTTTGAACATCAACGCCCCCAGCTACACTCCAATAACAAGCAACTTAAATGAAGGTGAAGAACAAGCCCTTGTCCCTTGCACGCCAATTTCAAGAACCTCACCACCCATAATTAAACCTTCGCAAACCTTTTACGAGGGACAGGCCAGGAAGACGATCAAGTCTCCAACAGCAGAACAAACGGCAACATTAGAGTTTTTGAAGATGGAACTTTCCTTCAAGGACCAAGTTAATAAATCGATGAGTGAGAAGTTCAAACTCCTCAAGATTGACCCCCCAGCTAATACCACTGGGAGCCCAGGCGGCACCCAGATTTCAATGCCGAACAGTTACTATCAACTTTTCAAAGACCTCACTCGTACTTTGAACGAAAGAACGCAAGAATTGGAAGACACAAAATCAAGATTAGAAGCAATTGTTGTCGGATTGGTGATGACGAAGGATTGCTCGATTACAACTAATGGTTCGTCTGATGCTCAGGAATTGGCGCACAGAGTCACGAACAAGTTGACAGTGTTGCAGTCTGAGAATGAAGCATTATTAAGAATGTTGAGTTACAGTAATAAGCAAAGCTTGCTTATTGAATTAGGATTAATGAAGGCAGAAAACAAGGCCTTACGCCAGAAGTTGAAGGAGCTCGGAACGGATGTGTAAGGATTTCTTTTTATGTGACTTAATAAATGCCAATTTGGAAGGGTCCTATTTGTGTTCGCAAGAATTTAGGTAACCCCATGTCTCAGGAAATGAACGACAGCTTTGACGAGATCTCAAACAATGTCCTTAAGGAGGAAGAGTTTGGAATATATTTGAAAGATTGTGTCCAAAAACGTATGAGAGAACTCAAAACGTTGCGTTCCGGTCTTTCAGATCATTGGGGCGAAATGGCTTCACTTCAGGAACTCGGGAGAATTGTGAGTGAGATTAAAGAGGAACGTGAAGAAGAAGTTGAATGGGAAAAAAGATTCAGGAAGCAAGAAAGAGTGAACGCTATTCTACTGAGATTGCAAACCGCTGATGAATGCTCGAACAAAATGGCTCGTCATAACCCACAATTGGCAAATGCAACCGATATTGTGCAGGCTGAGTATTTTGAGAGCATTTTTACTGCATTTGAGAACAGAAGAAAGCTGCTTGAAAGACGACGCGTCAAATTGCAATCAGAATTAGTTCTAGACCTGTTGCCAATATCATCTCAGCCTAAAAGGAAACGAGACAAAATCAGTCGTGTTCTACAGCAGATTATTAATATTCCGGAGAATGTTAATATTTCCCAGCTGAAGGATGAGCAAGTTCGAGGTTTTGTCAACCGGTTACAGGACAATGCGACCAAGGATAGTGCACAGAATTGATTCAAATTGCTCATTTGTTTTAAATGCTCGAGCTGGGAAGGTTAAACGAATCAGAAGTGCCCGATTCTCCATGTCGTGGAGTTTGCAAATTATGCAAGTGAGTCCTTGGATTGGTTCATTCGAAGATGGTGGAGCGAGCGATTTATATTTCCCGATTGAACGATGCAAATTGTGAGACACAAGAGAATTTATATATAACTCCACTTGGCCCAAATTTTGAACACATTCAAAAAGCAGCAACCCTGGATGAGGCTAAGTCTTCCATTCTTTTTCATAGTGTCACTTTTGGGCCTCGCCCACTCCTTGGTGGTTATAGACTCGGCGCTAGCTTCATCATGTATCTACTACATGAAGAACTTCGAGTGGGGATGTGGTGGAACTGGACAGGGCCACGCCATGTACAAATGCCGATGTGCTAGCATCGAATGGCTTGGATCCGTTTCAAACTGCATTTCTACAAAAGGTGACGAAAGCGGCCAAATCGAACATGCTTTGGCTCACGTCACCAAAAGATGTGCTCAAAAGGCACATCTTTTCTTTACTGTGGACGACATGGTGGGTTTCTCTGAGAATGCTACTCAATTTTTGGAGTACCCAACTGCCAAAGACCTTAAGGTCCAGGTGTACCATCCTTTGAGCGTGAATGAAACAGCATTTGAGGTCTACGATCGCTCGTTCAAACAAATGAACCATCATGTTTTCAAGACCCAGTGGTTCGGCTGGGGCCTTGTGTTCTTCTGGGCTTTGTTCGTTGCCTTGTATACCGTCGCCAACATCAACCAAAAGTACTTCAGAGTGGCTTTGTTCGGCAAGAAGACAAGCCAATGGTGCCAGAAGACATTCATGCCCGTAACACCAATTTTCGGCTTGACCAGACTCAACATATTGATTATGTCTCTTTTTACTGTCCAAACGGTTTTGTCCACTGCTTTATCATATACTGTGGAGCTTCCAAACATGTACATTAACGATGTTTACTTCCTCACTTTGGACTTGATCGGCTACAGAAGCGGTATCATTGCATTTTCTTTGTTGCCTGTGGTGTACATCTTTGGAGTCAGAAACAATCCATTCTGTTACCTTACTGGCCTTCCAAGTTGTGAGTTTATCAAGTATCACAAATTCGTGGCTCTCATTATGTCACTCGAGGCACTTGTCCATTCGGCTGTTTGGACAGCATACGCTATCAGATCAGGAGGCTATATGTCCTGGTCGATAGATGTTTACTGGAGATGGGGCATTGTTGGCACAGTGATTATTTTCGTCATGATTGGACAAAGTCTTAGGATTGTCAGGACTTATATGTACGAAGCCTTCTTGGTGTTACACAAGGTCTTGAGCTGGTTGTTTATTGTTGCGATGTGGTACCACTGCGACATCCTCGGTTGGATGGGCTGGGTGTATGCTATGATTGCAATTACAGTCTTCGACCGAGTGGTGAGATTTTTTAAGATTTACTTCGTCAACCGTGGATTCACCGAAGTCCGTGTTAAGATTGTTGACGACTCTGTCTTGAAGATCAGCATTCCAAAGCCGTTGCTTTTCCATGCTGTTTACAGGCCAGGCACGCATTTGTACCTCAGTTTCTTTCACTGGCCAATGTGGTACAACTGTTTTCAGTCTCATCCATTCACATTGATTTCTTCGCCGGTTGAATACGATGGCAGCATGACTGTGTACGTGAGAGTGAAGAAGGGAGTGACCAGAACTCTTTCCAACCTCAAGACAGACGACAAGGGAACTGTCGCCATGTGGTCGCTCATTGATGGACCTTACGGTGGTGGAGCAGGCAACTACGCTGAGAACGACCAATTAGTTGGAATTACTGGTGGCATTGGAATCTGCAGTGTTCTCCATCACTTCTACGAAAAGCCACAAAACTCGAAACTATTGTGGGCAGTGAATAACATGGCCGATGTCCTATCCTTGAGGAGCGACTTGGAATTTTTGATACGCAAAGGCACAGAAGTGACGGTTTTCTACAATTCCAAAGCTGACGAGGACGACATTCTGATTGAGAAGTCGCTAGATTATGTTAGAGTGGTGAGCAACAGACAGAATGTGGACGAATGGGTTGCCGAGGCCATTACATCGGCCAAAAATCAGAACAAGACGGACTTGTTTGTGGTTTCCTGTGGACCTGGATCGATGGATAAGGACGTCAACGATAGCATTTTGAAGAGAGTTGAAGTGGGACTGCCATTGAGTGTGCACCACAAGCTAGAAAACTTCCAATGGTAGAGTACGCATAAATCTAAATGAAAACCTTAATTCAGAGAACTATATAAGAACCAGTATCCTAGCGTGAAGGTGCCATTTTCCTTTATTCAATTCATTTCCGAATCACACACTCCTCTCGATTTGCACCCACGAACAACCAATAAACCCGTACACCACGAAGAACCGCATTTTCGGAAAACAACATACTACTCAAACTTCATCAATGGTCAGCAGCCTTCCCGCAGTGGTTATAGATAACGGAACCAGCACCACACGTGCTGGATTTGCCCTGGAAGATTTGCCCCTGCTTGTTTTCAACTCGGCCTACCTGATAGACGAGAACGGCAAAGTGATAGTTGGAGACGATGAAATCAACCAGAGACCGGACCTTGAGGTGATGACGTTGCTTGAAAACGGGCTCGTCTACAACTACGAGAACATTGTACACAACTGGGAGTACGTGTATTCCAATTTGGACGGTGGAAATGGCGTGGACGCCAAAGAACATCCACTTGCCTTGACAGAACAGACGTGGAACACACTGAAAAACAAGATTGCGGCTGCGCAGATTGCGTTTGAGAGCTTGGAGGTGCCACTTTTCTCGCTTGTGAAGAGCCCATTGGCACAACTTTACCACATGGGAAGATCCAGTGGATTGGTAGTGGATGTAGGAGCCGGCGTGGCTTCGGTCACGCCCATTTTGGACGGAATCATCCAGCAGAAGTCGTGTTTCCACTCGAAATACGCGGGCGACTTCGCCAACTTGCACATTTTGCGGTCGTTAGAAGCCAAATTGGGCTACCAGCCAACACAACTCGACTACACCCGTTTGTTGCCGGCCCGGTTCAATGCGGGGCCCATCAGCCAGTCGTTCCAGATGTACCACGTGAGCCACAACCTCTTGCACAACTTCAAACAGACGATGCTTTCGGTGAGCGAACCCCCTCCAGGAATGGCTCCCAGCCACGGTTACTACCAGCAACAAAGCCACCACCAGCAGCCAGGCGTGTACCAGATGCCCGACGGAACGCACTTGCACTATTCCGACCAGGAGACAACGTCGCTTTTGGAGCCTCTTTGTGTCCCACATGTGTACAAATTGCCCAATGTTCCGGTGCCAGATCCGGCGTACGACAAGGCCCACACGCACGGAATCTCCAACTTGGTGTTGTTCACGTTGAAGAACTTGGAGTCTGCGTTCATGTCGTCGTCCACCAACGACAGCCACAACACCAATGCCAATGCTCGTTTCAACGAGGTGTTGAGGCAATTGCTTTCCAACACCTTGATCACCGGAGGAGGGTCGTTAGCCCCTGGCTTCAACGACAGATTCTGCGGAGATATTGGCCGCACGGCTCCGCTGGTTTTGCCGAATTACATGGTCACGACCTCCTACAAAATGTACATCAGTCCCTTGAGAAATCACGGGTTGGGCGACATCAACGACACCTTCGACAAGAAGTTTGGCTCGTGGTTGGGAGCAGCCAACTTGGCCAACATGCTCAACGAAGTGGTGGAGGAAGACGGGGGCAATGTGAACATTGCAATGGATAACTGGTTTATTTCCAAGTCCGACTACGAGGAGCTTGGAGAGGACTTGATTATCGAAAAGTTCAAGTAATGTACTATATCTGTAATTCATATCCCTATGAGGCGTGGTGGGCTTATTGACGAGTCAGTCGAGTCTGAGGAGCTGGTGGTTTGTTCAAAAGTGAGTCATGTTCGGGTAAATTATGTTCGGGCGAGTTATGTCGGAACCTTGTTTCCATCTCCGCTTGATTATTCAATATGAGCCTCCTCTGTAACTCCTTCCACTATTAGAAGGTGGAGAGGAGAGGACTTCATGGAAAGTATTACAGTCTCTCAATCATGAATGCGTTGTTCTATGTACATCAGGCTTTCCACGAAACATACTTGTTGTCGTACTTCGACGCCTCTCCATGGATGGCCAATGTTCTGAGCACCTTCTCCTCGACTCCCAACTTGTTGGCTTGAGATTTGAAGTGTTTCAACACTTCGGCCGGAGTGGGCAAGTAGGATCTGTTGGAGCCGTCTCTTCCAGTGATGTAGTTCTCAATCTGTCCGTTGTTGGGCAAACCCATGTTGAATGGATATCTGACAAAGTTCACTCCGAAAAAGTTCTTTAGGAGAGGAGTTGGAAGCTTGGCGGTGTGCAAGGAAGGTGACATGAGCTTCTCGATACGGGACTCGTCAAAGGGAGCCCATTCGGGCAAGTCTGGCGTCTTGATCTTGTCAATGAGTTTGTGCTTGACACCCTTGACGAAATCGTTCTCTTCTGGCTTTGCGTGCATCATGTTGGTAGCAGTAACCAATTCCAACTCCAACTGGGCACGAATGGTGTTCTCAGAACCCTTCTTCATCAATGCAAAGGCAACACGGGTGCATGTAGGAGACTTGGCAACCAAACGCTCGTAAGTTTTCGTTCCAAATGTGGAGTTGGCGTTCTGGAAAGTAGCCAACGCTTCGTCAAAAGTCTTGTGGGAGAAGGCCTCGTTGATCAAAGCAACCTCTTCGTCGGCCAAATGGAACTTGTAGTTCTCGGGCAATTTGGTTTCCGCGAATTCCTCAATAACCAGGTTGACCTGGGCAAAGAATTCCAGCTGGTTTCTCAACAGCCCGGTGGCAGTTCCGTTCACCACAGGAGGCTTCAAGTTGGACAAGCGACCTCTCAACTGCTCTATGCGGTCGGAAGGAACGAAATGGGTAGCAAAGCCGGCCATGTAAGCATCCAATCCCGTCAACATCTCACCGGTCAATGCGTAGTAGTATCCCAAGTTGTCGTCCATCTTAGGCAAAAAGAAGGTAGTTCCAACGTCGGGAAAGAAACCAATGTCCATTTCAGGCATGGCCAACTTGGTCTTCTCGGTGGCCACTCTGAATGGAGCATGCACAGAAAGACCAACTCCTCCTCCCATGGTGATTCCGTCCATCAAGGCCACGTATGGCTTCGAGTAGGTGGCAATCAACAAGTTCATGTTGTACTCTTGCTGGAAGAAGTCCGTGGCATACCCTGGGTTTTTGTTCAAGATCTGGGTAGCACATTCCGCAACGTCACCTCCCGCACAAAGGGCTTTTGGCGAGTTTGAAGTGAGGATCACCATGTTGGACACATCCAGCTTGGAGTACTCGACCAAGCGTGGCACGATTTTCTCCACCATCAGGGTGTTGAGCGAGTTCAACTTCTTGACTCTGTTCAAAATCACCACTCTGGCCAAGTTCTCATTTTGAAACAAAACATCGTCGGCTGCGTAGCCGGGGGTGGACGCCATTCTGATTTGTCTGCAACGGGAAACCACCAAACGTCTGGATTGTGCGAACATCTGGGGAAGCGGTCCTTATATAGTGGAAGATCCGGGGGTTATATATGGTGGGGAGGGGAATAACCGTGGAGCGTGAAAATTTTCCGCGGGAGGTGTGGATGTGTGGGGAGACAAGGCAGTTTTGGGACGGATGGGGAGGCTTTCAACTGAATTTGGGTGTTTTGGTGGATGTCATGGGTGTGGTTTAAGCGGGTCGGGAGTTTGGAGCCATGAATGGGGTTTTTGGGGGTTCCGGGGGAATGGAGATACGGCCATTCATGGGTGCGAAACTCCGAGGAACAGTCAACTTGTGTGCACATTCGCATGAAATGATAAGTGTATTGAATTGGCCAGACACATAGGTGCTGCCTCTTGCTGCAATTTGGGTTGGGAGGTGATAATTTTGTCGTACAATCTCAAATTACCGTCTCTCGCTCACCCAATTAAACTGTTCAGACACAATAGGCTGCACTCTTCCCTGTCTTCGTCTCCGTGAGACTTGGGAAGCTGGTAATGGTAAAATGTGCCTGTCTGGTAGGAGGCCAACATGAGCAAGCCCGTGCTGCTGAAACCAATTTCGACATTTTTGTGGGTAGTCGGGGTGTACTCCGGCAATTTGATGTAGGCAAATGACCGGCGAGGAGGTTCCCAAATGAGATTATCAAAGTAGTCCCTATATGGGAGCTTCTTGATGAACAGCTTTGTGTACAGATTGTTCAAGAGCTTCCCTGATTTCTTGAGTGCACTGAGAGAGAAGTAGCCTTTGCTCTCCGGGGTGTCTCCGTTTTCTGGCTCCGGCTGTTTCAGAATGAGCAAGTTGGCAAGATTTTCGTTCAAGTCCTCCAGAGACGACCGGCCACTTCTTGTTTCGTCGTCGCTGGAGTAGCCTTCTTCTTCGTCTGTGTGTGGAGCAGGTCCTCCGAGGCGAAAAAAGTGGATGGTGTTGCTTTCTGAGCCGCATCCCAATATGGAAGCGTCGAGGTTGAACCTTAGTGCGTTGATTTTCGTCAAGTTGTGCCCACGGCGAAGATTGGTCACCTTTGTGATTTTGAGTTTTCCAAAATCATGGAGCAAGTCGAAATTCAAGTGGCACACGCGGATAATGGTGCCCTTGGAGGACGCGGTGGCGATCCCCTGGCTGCTACTGGCGATGGTAACTTTTGCAATGGCCGAGTCGTGCGCCTTGTAGAGAAGTCTGGGTTTCAAAGCCACAGTGTCGTACACCAAAACCCACCCCTGCGAGTCCTTTTGCAAGTCGTCCAACGTGATTCCGTCTCTTTTCGCAATAGACGACAGGCGGTTTTTGTGGGTGAATTCGATGAGCGAGTCCAAAGAATGCACCAACGTGGAGTCACTCGGACGAAGCACGGGCGTTCCCGGCTGCGAGGCAGAGCTTCCATCCGCATTGAAAATGTCAGTTTGGTCATTCACAGCCAGCAAGGGGAGCACGAGATACGAGTTGTCGTCCGCACTCAAATCTGCCACCACCGGGGAGGCGTCTGACTCCTTGAACGAGTTTATTTCCAACACTTTCACAAGCCGCACGCTGCTCAAGTCGTAGATGTAGATCTGGCCCACCTCCAAAAACACAACCAATCGTTTTCGGTTGAGCATTAGGTCCACGATGTTCAGAGGAAACGTGAGCTCGCAAATCTTGAGGTTTTGCTTCAAATTGAACACCTTGAGCACACGATTGCCCATGGGGGAGCCGGATTCAGGGACTATGATGGTGAGAGATGTCGAAAAGAGCATTCGAAGGTACGCCGTGGGCGTGTTCTCCTTGCCGCTCAGAACATAGAATTCGCCGAGAGGATCGCAGTTAAAGATCTTGTGACATTCTCCAGTGGAGACCAGGAGACAGGAAAAGTCCTGGTTGAAGGCCAAGTCGTTGATCATGTAGAAGAAAGGTGTAGTATTTGGAGCCTTCGCAATCCGGGGAAAGACGGCATAGAGAATTAGTGAATTAGTGGATTAGTGGATTAGTGGATTAGTGGGTGTTTGAATTTAGCGGAATTGGCCGATGGGCTGGAATTGGAAGGGAGCAGCTGGTTGGCTTTTGGGTGGAACTTCGTGGAATTACATTGCTGTGGTGCAGAACCTGAGCTCTGAATAGCATTAATTAGCACTAAAAATGAGCGAGCAGTGAGATGTGAACATCCAAAGTGGAAACACCTGTAAAAGGGGAAACACCTGTAAAAGTGGAGACCTATAAAAGTGGACAACACAAGACATTCTGTCAGTGTCACATACCTTTCTTCTTAGCACTTCTCACGTCTTCTACTCCGCAACCTCCTCTAAAGTCACTTTTCTCTTTGTGGCCGTGGTGGTGGCCTTTTCGGCACCGGTGGTGGAACCTTCCGTGGAAGTCTCGACTCCCTTGCCCTTTGCCTTTCTCTTCTTCGACTTCTTGCTTCCGGCTGGCTCGCTCCATGCATACGACGGCTGGAAACTCTCAAAAAAGCCACAGTCTGCGAACAAGTTGGGGTACAACCAGAACGCCTGCGGCAAGGCCACAAACGTGACGCAGAAGATGATCAACCGCACAAACGCCATGGCAAAAAACAATCCAAGAAGACACAAACAGCCCATGGAAAGATACCACACACCAAGCTTCATGAACGGAGGCCACAAGGGGAACAAGATGACGGTAAACACAGCTGCAATCGTCAAAACTCCGTACAAAAACATGTATGGATTGGGTTTCTGGTACAGCCATGCGTAGTATGAGTCTGGATCCAACGCCGCCTTCTGTGATTGCTTCAACGTGGGCTTCTGTCTGTCGGGTTTCCATCCCTTAACTTCCTTGATCTCGGAGTAATGCAACTTTTCCACAGGAATAATGAGACGGGCCTGGATGAACAGAATGAACACCTTGGCAGCCTCTTCCTCGTTGGGAATTGGAATCAACTCATTGCGGCCGTTGGCAGCCTTGGCCTTGTATGCATCGCTGGTCAAAATCCGGATGAGTCTCTTGAATCTGAAAAACTCCACATCTTCTGCGTTGTTCAACAAGCCAGTTCTGTTCTTTAGAAGTTTGTTTTCTCTGAGATAGTTGGCCACATTCATCACCGCGGGGGGTCTTTGTCCGGATGTGGTAATGGGCGTTCCTTCGGGAACCATGCCGGCGGGGTTTGGGGCAGACATGATGAAGAGAAGTACTCTGACGTGTAAAATGAGTTGGAATCGAGGTGCACGGGTTTTCTACTCGCAGTCGGATTTGCACCTGGGAGTCCCAAAAATTGCAATCGAGTTTTAATGCGAGTCCGTATTGTCCTCTTGAAACCAATTTCGGGAAAACAGGTAGACTTCAAATTCAATTTGCGTATTTGTGAATAATTAATCCGTCAAAAACCTACGTATTACGTTCTAATGGTTGATTTCAGGTCCACATCTAAACTCACAGTCTTTCCGAAACCGTCCCTTTGCTCTTTGAACTCTAACTTTCCGTTATTCGGCTGCAATTGGAAGAATTCGGAGTAAGTTTATTCAAAGATCGAACAATTACTACATATTATTCAAAAGCAAATTATCGTAGTAATGTGCTCATCAGTATACACAGTATTGTGGTACGTCTTCGGACTCGTTTCTATCTTTCCTCTGGAACAATTCAGGTGGAAGAGGTGCGAAACTGCAAGTCAGCACGTAGTTGGAAGTCGTCGGTGGGCAATGTTTCAGAAGCGAGTGCGAAAGTCGTCAACTTCATTGCGACCTGGATTAGTCGAATGTAAGAGAGAAATGAAATTCGACTTCTCGAGAGCCGATCGATGCTTCATTGAAGACAGTCCAATTGTGAGCGAAAGCAATGTTGAGTCTTTTCAACGACCAGGGATGACTGGTTTGGTGCAACTTGCATGTAGCCATAGCCAGTACAGACACAGAAGCTGCGGTTTTTGTTTTCAATTTCATTTCATGAACCCACTATTCCAACCCGTCTAATGGTCTTTTCTATGATGCAATCGCAAAAGCCGGTGGTTGTGATGGAGCAACATGTTGGATGTGCTGGCGCTTCTAGCCGAAAACCTCCCCTTCATGGACTCGGCTGGACTGGATTCGGCTCGACTCTGGGCATGGTCGTATTGTGGAGCCGGTTCCTCCACACTGTACTCGGAATCATCGTTCACCGCTCGCTCGTAGCTGGGAACCCGCAGCAAGAGGTTGACGTCAATTGGTGGACTCAGTGCACCCGAACCTCCCCCCGGAAGGTTGAAGTAGTCTTCGAGAGACGACTTGATTCCGTTGATCCGAAGCTGTTCAAGTGGCGTTCGTGGACTGCTCTGGTCGTACACCGTGTCGTGCACGTGGTGCTGGTACATAGGAGGGGCGTTGTCTTCCTCTCTGTCGGACACTTCTGCCTCCGAGGAGTCGTCGTCGTCTTCCGCAAGCCTTTCTCTTCTGTGGAAGATGGAATCTTCTCTGTCTGGGTCGTCCTCAGCGGTGAAATGGCCGTGGTGGGGGTCTATTTCAAGGTGCCTGGACGTGGCTTTGCCGTGGTGGGCACTGAGGTAGATGTGCACAGGCAAGTTTGCTCTGAGTTCGGAAATGTGCCCGTCCGCGTTCCTGATGTGCATCAGCACCCTGATCCGGTGTTTCACCAGGACAATTTCGTCCTTGAGCGTGCACGTTTGCACCACCTCCTTGAGCGATGTCGGGAGATGGTACGTGCTCTTGATCACCCAGTGGTCTTCGCCAAAGAAGCTGTCGTCGCAGTCGAGTTTCTGCTTTGCGATGAATTCCTCAAACTCCGGCGATTCGCCCGCGAGGCCCTTCACATGGTGGTGTTGCACGATTTCCGCCGTCATGGACTTGAACGTGGGGCCCTTGACGAGAGGCACCACCACCAACTTTATGGGCACCGAGGTTCCGAGGGCCAACCCTTTGCGTGGCATCGACACACTGAACTCCACCTTCCCCGGCCACGTGTTGTTGAACTCGATGGAGTCGGTCAAGGTCAAGTTGCGTGGATGCAAAGTTCTGACAATGCGCATATGCTTGGCTGTGGTGAAGGACCGTTCAAATCGGCCTCGCTCAACGACGCACTCGAGCTTGTAGAGAAGCTTGGCAGAACGCAACCCCTCCACAGACTCGGACACATTGGACGGAAGCTCGATGTGGAAGGGCATGGAATAGTTTCCCTGGGGAAGCAAAAACGAATGCGAGTCGTTTCTTCCACTCAACGGGAACGGCGTTCCGTCCACGCCAGATTTGGGAATGGCAAACAACGAGGCGTCGTGCAGCAGTAGCAAGTTGGGCTGGGAGGTGGTTCGGGAGTACCCCGGCTTGCCGAATTCGGAAAGCGAGGTCAAAGATGAGTTGTTCAAGGCCGACAAATTCGATGATGAGCTGTCTCTAGATCGCTTGAGGTGCGAGTCCACCTTGTGCATTTTCACCAACTGGTCGCCGTAGCATCCAAACTGGATCTCGCCTTGTGACGATGTGAGCAAGTTGGGCCACACCACCTTCAAAACACAATTTTTCTCATAAACCTGGGTGGCTGCATGCCCGTGGTGTCTGTCGCAATACTCCATGTGGTATTCGCCCACGAGCTGGAGTCTGACTCGTTTCACGTGCAAGTCCTCTTGTGTCAGGATCTTGACGCTTCCGTGGATAGGAATGTTGGCCACCTCGAACTCGTTTCCCTTGACCAACACAGTGTTGTTGTGGGCCGACTTTAGTCTGATGTCAAAGTAGGCCAAGTCTTTGGCATGGCTGTGGTGGCTTCCGTGAAAATGGAACATGATGAAATCGGCTTAGATGCCAAATAGGCCCATTTAAGTACAAAACGGCTGCGACATGTTCCGTGCGTCTGATTTATTCCGAGCGCACGAGCCGCGCGAAAAGCCGCATTGAATACAACTCAACTCCTTGTGCGAAACGTGGAAATGCTGATTTAAATTCTGATTTAAGTTGGCTGATCTGGTTTTACAAAACCAAGTATTCGCCTCCATCACTTCTTACAACTCATTCTTGTCGCCTCCACGTCATTTCTGGCTTACTGCTCGTTCTTGGGAACTTTTGCAACTTCTCGGCCACTAACTATTTCTCCGGATGGGCTCGGGCTTCCGTGCAGAACCCACGCAACTTCTACAACGAGGAAACACCTCCGAGGGATCGTTTCCGGGGGCACCGAGGGCTACCACGATGTCTCTCATGCGTTCTACGGTGGCATTAAGCCCAAGCTGTGCTCAGGTGGTGTTCTATTGGATATCCCGGAGATTGTCGGGCCGGGACCCGGACTCTATATACGTCACTTTGTGAGATCATGGAACTTGTTGAAGAAGTCATCTGCAACTTCAACACACCAAAACTCTCCCGAGTACTTGACAAAACCCAAGTGGCCCCCCAAATTAGTTTCCACCATGGCCAAGTTGGGGTTGCTACGAACTTCCAAGTAAGGCAACCGAATCGACACGGCCGGATCATCGGTGGAGTTGATGATCAAAGTGGGAGTCTGGATCTTTCCGATTCTCCTGATCGGCGACCCTTCGCGGTAGTATCCCCACGAGTCCAGGAAGCCTGCTGTCTTGCACGTGAAGATGTTATCCCATTGCCAAGTCTTCTTTGCCTCGTTTGCATTCTTGACATTTTCGTCACAGAAGAGATCGGGCTCGTGCACTTTCAATTCCAGGAGATTGCTCTTGACCAATTTGTTCAAGAACGAAGTGAGATTGGGATTGAGCAAGTACCGTCCGGTGATCGACAGGTCGATATGGTGAGCACTGTCTTCCAAGTCCCATGGACATCCCACCAAAACGGCAGCTTGCACCAAGTTCTCGATGTTTGCGTCTCCACTGCCCAAGTAGTTGGCCAAAATCACGGCTCCAAACGAAAAGCCTACGGCAAAAATGGGACGAGATGGGTACCGGCGACGCAATTCCACAAGAACCTCTCTGATGTCCTCGGTGGAAAAGGCATTGAAGAGTTTGCCGGTGGTGATTTTGGTTCTGCAGCAGCCACGATTGTTGATCACTACAACGTCCCAATTGTTGGCGGAAGTTTTCTGCAAATACTGGCCCAAGTTGCGAATCAATGGTTCATGCGAGCCTCCAGCCAATCCGTGCAAAACCACACAGATTGGGTCTTTCGATTCGGGAGTTTGGCCCTGTTCGGTCTTGGCACGAAGCTCGTCTGCAGTGAAGAAACGAGTTCTGGGGTGGAGTCTTGGAGAGTTCTCTGGAAGCGTGGCAGTGTAGATTTTCTGAAACTCTTGCTCAGAAGCTGGAGGTGGAATGACCCAGTCCAACGAACACATTCCTTTGTCTTTGTACTCGAACAATTCACGGCCGTAGTACGCCTTGAACTCGGTGCTGGAGTCGTGTGTGGCGTAGTAGATCGTCTGGAGGGAACCATTGAACAAGAGCGGATTTAACCACAATTTCTTGGAGGTGTCGATAATTGGGAGCAGGCGGACGAAATCGTGGAATGTGGTCGAGCCTTTGATGGTGGGCGACACGTCCTTCTCAGACGTATGAAGGTTGACGGTGGCCCGAAAGCCCCATTTGAGAAAACCCAGCATGTTGCAGATGAAGATGCAAACAGTAAGCGTTATATATAGTGTATCACGTGATGCAATGCGAGGTTAAAATTGAAGATGCAAAACAATATGCGTTATATATCCGAGTATCACGTGACGCGATCCCGGTGTTACCGGAGATATGAGCACTGTCGTAGATGCATACTGTAGTCGTTACATATCGTGTATCACGATGCAATACCGGGGTTAAAATTGACGATGCAAAACAAGAGTATCATATCACGTGACGCGATACTGGTGTTCCTAGAGGGATGAGCTGTCTACTTAGAGTCTAGTTGCTGCTCCTTGCTGGCATCTCTCTTCAAGGTGGCAGCAATAATAGCCTGCTTGGACCGTTCACTGGACTCGCTGTTGGCGATATGGCCTCGGTCGTCCAAGTCAACCGATCCCGCACTCTCAAACAACGAAACATGGCCAGCCAAAAGCCCCAACGTATCGATCATCTGCGACGGGTCGTTCAAATGGGCAGTAGCAAGTGTCTTCTTGGACGCAGGGCCCACAAGAACCGGGTACACGCCGTAGGCACCTTGCCCGTTCTTGGGCATGTCCTGCAAGTGCCAGTTCTCTTCAATGTCCTTGAGCGACTTGAACATGTCTTCGTCAGTCAAATCGTCACCCGAACACAACATGAAGTCCGGCAATTGATCGCAAGGAACCTCTTCTGTGTTCAACTGGACCGAGTGCGGGTCCTGCTTGCCTCCGTGGGGATTCAACACAAGTCTCTTGACAATCTCTCCCTTGTTGAGGAAACGAGGCCTCACTTCGACGTTGGCCTTGCCGGCCATCACCTCGACGTCATACTCCTTGGCAATGCCGTTTTGGAGCTCTTCCATCAACTTTTCGGCCTGGAAAATACCCAACTCGGGATCGGCTCTTCTGTAGTGCCAGGTGACGGCAATCTTCTTCCGTTCAATGTTCGATCCAGGCGTCTTGTCGGTGTACCGTCCGTAAACCTCCTCCACCTTGAGCTGCCACGACATGTCGAAATGCTCGGCGAGATTGTACCACGTTTTCGACCCCACGTCTCGGATGAAACAGCCGTGCTCTGCCGACAACCCGACGTTCTTGGACCCCCACCATTTCTCCAAAAACGCCTGGTCTCTGCCGGAGATGATCCAGAACTGGTTGTTGGGGTCTGCAGTCAACGTGTCCACGATGTTGAGCAACTTGGACGAGGGGATCGCCGCCGCAGGGTCTCTCACGATCGGAGTCAAGGTGCCATCGTAGTCAAACAAAAACAAGCGGCGCTTCAGGTTCTTGTAGTAGTGATACAACATCGGACGGTTCAATGTGGGGGTGAAATGCGTCTTGTGGGTCCTGTCAACGTGGTCGATGAGGTGCTCCAAGAAGTTGGACGTCCACGACTGGACCGTGTTGGAGGTGACCTGCTTGTACAAACGAGACTCGAGGTCGCGTTTCTGCGAGTCGCTCATGTTGAAACAGTCGTTGATGGTTTTGGCGATCCCCACAGAGTCCCACGGGTTGACCAAAATGGCCTCGTTCAACACCGAGGCCGTGCCGGTGAACTCCGAAAGCACCAACGGCGAGCAGTTGTCTCGCTGGCAAATGACAAACTCCAACGACGTGGTGTTCATTCCGTCACGCACAGAACAGATGAGAGCCAAGTCCGCCACGCGAAGAAGCGCCAAGTACTCGTCCTTGTTGATTCGCATCTGGTAGTGGTGCACCGGGGTGTGGTTCAACGAGCCGAACTGGTTGTTGATCAGATTCACCAACTCTGTCACCTTCTTCTCCACCTTCGCACTGTGCGAGAAGCCCGGCGACGACACCTGGATCAAAACTACACGCTCACGCCACTCCGGGTACATGTGCAAGAACATCTCGTACGCCTGGAGTTTCTGCACGATTCCACGCACCAGATCCAACCGGTCGCGGCCCACGATGATTTTTTGGTCGGGGTAGATCTCGCGGAGGGCCTTCACCTTCTCATCCAAGCCGTATTCGCCGGAAAAAGCGTCGTGCTCGATTTTCTTCGTGTCGATTCCGATCGGCAACGTCTCCACGGAAATGCTGGACCCGTACGCCAACACACACTGGTCCTTGACCTCGTATCCGATCACGCGCGCGCAGCAGCTCAAAAAGTGTCTCTGGAAGGAGTCGTTCTGGAACGCGATCTTGTCCGAACCCAACATTCCGTCCAAAAGCTGCGATCTCTTGGACAAGCACCGGAAATACTCGGACGACGGGAACGGTGCATGCATGTACAACCCGATGAAGGCGTTGGGGAACTCCATCCGCAACAACTGCGGCAACAACAAGAGGTAGTAGTCGTGGATCCAGATGATGTCTCCGGGTTTGTAGATGGACTTGATTTTCTGGAAGTACGCCTCGTTGAACTTTACGTAGTCGTGCCACTCCTGCGCCTCCTCCTTTCCGTCACTAGGCTGGCCCTGGATGTAGTGGAACACCGGCCAGAGCACGTTTTCGGCGTACTGTCTCCATCTTTTCTGGTCTCTTCTCAACAACCAAACTGGATGCACGTGCTGGCTACTAGAGGCCTTGCGGATCTTCTGCTCCAACTCTGCCTTGTCGTTGTCGTCTAGGTACAACGGGTCCTCCTTGATGTTTTCGGCGTCCAAATTGCTCGTTTTATTGGTGCAATTGATCAATTCTCCGGTCCATCCGACCAAATGGGTCTCCCAGTCCGTTTGCTGCTGCAAGAAAAAATGCGACGAGTACAATGCAGACTGGCCTCTCACGGGCTCGACGTCCCAGAACGAAATCTGCCCTTCGGGCCCGGATTTTTTGCAGATTTGGGTGGGCAACGACGTCATGACATTGATGATTCGGCCCGAAAGACCGAGCTTTTCGTTGTCGGCATATTCTGTGGGCGAGATCACAGGCACGTCCGAGGGATACGCCTTGAGTTCGTCGTAAACAGTAGGCATCTTGGCACAATTGAGAAGAGAAGTCAGGAGAGTTGAGGCCTATTGCCCAATATGTGCGTAGTGCATACAGAAGGTTCCATTTGCAAAGGTGACGACAGACGACAGTACCCAGCCTCTCAGCGAATACGAGAATCGACTTTTCCTCAGCGATTGCAAGACTTATTTCTCGCTGTCTACAAGTATCGGCTTTTTCTTCTCACTCTCAGAAGTTACTTTTCTCACTGCCTGGTAGAGTGGACTTTTTCTCACTGCCTGCTAGAAGTGCTTTTTCTCACTGCCTTCTAGAAGTTACTCTTTCTCAGCCTGCTTGAATCAACATTTTCTGACCGTCTACTTTCTTCTGACTCTCAGAAGTCACTTTTTCACACTTGCCTGCTAAAAGTTACTTCTTCTCCCCCTCCTAGAATCTTTCTCCTACAACTATCGACTTATTCCCATTTTTTGGTTTTGGAATATAAAACTCATCCAATAATTTACCCATGCAAAAAAAACTCAGTAGACACACATTCCTAAGCCTGAGCTGGCTCCTCAGAAGACTTCTTGTATTCTTCGTAGGCAGTCAAAGCATCCTCAAAGTGGTTGTTGAACAACTCCTCGTCCTCCAACAATGCCAAGATCTCCTGGTTGTCCAAGTCCAACATCATACCGGTGATCTTGCCGGCAGCTTCTGGCTCCTGGGCCTTCTCGGTGGCGACAATCTTTGGGTACAATTCCTCACCCAAGATTCTCTTCTGCTGGTCGGCTGGAGCAGAGGCAATGATGGCAGCCAAGTCTCTGGTCTGACGTCCGCCTTGCTTCTGGTTACGGTTAGGGTAGTAGCCTCTCTGTTGGCGACCGTTTGGACCGTTGAAGTCACCGTACACTGGTGGCATGCCGTAAACTGGAACTGGCTGTCCGTTTGGTCCGGCTCTTGGCCACTGGCCCTGAGGAGGTGCCATCTGCCCTCTTGGCATCATCATCTGGGGGTTTGGAGGGAATGGACCGTTGTTTCTGCCGTTGCCTGGGAAAAATCCTGGCTGTTGGCCGTAGAACATTGGTGGCATGAACTGGCCTGGCATGCCGCTGGCAGCAGCATTCTGCATTCTCATCTGGTTGCGAGCGTGGATCTGCTGCTCCAACTGAGAGCGTCTGACATCCTTGCGCTGAGCCAAGGCAACGTACAATGGCTTACCGACAACCATGCGCTGGTTCATTTCGGTGATGGCCTTGGTGGCCTCCTCAGGAGAAGAGAAACACACGAAACCGAAACCCTTGGACTTTCCAGTCTCGTCAACCATCACCTTGGCGGAGGTGATGGCACCAAATGGCTTGAACTCCTCCTCCAAAGCCTCGGAGGTGACAGACTCGTCCAAGTTCTTGACGAACAAGTTGACGCCCTGGTACTTGGACAACTTCTCCAATCTGGTGGTTTCGTACTGCTTCTTCAACTCCTCCATTCTCTCTCTCTTCTTCTGGGCTCTGCCAACGTAGATTCTTTGCCCGTTGATCTCCTGCTCGTTCAACTCGTCCACGGCCTTGACGGCGGCCTCGTGGGACTCGAAGTTCACAAAACCAAAACCCTTGGAGTTTCCTTCCTGGTCCTTCTCGAAGTAAAGCGAAGTGATCTGGCCGTATGGCGAGAACAAGACGTGCAACTCGTCCTCAGTGTACTCGACACCGAAGTTCTTGACGAAAACGTTGGTGAAGTTGGCCTTCATCTCCTCGAACTTGGACTCACGGTCCTTCTTGGAGATGTGCTTTCCAACAAACACTTCACGCTCGTTCAAGGACATACCGTTGACGTTCTCAATGGCAGCCTCGGCAGCTTCGGCAGTCTCGTAGTGCACGAAACCGAAACACTTGGAACGGCCCAACTCGTCGGTGGCAACCTTACAGGACAAAATTCTGCCGAAAGCAGTGAAGGTGTCGTGCAAAGCCTTGTTGTCGATGTCCGGGTGCAAGTTCTTAATGAAAATGTTTCCGTCACCGTTTCTTCTCAAGGAGGGGTCTCTCTGAGACCACATGATACGGCATGGTCTGCCTTCAATCAAAGAGTAGTTCAATTCCTCCAAAGCGCGTTCTCCATCTTCGTGTTTGTGGTAGTTGACGTAAGCGTAACCCAAGGACTTCTTGGTGACAGCGTCACGACACACTCTAATAGAGGAAACAGGTCCCAAAGGAGAAAAGACCTCGAACAAGAGAGCTTCACTGACTGAAACATTCAATTCACCAACATACAACGAAGCAGAGGTTTCGTTGACGGCGTCAGCCTCAGAAGTTGGGGCCTCAGACTGAGCAGTTGGAGCTTCAACTGGGGCGGATTCAAGGTTCAACTTGTCCAAGGAA
This sequence comes from Danielia reshetovae, assembly GCA_030558395.1. NCBI lineage: Eukaryota > Fungi > Ascomycota > Pichiomycetes > Serinales > Metschnikowiaceae > Danielia > Danielia reshetovae. Next base: position 220,071 of record JAJMSL010000006.1, read on the forward strand.
TCGGTGAGTTGGGTGGCGTCGGCGGCAGACATTTTTTTTCTTTTTTCAAGGTTTTCCAGTTTTTTTTATCTTTTTCGAAAAAATAAAGGGATTCAGTGAACAAATAGAGGCAAGCTCAGCTTATTCAAGTAATTCCGGAAGATGGTTTGTGGAGATTTCTCTGAAGAAAAGAAAACCAAACTGATCACAGAAAAATTTTCTCACAAAACCCACCGCGACTCTTGATGAGATTACCCGCATTGTACGCGACATTTGGAATTGTCTGCGACATTTCACTCTAGCCGAGTAGATATATCGCGATATTTGTGACCACTTTTAGTCAAGGACTGGGAGCACAACAGGTGTGGTTAAGAAGGGGCATAAAATTATTTTTTTCAACGATCATTGTATAATTAGGAAAACTATGAGATAGAAAAAACCAAACTATACATCATAAGAAGCAACAGGTGTGCCCATCGACAGTTTGCAGAGTTAAGCACACCAGGCTTAAGCGACTCTCACTATCTACATACATCCAGAATTCAAAACTTCACGCACACAGGATGAGGAAAGATCGCCGAGCGAACTCATCCGTATACTTTCACACCCCATTATTACCCATAGCGTGCATTCTCAGATCACTTGGATCGAATACGCATTAGAGAGGTAGAGAACGCTAGCCGTAGTGTCCTATCGGTATAGGGCACTAATGACTCGTCCTCGTCGTAACTTCTCTTCACAAACTCCAGACGCACTAAGCTGCAAAACGATCCAACGATTCAAGATTTGAAATCGCTAGATTTATTGGTGCAAGAAGTAGATGAAGCGAAAGAGCTTCACCGACACCCAAGAGCCTCCACCAGGACTTGGAACATTCACATTGCTCAGAGATGTGACCAATAATATGGTCGTTGGGGCAAGGTTGGAGACAGAGTTTGCATATAATCCTGCGTACAGATCCACGGTGGTGATCGTGCACAGGAACGAGCGAACCATAGTTGAAACGACGGAGCGCTTCGAAATCATTTTTTTCAACGATCATTGTATAATTAGGAAAACTATAAAATAGAAAAAACCAAACTATACATCAAATGGAATAACAGGTGTGCCCATCGATAGCTTGTGAACTTAAACACCCCAAACTTAAGCGAGACTCTCACTATCTCACATACATCCAGAATGCAATACTTCATACACGCAGGATGAGGAAAGAGGTACGCCAAGCAAGCTCAACCGTATGCTTTCACCCCACTACGAGTATGCAGAACTGATGCCTCAGTCATGCCTATACACCAACATGGGCTGAACTGATCGTTTGTCCTTGAGCAGTGTTATCAGCGATAATATGGCCTAATGCCATAGAATCGTCCTGATTTTGTTCATATACGAACGGGTCGTCCTGGCGTTGTCGATTCGGATCCAGGGGGGCCTGGAATTGTCTTCAGTAGAAGATTTTTTTTTTTTGCGATTAGCTTTTCTTAATAGACTAAGTAGATACGAATAAACCACCCGAGTGACATCCGGCGGCAACCACAGCAAGCCAAATACCATTCGGCGTTGGCTTTTTGACAATAGTTGGCCTGCTAACCCTCCAATTCTTTCCTTCTTGTCTGGCAAGTGAATCATCAGTCTCTGAAAGGACAGACATGGGGCCAACTCCAAGACATCCACAAGTTTGAGAATCCAAGCCCCAACTCATCAAGTCGCCCTTATCGGTTAAAGCAAGATAGTGATGATCACCAATCACGACATTTATCACACCATTGTCTTGTAATTCGGGAATAATTTTGGGTTCGTCTTCCGCATTTTCGTCAGTGAGGTGCTTCTCACCTAGCAAAACCAGTCCCAGATTTGTTAAAACTGCAAACGATTTAAAACAGCCTGTAATCTTCGTGAAACTTGAAGCGACATTGTTCTTTCTGTTGAATTTTGCGAGCCATCTGTTGAATCCAACTATTCGATAAGGCAGTTTGGAGAAATTTCCTGTGAATTGGGATGTAGCCTCCGCGTGTGCATCAATATCGTAGCGCAATAAATCACCATTACCGTCAATATAGATGACGCAATCGCAAAGGGCAATGAAGTCCACAATTGAAGTCAGATTCGGGATAACTTCGTAATGTGCCTCGCATTCACACCTTCCGCTTTCGTATGCCTCTTGGGTCAATGGCTCACGAGAATACCATACCACAAGACCACAGTCTGTCATATGGCAAGCCGATAAGTTCCAGCCTGCACTAATACGTGTTATTGTTCCATGGAGGTCTTTAAAAATTATCCGAACTCCAAATTTCCAATCAGTGTTTCCGCAGTCCCAAGAGTAGACATTATTGTAATTGTCTAAAGCTAAAAAATGCAGAAGGCCGCTCGAGATTGTCAATATTCTGTTAGCTGGGGAATCTAGATCACTGGGTAAAATCATTTTCGTAACAGCCTGCGATTCATCGTACTTGTTCATATAATTCTTTATTCCAGTGGGATATGACAATTGCTGACCTGGGGTCCTTTTTTTTTTTAAACGATTATTGTATAATGCCCTTTTTTTTTAACAGTAAAGGGGAGTGTGAACCCGCCATCAAAAGCCGCCCAAGAAGATGCTTTTCTTCCTTCAAACCAGTCTTCGTTAAAAGGACCTCCTGGCGTGGCGTAATCGCTTATCGCGTTGCGTCGCATGTTGCCTCGCATGTTCTTGTAAGTTAAACCAGTACAATAAATTTCACCATTAATTAACAATTGACAACTGAATCCTCCAGTCAGAATTTGTTCAAAAACAAAGCCATCAAAGTTGGGTACTCTGGTAGGGGTATGCACACCCAACCAAGGCGGATATCTAAATTGCACTGGATATTTATATTGCTCTGGAATATTCAACAAACCAAGACTCCCAAATTGATGTGAGCCCCATGAGTAAAAGTGCACACCTTTAGAAGACCGAAGGTCAAACAATCTTTTCCAGTCATAATCCTTCAAATTTAGAGGTGTGGCCTTCCCAAATTTTGCTAGGAATAGTTGATGAAATCCGTCATTAGTGGTCAATTGCCGACGAGCCTGCTTGCAAGTTAACGATAATGAAAATATATCAAAAGCAGAAAGGTACAAACAAACACCAGAGACAAGAATATCTTCACCTAAATCCAACAATGAAAGCATGAGTTTTCAATTCTTTCACATCCCCTTTTTTTCTTTTAAAGACCATTGCATAATTAGGAACTGCCCCCATTACCCGTAACCTGCAGTCGCAGAATATTCTTTTTTGGAGTATTTTGAGTAATTTTTTTCAACGATCATTGTATAATTAGGAAAACTATAAAATAGAAAAAACCAAACTATACATCATAAGCCTTTTTTTTTTTTCAACGATCATTGTATAATTAGGAAAACTATAGAACAGAAAATCCAAACAATACATCAGAAGGAATAACAGGGTGCCCATCGATAATTGGTGAAGTAAAACTTCACTCACACAGGATGAGGAAAGATGGTACGCCGCGCAGACTCATCCCCATACTTTCCCGTCTACAGCTAGTGTCCTTAAACACCCCAAACTTAAGCAAGACTCTCACTTCTCACATACATCCGGATGCAAAACTTCACAAACGCAGGATTAGGAAAGATGGCACGATAAGCAAGCTCACCCGTATACTTTCACACCCCCATTATTACCCGCTTCCTTACGGAGCACTGGTATTTGTAAAGCGAGTAGAGTAAACATGCGTTACATGCCGAATAATCATATATATGATGTCCAAATTAGGGATTGGTGACTCCAACCGAGTCTAACACAATGCTAGATCTCTGGCAGGTGGTTCAATCGAGTGATAAAAGCCCACCAATAAAGGTGGTATCACATTTGGGACCAGATTAGGAGCAATGCTCCATCTGGATTTTAGGGAGGCGCTCAGGGCAACCTTTTAGAATTCGTCGTAAAACTCGCCACAACAAAGTGACCGAGCTCAGACTTGTTTGTATCGGCTCAGTTAAGTGGACTCAAGGTCCTACCGAGCTCGATGGGGGATCGAAGCCATAAAAGTTGGATATGAAAAAAGAGACCGATTTTTTACAACGGAGCGCTTCGAACTCATAAGGTGAAGGACCGGCGGAAGTCCACTGACTGTTTTTAAGTGCATGTGAAGCGACAGGGGGCCCAAACGACACGTTTCTGAATTTCACAATGGTCGTTATAGTAATATTCTATCATATGAAATTCAGAAATCCTCTTGGTGGCCAAGCTGGCTAAGGCGCGAGACTGTAATGGATTTGTAATCTTGAGATCGGGTGTTCGACTCACCCCCAGGAGACTTTCTTTTTGCACCCACATTTCATGTCCCATTCTTTCCAATGCAGCTTACTCAATGTCACCTCTCCATCTTCTCCAATGTTGTCTACGCAACTTACCACTTCACTTCTTCAACTTTAATCTTCACTATGTCACGAATTCATTCCTATTCACTGGAGCTATTCCTTGGTAGGCTTAGCTCCTTGCGTTTTAATTCTATTGTACATGTCAGTGATCTTTGCACTAGGCACCTTGGCCGGCCAGTAAAGACTGGCATACGACCATAAGTGTCTGTTGAACTTGTCGTCTTTCTTCGTGGCACTGCCAATGAAATCTCCGATGTTCACCAACTCTTTTCTCAAGAGAATAGCCCATTCATGCTTACCAAGCCCCTTGTTGCCCTTGTGCAACTTCATCAAAGATTTGGCCACGGGTCTCAACATCGACTTGCACTGAGCCTCGTCCATACTGTCATACTCCAAGAAATCCTCATCGGCTGCTGGGCCACCTTCCTCCGTTTTCACCTTGCCATCCAATTTTGGGGAATGAGCAGCAGCAGCAGCCTTCTTGGCCCTGGGTTTCTTGACGTTGACCTCGGGAGACTGCGATTTGGCTCCTTTCTTGCCCTTCAGTGCTGCCTTCGGTGCTGCCTCGGTCTTCACCTTTCTGACTCTCTTCTTGGTGGTTCCGTTGGTTCCCGCACTCGAAGGTCCTGAAACGGTTGAGTCTTCTTCTCCTCTCAAAAGAGTAAACAAGTAATCCACTCTTCTTCCAAGATGAACAGCTCCCGGTACCTTTTTGTTGGCACCTTTAGCATCACTATTTTGCTTCTTATCTGTTCCCTTTGGAGCTCCCTCCAAGAAAAGTTTGTTTTGCAAAGCTAAAAGGGGATCATCTCGAATTTGGACCCATGCACCGTATCCAAATTTATGCACACCAACCAACAACATGGCATCGTCTTTCGGACTCCATTCGCAGTTCCAGTTTTGAACCTGTTTGGGCAAACGAGGAAGTTCAAATGTGTGAGGTTTGGCTTTTGGAATCATAGAACCAAGAAGTTTCATATCTGGTGGGCGGCACAAAACCAACTCGGCATTGATGTTCTTGACACCTTGGTACTCAAACAAAACCGCCTTCTTCTCCTTCTTTTTGGCAATCCAAAGTGCCATGGAATTATCTCCATCTGTGGTGACAACGCTGCCCTTCAGGTCTTTGGCTTTCTTCTCCAATTCAGCAAGTGCCTCAGCTCTTCTGGCATCTTCTTCTTTGACCAATTTCTTGGAAATGGAGATGATTTCGTTGTATGCGTGCTTGATCAAAACTGGGTTCTTGTTGGAAATACTTCCATCCTCAACAAGTTGTCCCCATCTGCCAGACAAATCACCAAATCTCAAAATACTTCTGTAGATACCTCTGACTTCCTTCTCGGACAATTCATGACTCTCCTCTGCCTTCTTTCTGGCAACTCTTCTTCTTCCGCCTTCCTCGTCATCGTCATCTTCAAGACCACTCGTGTCCGGAGTTTCACCTTGAAGTTGTTTGACAGCGGCTCTTCTTCGAGAGTACATGGCAATTTGCTCGTTCAAGTAGACATCTTCTGCTTTCTTCTTTTCTTCTTCTTTCAATTTCGACAACTCGTCTTGTGGAATGATGTCGTCCCATTCGATGTCTGCCTTGTAGTCGGTGACTTCGAACTGCTTCAAGAACTCCTCGGAACCTAAATTGGACTCTCCCAATTCGGGTGTGGTCACATGGTCCTCGGCGTGATTCAACACATCATCCAAGTTCAATTCTTCCAATTTCTTTTGGTTGTCGGTAGCAGCGAACATATTGGCGGCACCGAACTTCAAGATTTGAGACAACTCACTAGAGTTTGGTTCGTTCTTGTTCTTCTTGGAGTTGGTTGGGTCAGACATTCCCAAAGAGATGATGGCATATTCCAAAATCATCTTTTTTCTGGCTCTTTCCAAGATCTCTTCTTCAACAGTGTCCTTACTGACAAATCTGTAGACAGACACATGCTTCGTCTGGCCAATTCTGTGAGCTCTAGCCATTGCCTGCAAATCTGCCTGAGGATTCCAATCGGAGTCGAAAATAATGACAGTATCTGCAGTCATCAAGTTAATACCCAACCCACCTGCTCTTGTTGATAAGAGGAACACAAAGTCTTTGGAGTCTGGGGCATTGAAATGATCAATGGAAATCTTTCTCTGGGCAGAAGGAACACCACCATCCAATCTTTGGAACTGATATCCTTTGATGGAAAGGTAGTCACCAAGAATGTCTAAAATTCTCACCATTTGGGAGAAGATCAACACTCTGTGGTCTTCCTTCTTCAATCTGGTCAAAAGTTGTTCCAAGAGAACCATTTTTCCTGAGTTCATGATCATACCTCTCAAGATGTTATCCCTTGATGTTGAACCTGCCTTCGATAAGAATCTTTCTTCGGCTCCATCGAAAAGATATGGATGGTTAGATGCCTTTTTCAACTCACTCATGACGTTCAACAAGGAAATCTGCGTACCCTTAACTCCGGCATTCAATGCGGAGTAGTTTTTTGTGATGATGTTTCTGTAGTACTCGGTTTGTGTATCGGACAACTCCACTCTCAAAATACGCTCGGTTTTCGAGGGAAGAGACTTTTCCACATCCTTCTTCAATCTTCTCAAAATGAAAGGTTTGATGCTCTGTTGCAAATGCTTGATGTACTCTTCTTGTTCATCGTCAGGAGCCTCGAAATCAATTTCTTGGTCAATGGTGAATTTACCAGGCATCAAGAAATTGCACAAAGCAGCCAATTCTTTGATGTTGTTCTGCAAGGGTGTACCAGTGATCAACAATCTGTTTGCGACCTTGAACTGTCTCAAAGACTCATACAAAGAAGACTCGGCATTCTTCAATCTGTGGGCCTCGTCAACCGCGAGGAATTGCCACTTGAAAGCACCAAGATCAGCTCTGTCTTTCAAAATGTACTCGTAAGTGGTCAACAAAATGTTGAATTTTGGTTTGCCATTGCTGGTGTAGAACTCGTGTTCTCTCATCTTCTTTCTGGCTTCGGTGTTTCCCAAATAGTAGATGCAGTTGACGTCTGGGGCCCATTTTTCAAATGTCTCTTGCCAGGCTGGAACGGTACTCAAAGGCACAACCACCACGTGCGGCCCGTTTTGACGTCTCGCGTAAATGAGCCACGACAAAAATGCAACTGTCTGGACAGTTTTGCCCAAACCCATCTCGTCGGCCAAGATTCCGTTTTCGTTACGCGACCAAAGGAAAGCCATCCAGTTCAATCCTGTAAGCTGGAAATCTCTCAATTCTCCGTTCTTGATGAACAAAGGCTGCTTGTTCAACTTCTCAAAGCGGGGCCTCTGGTTCTGTGGGTAGTTGGCAGACAAGTTGGGGAGGATCTTGGACAGCAATCTCTGCTGGTATTTGGCAACTTGATCCGGCGCAATTTCGGCGATTGTTTCTGCATTTTCCCACGAGCACTCGTCGTAGTAGAGCCGCTTCCATTTCACAAGGTACTGTAGCTGAGAGGTCCCGTCGTCAAGCTCCGCTCTGTCGCTGTCGACGATCCTTTCCACGTGGGTGAATTCCTCGTGCTCGTCACGCTTTCTCTCACGTTCTATGTCCATCGCCTCGATGTCTTCCTTGGTGGTGTACGCATCGTTTCTGATTTCCTGGTCCAACAAGATAAATTGCTTGATGTAGTTATCCACTTTTCTGAACCCTTTGTACTCTTTGAGTTCCAGATATGGTTGCCACGAGTTGTGCAAATGAGAAGCATCCGTCCACTTCACCTTGAACAAATAGTCCAATTTGGGCTCATTGGTAACTTCCGCGTTCTCCTCGTTGAGTTTGTGGTCCATAACCAAATCGATTCCACGAGCAGCCTCTTCTTGCATGGCCTGCTCGTAGTAGAAATAGTCGTTGTTTTCTCCACCCTGGTCACTTTCCATCAAATCGTCGTCGTCTTCGTAATCGACTGCATAGTTGATGGCTCCGTTATTTCTTGTGGAAAACCGGATTTCTGCTGGTGGGGATGGAGACCCTCTGGCAGATGCTGTCTTGCTTCTTGGAACGGGTTTTGGTTTTCGGCCTGTTCCAATGGGCCGGCTGACCACCTTTCTTTTTTTGGACACGGAAAAGTCGTCATCGTCTTCTTCCTCAAAGTCCTCGGAGGCTTCTTCTTCGCTTTCCTCCGATTCGTCTTCATAATCTTCAAAGGTCAATTTCACCTTTCTTCTTGCGGGCTGTTCCTCTTCGTCGCTGTCTTCGACCATGGGGGCCATTCTTCTATCTCTCCCCGATCTCCGAAGACCGTAAAGTTCTGGGTTTGCTTCGATTTCGTCTGGTAATCTGACCATATCGAAATGTTGGGTATTGGTTTTGAAAGTCGGGATGTCGTAAGATCAAGTGGATGTTACTTTCTTCAAGTCTCTTGGTGTGAAATTTCCTGGGTGGTTGTTTGGAGTGAGAATTCCGAATGGAAAACACGAGCAAAAACACACAATTCGAAAACGCTACAACGGTAGCAACTAACAGAATATCACTCACGGAGCTGAACAACTGTTGAAATTGCAAAATAAGAATTGCAGAAGCTAGCTAGGGAGAAAGTCCAAGAAAAAAAGTGGGCGAAAATAATGCGACCGACGACAACGATTATTACGTCTTTTGAGTGGAACACGTTAGGGAGTCCGTACTACTAGGCAAAAGTAAATGAAAAAACCGTGGTTCATTTGTACATTACATGGCGAAGCGAGTCTGCTCGATTGCATTCTCCGACGCCAGGATGCTTCAGGTGATCTTCTAAATGGTAATAAGTTGGCCGTTTCCGCATTGGGAAAGCGGACTTCGGGCCTGTTCGGGCTGGTCAACAAACAAACCTTGCCCAACAAAACAGTAACAACCTCCGGTGGCTGCGGGACAACAACAAGATATGGAGTTCCACAAATCAAGAGTCTTCCAGATCTGACCAATTGGGGTATATTCAAAGAGGGGTTTTGGACCACTCTCGAGAGCAACATTACCCGATAGTTTTCACAACGACCAGTTCAGATGTCAAAAGGTGCATTTTGCAGCCAAAGGTGCCCCAGAATTTCGTCACATGCCAACTCCGAATAACTCCTCCGAAGTTGTACGTGGACAAGCTGACATCTCAGAACAATAGTACAACATCCAATTCTTGTAATAACGCGTCCTTTCGTTGTTTCTGCAGCCAACTCTCCAGCCTTTTCAGACCAGCTTCTCAGCTCTAATAGGTGCATGCACGTGACAAATTTCTTTGTTCAGGGAGTACACGATTGATTAGGCGCTAAGAAAGAACCAGGCGTTTTTTTACCTCGTTCTATCCAGCTAACATGACATTTTCAGCGCTTAAGGTGAGGATTCACAGTACTCAGGCAAGATTCTCCAAAAGGCACATGGAATATCCAACGCAAATCCAAAAGAGCGTGGCATATTCAGCAAGGAAAATCAAGCAAAAGCATTCATTTTTGAGATATATTCGTGAAGCTAATGTCGGTTGCCAGAAAAAGAATTTAACGACGTGGGAAAAAAAGGGAGTTCTGTTTCGTCCACCGCGCCTTGTAGCACACGTGATGTGGGTTATGCACGACTAGCCTTGACCGTTGTGGATTTTCGACAGGAAGAGTTGAAGAGTTGACAAACCTTACAGTCGTGCACGGGGGAGCGGTACGACACGGCCGAAAATGTGGGAACGGTGTGAGTTTATTGTGTTTTTAGTATATTTTATGCAATAATTAAGAAAACCAGGTTTAACGGCGAAATTTGAGAAAGCTGAGAAAATTGCAGAAAGGAAACCCGAAAACCAGCAAATATGTACCTCTTTCAACACTGCAATTCTTACCCATGGTTTGCTGTAGTCCTTTGAGTTAAGTAATAATATCTGGTGTACGGGTGTATTGGCTAACCACTGTAGTGGATCAGTATACATATACCCTCCAAAGAATCGCTTCTCGAGATCTGATCCCTCTAGACAAGTCGCCTTTCGCTCCCAAACCGCATCATTTCCTTCATCCCCCGAAAACCCCAGCGTACTCCTAGAATCTCCGGACCAATAGAATCGCTGCATTTAGTAATGTGCTCACGTTAACGCGCGCCGAATGACCCTTTGTCGTACATCTCAGCACTAAACCGCGAAATTTTCTGACATCAATAGTGAAAAATTTATGTGTAGGCCATCTAAAAAAATTTACCTGACATACTTTTGGAGTCAAACCGCCCCAGATATCTAAGATGAGCGGAAAAACTGCAAACAGAAACGCCCCTGCGTCCAAGGGCCAGAGAATTGCCATTATCAGCACCGACAAGTGCAAGCCCAAAAAGTGCAGACAAGAATGTCGCAAGTCTTGTCCCGTGGTCAAGACGGGAAAGTTGTGTATTGAGGTGACGCCTGCGTCGAAAATCGCCTTCATCTCGGAAACATTGTGTGTGGGATGTGGTATCTGTGTGAAAAAGTGCCCATTTGATGCCATCAACATCATCAACTTGCCCACCAACTTGGAGAACGAAACCACCCACCGTTACTCGGCAAACTCGTTCAAGTTGCACAGATTGCCCACTCCCAGACCCGGCCAAGTTTTGGGTTTGGTCGGAACGAACGGTATTGGTAAATCCACCGCCTTGAAGATTTTGGCAGGCAAGCAGAAGCCAAACTTGGGCAGATACGACGACCCTCCCGACTGGGAGGAGATCTTGAAGCATTTCAGAGGCTCGGAGTTGCAGAACTACTTCACCAAGGTTTTGGAGGACGACATCAAGGCCATTATCAAGCCGCAGTACGTGGACAACATTCCCAGAGCCTTGGCCAAGTCCCCCGTGAAGGAAGTGGAGGGAATTTTGAAGGCAAAGTCGCAGAGACCTGAGCAGTGGGATTACATCATCAGACTCTTGGAGTTGACCGCGGTCATGAAGAGAGAGGTGTCGCAGCTTTCCGGTGGAGAGTTGCAGAGATTTGCTTTGGGCATGACATGTGTCCAGGACGCCAACGTGTACATGTTCGACGAGCCTTCGTCGTATTTGGACGTCAAGCAGAGACTTCGCGCTGCCGAAATCATCCGTTCGTTGTTGGGCCCCACCACATATGTGATTTGTGTGGAGCACGATTTGTCCGTTTTGGACTACTTGTCGGACTTTGTGTGTATCTTGTACGGAGCTCCGTCCGTGTACGGTGTGGTGACGTTGCCTTCGTCCGTGAGAGAAGGCATCAATATCTTCTTGGACGGTTTCATTCCAACGGAAAACATGAGATTCAGAGACGAAACCTTGCAGTTCAAGTTGGCAGACGCTGCCGATGGCTTGATTTTGGATCACTCCTCGGCTTTGTCCTACCCAGACTTGGACAAGACCCAGGGAGACTTCCACTTGAGAGTGGAGAAGGGAGAGTTCACCAACTCCGAGATCTTGGTCATGTTCGGCGAGAACGGTACTGGTAAAACCACCTTCTGTAAGATCTTGGCCGGTGCTTTGGAGACCGACAAGAAGGTTGCCATGCCCAAGTTGAACATCTCGATGAAGCCACAGAAAATCGCACCTCGCTTCCCCGGTACCGTCAGGCAGTTGTTCTTCAAGAAAATCAAGGGTGCTTTCTTGAACCCACAGTTCCAGTCGGACGTGGTCAAGCCTTTGAAAATCGACAACATTATCGACCAGGAAGTGCAGACGTTGTCTGGTGGTGAGTTGCAAAGAGTTGCCCTTGTGTTGGCCTTGGGTGTGCCTGCCGACATCTACTTGATCGACGAGCCTTCTGCTTACTTGGACTCGGAACAACGTATTGTGTGTTCCAAGGTGATCAGAAGATTCATCTTGCACGCCAAGAAGACGGCGTTCATTGTGGAGCATGATTTCATGATGGCCACGTACTTGGCCGACAGAGTCATTGTCTTCGAGGGTACTCCCTCCAAGGATGCATTGGCCAAGGCCCCAGAATCGTTGTTGACCGGATGCAACAGATTCTTGAAGAACTTGAATGTCACTTTCAGAAGAGATCCAAACTCCTTCAGACCAAGAATCAACAAGAAGGACTCGCAGATGGACAGAGAGCAAAAGTCTGCCGGAACGTACTTCTTTTTGGACAACTCTGAATTGTAGGTTGTCGCAGGTTCTTTTCCGTGCCGGGGTTTTGGGTTTATTTGCATGTACACTGGATTGATTGCATTGATTTACTGTGCGTGGTGCGTGTTCGGCTACGACGTGCCATAGGTATAGACTAATTTTTTTCGACGACCTAATCTCTAGCTGACTAGACAGGTAAGCCATTCTGAATCACATGACTTTCACGTGTTTCTCACGAGCTGTTTTTTTCATATAAACAACTGAACCCCACGTCAAGCCCACAACTCAACCAGGTGTGACTCGCTCGCCATGTCAGAACGTGAATCCATCGTGGCTGAGCGTGCCAGAAAGCTCAAGGAGCTTTTTTTCCTCTTTTCAAACCCTCTACAATCCATCGAAACCTTCCTTTCCCGAGACTCGTCTTTCACCGCCAGTGAGTTCTTCCGAGATAACGATGTGCTGAAAGGGAAACCGCTCCTGATCAGGTCATTGCCCCGTGTCAACGACCACGAAAGTCTAAAGAAGGAAATGGCAAACGCAATCCAAACGGAACTATATCATGACTTGAAGCGGCCCTCGGAGAGCGAAGAAGAACGCCGTTTGAAGGCACACAAGGCCAGTGTGACAGATTATCCAAGTAGGTTGATGCCCGCGACGGCCAAACTGAAGGAAAAAGTGTCTGGAGTGACGTCTTTGAAGTCTCAAATCGAGGTCTTGGAAGCAGAGACAAACTCCTTCCTCAACAAGGATATCAGCGAGTTGGACATCTTGTCGCTTCCAGAACACTATCCCGTCGATGTGCACTCAGTTTCTTCGCTTGCAGAACTATATTATCTCACACAGACACTCCCACTAATCAAGTTGTTGCCTGGCTCTCACAAAACCCTCATGACCGAGAATTTCGAGCTGGCGCTTCTAGAGGGGAAAATCGCCGTGTTGTACTCGCGAATCGAGGAGTTGAAGAGACAGAAAAAGTGGTCCTTGAGACAGCCTTTGAGGTACTATGATCCGTTCATCTATGCCAAACGAAACAAAAAGGCCAAGTACTACCACTGGGATGCTCTTCTTGACGAGGGAAAGTGGATGGCTGCCGATTTCAAGGAGTCCAGCAAATTCAAAAGAGCATGCTGTGTCGCCATGGCCCAAGGAGTGCAGGACTTCTGGTCTTATGGTAAGATCATGTGCATCAAGAGAAAGAGGATCAGACATCTTGGCGAAGAGGAAGAGATAGAACCAGCGGACGAAATGGACATTGTTCAACCGAAGGCCGAGACCTTGGATGAAATAATGCAAGAAGCCGATGTCAAGGATGAGGACATTGAGATGGAAATTCCAGAATCTGGGCCTGAGCCGATTGAAGAACCAGAGAAGGCAGAAGAGGCAGAAGAGGTTGAAAAGGCAGAAGAGGTAGAGGAGGTAGAAGAGGCAGTTGGGCAAGAGCAAGTGGAGCAGGAAGTGCAAGATGAATTGGAGCCTGAACCGGATACCATTGACATCAGCAAGCTTCTACAGCGGCCAAATCCTGAGGACGAAATCGTCCCTCCGACGTTACCGGAGTTCACCGCGGAAGATCTTGAAAAGGCAGGAATCTCAACCACCGACAACAGCCCGTTCAAAGCACACATCAACATCAACAACTTGAAGAAAATCGATCAATCGATCATCCGAAACTTGCCCAAGTTCACCGCTTTCGACGACGACCGTGTTTCTGTGCTGCAGCATCCACCTTTGAAGCCAGGAGAAGCATCCATTGTTCCCGTGTCTCGCATGTTGTATCCGTTCGATCAAGATGACAACTGGTACAAGATTGTGTTGAAAGACACGTCACAAACCGAGCATGACGGCTCAGCACAAGAAGGACCCCCAGAGTTCCAGAAGGGTTTGTTCGGAGTGCAATCGCACCGCCGTTTCAACTACTTGAAGCCCCCCAAGCCTCCCCTCATCAAGAACATCGAATACAGGTCTCCGACCATCTGGCTTCCTCAAGACGACAAGTTCTTGATCCATTACGTTGCAGAGTACTGTTTCAACTGGGACTTGATTGCAGAGAACTTGATGTCGAGCGCCTCGACCTTGAAGCGGTACGAGTCGAATATCGAACGGAGAACTCCTTGGCAATGTTTTGAGAGGTACATCCAGCTCAACGAGAAGTTTCAGTTTTCAGACATGAAGGGAATCAACGCATACCAGGCCCAGCAATGGCTCGAGCACGCTCACAAGGCACAGCTGACGACGAAGAGACGAATTTCCCCATTGGGAGTCGGAAACGAGTCTATTCAAAGAGGCCACCGCAGATTGCGGTGGGCGTCGATGTTTGATGCCATGCGCAAGACCATGCGCAAGCGTGAGGCTTCGTTGGCCAAGACCAATCACCGCAGAACCACCAACACCAGTGATTTTGCCCAACCCGCAGCATCGGCACTGTCTTCCGCTTCGACTACTCCAACCAACACAGCCTTTGCAGCCAATGGTGCAGCCAATGGTGTCAAGAGAGCGTCGGACAGGACTCCTACACCTTCCGAACTCTCGAAATTGAAGTTCGACAGAGACAAGACCATCCAAGAAGCATACTTGAACCAGCAAGCAACACGAACCAGAATGATTGCCGCTGTGTCGCAGCTGAAATCCAACCTGGGCAGCCAGTCGGTGGCTCCTCGTGATCTGCCTCAGAGCAGTGCCACCAGTAACCTTCTTCCCCAAAGAAGAATGTCGCACGCTCCAACTCAGCTTCCTGGAGGAAGCACAGTGCCACAGCGGACACAAATAGCTGGAATCACCGGTGCGCTGCAACGGCCTCAGGCAACATCGGCCAGCACGCTGTCTCAACCGACTAGTCTGATTCTCGGAAACATCAAGAGACCCACTACTCCCAATGGAACACCATACACCGTCGAACAGATCCAGCAATTGCTTCAGATCCAAAAACAGCGCAGGTTGATGCAACAGCAGAACCAGGCAGGGAAGGGCGTTGCTCCGGGAACAACCACAGCCAACATGGCATCACTCACAGCACGCAAGCTCACGGGATCTGCACCTCTGACCACTGGCCAGCCCTTTGTGCCGACGGCGGCCGGCTCGTCGTCTATAGCTCAAGGGACGAGAGCGGCCACTCCTACGAAGAAACACCTGTTTGCACCCGCACAGGTTTCGGCCATTATCAACTCCATCCAGCAGAAGAATCCAAACTTGACGAAAGAGCAGGTGACCAAGTTGGCTGCGTCGTACTTGGCCAATATTCAGCAGCAACAGCAGAACAAATTGCAGCAGCAACAACAGCAAAGCAGGTTGCAGCAGCCGCAATCGGGAGCAGCATCGTCCAACCAAAACCTAGCCACTGCTAGACAGGCTCAGTTACAGAGACAGAGAATGTCTGCAGGAGGGCAGGCCAAAGAGATGGACGCACAGACCTTGTCGAAAATGCAGTACGAAGAACGAAAGAAGCTCATGATGCAAAGCCAGCTGCCGCCGTCTCCGTTTCTCCAGTCTGGAGCATCTTCGCCGACATATGCCCTGAGTCCGAAACTTGCGAAGCCGCAGATGTCTCCACAAAACAGCTTCACAGGGTTCGCCAACGCCAGCACCAGAAGCAACAGCAAAAACAACGACAGTGGAAGCGACTCCAACTAGAAGTAAATACTACAAATCGGATAATTGGAAGGGATGGGTGAAGTATCACTAGGAAGAATTGGTCCCTGCAGGTTACATGATAATGATCCACAATCTCACAGATCAAGCAAACACCAATTTCTATGAAGACGCAACAAATATGAGCCGACTACATCAGCCCAGTGATGCATACAGCAATATGCTTTCCAGCTTGCCCGAGTACCCACAAGCTCAGCCAGTTCTGACAGAGCTGGGATTCTGGGCCAAAAAGTTTCCAAAGCGAGTGCTCCGATGGCTTTATTCCTTCTCGTTGATCATATTCATGTTCTGGACGTTTGCATTTATCGTTGCCACGCCTCTTGATATCGTTATTCAGACGTTTGGCTCTGCGTTGACCGGAATTAAGACCTTGATTGTTATCGGAGCATGTGCAGTGTTTTTCCTTGTTTCGGTGGTCTTGTACTTCCTGAGATTGTACCAGAGCCGAGTGGAGGTGAACCAGATCCCGTCGAAATCGGTGTACATTCCGTTGGAAAAAAATGACATGCCTAAAGATGTGCTCACCTATATCGAGGGCACCCTACGGAAATGCGTGGGGGAAACCGGGATGATGGCGGGTCCCTTGAAAAACGAGACAGAAGTCATAAACTTCCCAGGAATGTCTCCTCCAGAGTACATCCAACGACGCAACATCGACATGGGATTTCCAGAAGAGGGCACGTTCTTGCCCCCAAATAGCATTTACGAAGATGTCGTGGACAGCCTAGGCACCAAACTACGATTTGACGGCGTTCTCGTCACCAATTTCGACATCCCCATGAGCTACACTTTCCGAGAAATCGTCATTTCCATGTCCAAGATTCTCGTCGATGAGCACGAGTTGGATGCCAGCAGCATGCCCAATGTGCAGAAAGTGGTGGAACTCTACGAGAAGTTCAAATTCAGCCCAGACCTAATCCAGGAGCTGGACCTCCTTGCATTTTTGGTGGAATTCGAACGTCTATCTCTTATTTTCCATACCAACAGACTGTCCCATGGCGACCGTCACCATTCCACAGCCCAAGCCTCTGAGTACTCCGAGGGCCTACTAACGCCGTTTTCTCCGAGGGGCGGAAGTTCTATTTTCAGAGACTCTTCCCGAAGTAACTCAGAAAGCGTGATGCAGATGTTAATGCCATTCCAGCAATCCCACCTCTCACGAACAAGCACCAGAACAAGCACGAGATCGGAAAGACTAGTTCGAGGCAGAACAGGTAGTACTGGCTCAGTCATTAAATCACATATTTCCATTGGCAGAGACAAACTCAGTCTTTATGCCGAAAGTGATGCCGAATCGTCGCGTGGATACAACACTGACTTTGAAGACCAGCGTTCAGACCATTCCATTGCATAGCCCACCTATTCTGTTTATTGCTTCTGCCAATATCACGAGGTCACATGACTAGGACAGGGTTCTTGAATCGCCCAAATTGTCCTGAAAACGTCTCTTTGCCTCCTCAAGAAATGTCTCCTGAACATAGCCTGGACAGTGCAACTCAGCCTGGACAGTCTCCTGAAAATAGCTTGAGCTATTGTCTGGCCTCACCTGAACACAGCCAACAGAATTTCATAACTGTGCAGTATCTTATGGGCAGGCTTAAACTTTATTGTCCTGGCTCAGTTCTGACGTGGTTTCACCACCCCATCGTGCACAGAGTAGTACACTAGTGTGCCGTCGTCATGGACCAAACCCAAGGTAATCCGCTTGGGTCGTGTGTCTAGACCGGCTACCAAAGCGAACCATTGCTCCATTTCCTCCATTGTGACGTTTTTGTCTGCCATGGATGTCGGAATCACCCATTCCTTCTGGTTTTCGACGTCCAGTTCAGCAAGCTTTGCGGGAGGGTATCCACTCACCAAATAGGGCGTGCGGGAATCTCCTGCGTGTTTCTCTACGTTGGTCCATAGATTGTAATGAACCAAGTTGGTTGTCACCTGGTCAGCCAAGGTCATCAGAGTAGTTACTAGTTGAGAGCACAGACGACGGAACTTGTGCAGTCGCACCCAAACCCGTACATCCAGAAAGTTTTTCACACTCGTCGGACAGGCAAGCTGTGGGGTTGAAGGCGCTGCATGTACGGAAGTCAGCCGGGATCTAGAGAGGTTTTGGTGGCGATAGGACGCTGTGAAAAATTTCCATGGTCTAGACTCGTGTGCGCTGCGTGCAGTACTGGACCAATAGGGTAATGTGATGAGACGAATTATATCTTGACAGTTCCAGGAGTGCATGGATCGAGAAATTTTCCGATTGTATGCATGCTCTGCATAGCCGGAGAGATGCAGTTAGGACCCGCCGAAAAGTCAAACCGTTTTTGCACACGCTGCCGAAGGAAATTGTGGAAATCGCAAGCAACTCATGCCCAGAACCGAACCCAGTTTTCCGCAAAAAACCGGGACTTCCCAGCAATTGGGACCTGATCTCGGTGCGACTTACAAATTTTCATGCCAACTTGCAAATTTCTGCCGCACCGTTGGAGATGCATCCCGAAATGCAGTCACACGATATCCCGAAGTGCAGTCACGATAGAGGAGCCCCCACCTGAAGTCTAGACCGCCGCAGTGCAGGAATCTCAAGAGAAACGCACCGTTGATCTGACATCGCAACGGCTTTCCGTCAGAAAAGCAATGTGAAGACCCAGATATTTAAGACAGCCAAGACGCCACTTGATGCTTGAACCCCAACCTTTTCGTTCTTTTACATCCACGCAAAATCATTGGGTAGCTTCCTTCTTTTAAAGCTACACTCCACAGCCAGCTACTACAACTGCTACCACCGCTTCTACAGCACGCTTCACAGCACCTACATTCCCTACAGCTTTACAGCACATCTCAGTCCCAGCTTCACACCACCGACAGCTTTTCAGCATCTCCAAACCCGTACACCAATGATTTTTGCACCCATTCTTCTTTTGGCTCTTGCCAACGCTGCCCCCACCAAGAGGTCCACTACGTGTGCCTTTCCCTCTAGCGACGGATTGGTCTCTGTGACCCCCCTGTCGGCAAACGCCGGTTGGGCCATGTCGCCAGACCAGTCGTGCACTGCAGGTTCTTACTGTCCTTATGCCTGTCC
This sequence comes from Danielia reshetovae, assembly GCA_030558395.1. Taxonomy (NCBI): domain Eukaryota; kingdom Fungi; phylum Ascomycota; class Pichiomycetes; order Serinales; family Metschnikowiaceae; genus Danielia; species Danielia reshetovae. The sequence goes on from JAJMSL010000006.1 coordinate 239,114, forward strand.
TCCAGGCCAATTGATGGCCCAGTGGGACACTTCCGCCACCTCTTACACATACCCAGGCTCTCTTAACGGAGGGTTGTACTGCAACAGCGACGGAACCGTCTCCAAGCCTTTTTCAGGAAAGGACTACTGCGTGGATGGAACTGGAACCGTGGTGGTGAATAACAAAGCCCTGAGCAATGTGGCTTTCTGCCAGACTGTTTTGCCTGGAAACGAAGCCATGTTGATTCCTACCAACGTCGACGGCGGAAACACCCAGACTTTGGCGGTCCCAGACACCTCCTACTGGGCATCCACGGCCGCACACTACTATATTAACCCATTGGGAGTCAGCACAGACAAGGCGTGTGTGTGGGGCGACCAAGGCACGGCCGTGGGCAACTGGGCACCATACGTGGCCGGCGCCAACATGGACGCTTCTGGAAACACATTTGTTAAGATTGCGTGGAACCCCAAGTACCTCGACGACTTCAGTGCCTTGCCCTCTTTCGGCGTGCGCATCACGTGCGATTCGGGTGATTGCAATGGGTTGGCGTGCGAAATTGATCCTTCTAAGACTGGCCTCAACGGAGTCAGCGGATCTTCTTCGGGCCAGTCGCAGGGCGCCTCGTACTGTATTGTGACTGCCACGAACAAGGCCAAGGCCAACATTGAGGTCTTTTCTGTTTGAGGATTAGAATAAGATAGATTTAGATAGATTTAGTTAGATTTAGTTAGATTTGTGATTCAACGAAAAAACGAGAAATTGAAATGCGTAGTCCAAGAGCAGCGTGCGAATGTTCCCAGAGCGTACGAACGATTGTTTAATTCGGAAACTATAAAATAGAAACTATTCATCAGGAATAATCCAACGATATTTTATGCGGATTAAGCGTCGAAAGCAACACGGACCTATCTTGTATCAAAACTGTACTCACTTAGGATGAGAAAGATTGAACATGGAATACACTTTCACGCCCATTAATACCTGTAAACGTGCGGTCTGGGAGCATTAGGATCTAGGATTCACTCGAGATGAGGTGAACGCTGGCGCAGTGCCCTTCCAGAATCAGTTTCTTGCGTCTTCCACATCAAACATTCTCTCAGACCACCAAGTCAAATTGTTTACTTTGGGCAATGTTTGCACTACACAATTCGGGTGGACGCACTTTCAAATTTCCCAGCCTTTGAGTGGCTGCAATATGTCAATGCTAATTGCTTCAGCCAAGTTTTTCCTGTATATACACCCCTCTAATCCGGACTAATACCCCATTGAACTCCATCAGTTTTCCAGTTATGGTTCCAGAACTAGCGGCAATCAAATCGTGCTGAAATTCATAGTACGCAAATGTACTTTTGAACAGTTCACTGATGAACCGTGTTGACTGAATCACTCCCGTTAGGAAAGCCTTCTCATCAATACAAATCACAAAAACCAAATTTATACCTCTCTAATCCGGACTAATACCCCAGTGAACTCCATCAGTTTTCCAGTTATGGTTCCAAAACAAGTGGCAATCGATTCGTGCTGAAATTCAGAGTACGTAAATCCACTTTCTAACCGTTCTCTGCTCAAACTCGTTGACTGAATCATCCCCGCTAGGAGAGCCTTGTTTCCCCGCGAGATCGCCGAAGTAGCAATTGATTCCTGCAGATATATTAAGTGCATTTTTACTGAGTGCATTACACTTTCTGTTCATTTCTCAACAATAGGAAAACAATCAACAGTAAAACCAAACAATAGATCCTAACGAATACGAGGCGTGCCCCTCGATGGTTTATGAAGGAAAGTGCCTCGGACTCAAAAAAATTCTCACAATCTCACATGCTTGCAGGGTTCATATTACTCTGTTCTTTCATCAACAATCACTGAAAATCTAGGAAAACTATAAAATAAAAACCAAACAACTTCGCAAGAAATAACAGGCGTGCCCATCGAGATTCACCAAAGGCCGAGCCCCGAATAGCGGCGCCAATGTTTCCAGTGCGAAGAATGCCTCATACGAAAACAAGAAAAAAAAAACAAACCGTTTCCACCGCCCCAAGGCGCATGTCTGCACTGTGCATTGCCCGCGTGCGGCCTTTTTCAATTTTCGCCGAAAATACGCACCAATTCCCCAGATATCAAATGGCCAAAATCGCGAAGGGCCAATCTCCACCACACCTTTTCATGAGCGACAAGCCCAAGCCCCTCAAGGTGTTTGGACGCACGCACTATGCGTGCACGCGGTGCAAGCTCAGCAAAATCAAGTGCCTGGGAGAAAAACCCGCCTGTGCCAATTGCAAACTGGTCGGCAAGGAAAACCACTGCGTCTACCCGACCCGTGACCGCAAGATCGTCATCATGGAGTCCGACCTCAACAAGCTCCATGCTCGCGTGCACCATTTGGAGGAGTTGGTCAAAAACCAGGGCCCGTTTCCCGAACACCTGCCCCACTCGGACTCCATGGTGCAGCACCGGGTGATCAACGTCGGCACCTCCATTCTGGAGAGCTATCTTCTCCCCGACGTCGAGAACGAGTTCGTGCCGCACGCGTTGTTGCTTTTGTGCCGCCACCAGTTGCCCGAGCAGGCGTACGCCTGGCGGTTGATCGACCGGGTGCTCCAGACGTATTCGTCCGAATTCTACCTCATCGACCCCGACGAGCTCCGCCCGTTGGTGACACGCATCTACGACTACTTCGGCCGCGCCGATGTGCGCGGTGCCCGCGGCAAGCCGGTGCCGGCCATCGCCCTCTGCTACTTTTTTGTGATTTTGGCCTTCGGCGAGCAGATGCACAACATGACGCTCGACGTGCTTCCGCCGGCGATCACCGCGGTCACGGGCGGCGTGCTCCGGGTCCCTGGCGTCGAGTACTACTCCACCGCGGCCAAGCTCTTCAACTTGACCCACGAGGAGATCGACGTCCAGTTCATCCAGAGCGCGCTCCTCTTGGCGTTGTTTGCGTGCAACTTGAACCGCTACAACACCGTGTACAACTTCTTCGGCGTGGCGGTGCGGCTGGCCGTGGCCAACGGCTACCACCGCCAGATGGAGGCGGCGGTGGACGACCACGCGCACCGCGTGCGGTGCGAGAAAACGCGGCGGTTGTGGTGGTCGATTTTCGTCATCGACACCGTGTGGGCGGCCAAGATGAACATGCCCGTGCACATCGACTACACGGACACCGACGTGGCGCTACCGGACGAGAGCCCGGCGGTGGACTTGGGCGACGGGTTCAACACGGAGATGCTCGCGAGCAACGTGCACTTGACCAAGTACGTGGCCAAGTTCAACCGGTTGATCTACGGGCCGAACATGCGCACGTTTTCCTTGAACTACATCAACACGGACCAGTTCAACCAGAAGCTCTTGGCCAAGAACATCGTGCGGTCGCTCGCGGACATCGTCACGCTGTTCGAGGAGCCCACGTTGGCGCGGTACAAGGCGGCCAGCATCACGGCGCACCACAACCGAAACGTGGCGAACCTCTTTTTGCGGTACAACCAGCTCGTGATCCTCGTGACCAAGCCGTTGATGTCGTTGGTGTTCAACCGCGCGAGCTCGCTGAACATCGACAACGCGGACGACGTTGTGCGGGCGCTTTCGCGGGGCATAGCCGCGGCGGCGCGGTCGGTGGAGATCTTGCTGAAGTTGTACGAGCACAACAAGCTCTTCGTGCTTGGTTTCTGGGACAGCCAGCACCTCTTCTCTGCGCTCTTGATGCTCGTGATGTCGTCGGTCACCGGAAATGCCTACAACCACCTCAACCGTGCGGTGGCGTTGTTGAAGCACATGGCGGACAACAACAACATCAACGCGTTGAACTCGTTGAAGAAGTTGGAGCAGGTGAACTGTTTTTTGGGCAACGTGCCCGAGGTCAGCATCTTCTTGAACTTGAACTCCAACATTACGAACTACGTCTTGAAGCGCTCGCCGTCGTTGGCCCAGAACGGCAACGATACGTTCTACAACCCGTTTGTCAACGAGGTGGACATGCCGCGTCTTGCTCCGCCGACGATGCTGACTTCTCTCTTCGAGAGGTTTGGCCTCTCCGAGTTGTCCGACAACTCGCAGGCCGTGTTGTCGTCGATGATAAAAGCCATCCAAAGCTGGGACAACTTCCGCGGCCTCCCCATCCACATCTACGGCACCGAGGGGCTCGACAAGCAAATCGTGTGCAACACGCGGCAGGTGTCCAAGAACTTCAAAATTGACAGTTTGATTTAGTGTTTGTATAATATTATGGCTTATGTGAGATTGAAGTGGCAGGCTGTTTGACTGATAAAAGCCATCCGAAGCTAGGACAACTCGGACTCCCATCTACATCTACGGCACCGAGGGAGACCAGTAAATAGTGCAACACGCGGCAGCCCAACTTCAAGATTCATTTAGTGCTTGTATAATTAGGCTCATGTGAGACCGTCGTTGAAGTTGAATTGCTGGTCCTCCAACTGCTGCTCGATTAGTTCCGTCCAGGGCGCCACAAAGTCCAATCCAATGTTCCGGTTGCTCATGAACCAGTCCATGACCTCGCTGTCTCCGAGGAAGCTCTGCGCTGCTGCCGATTCACTGCTAAGACCAGCATTGTCGAATGCGTCCATGACTGCACGGTCCTCGCGAAGAAAGCTGGGGTTGTTGTACTCCTGGTAGGTGTCCTGGGTGTATGCGGAATCGTACTCGCTTTTCTTAGCCACGTTTTCCGTGTCTTCCTGGTTGTGGCTTTTGAGCTTGGTTTTCATCTCGGAGCACAAGTACATCAACACGTTGGAGTACCGTGTGCACAAATGCAACTCGTCGGGCGAACACTCTCGTAGGGTGATGGCAGCCTTTTGGATGCTCTGAACTATGGACTCCACCGAAATGAGCGAAAGTGAAAGAATCGTCGAGTCAAAGTTGTCCACGCTGGAACCACCGTTCTGGTCGGTCTCTTTGTGAGCCGTGATGGTCAAGTAGCACTTGACTATGAACGCAACGGCACGGACAATTCTCGTGACCCACCGCACTGGCATGAACCGGAGCATCTTGAGCTTGTGGACTCGGTGTGCCACCAACAAGATCTCGTTGGCGGAATTGAACGCCTGCTCGATGTACTTCGCACTCTTCGATATCTCGTCCAACTTCAAGGTCAATTTCCCGTCCTGGAAGTTTTTGCGCGTCTTCGGAGACGGGCTCAACGCCAAGGAGTAGATGTATAGCTTTGCGTAGTTGAACTCGAAGATGAACGATTCGCTCTCTAGACACGCAGCCAATTCCTGGGCCATTTTGGAGTGCGAATCCACCAAGCTCTCAAGCGATATCTTGCGAGCCAACTTGGAGCTAGACGACTCCAAAAACCGGCTGTATTTTCTTCCCCAGTTGTTGATCATCGGACTCATGATATTGAGCACCGACAAGTTCTGCCGCTGGCTCAAGGAACCCAATTGTGCTTTGAACCCGTACAACGATTCGTGGCCCAACGACATGATCTGGAGAAGCTCTATCTGGGCTTTTTGGGCCGTGGTAAACCGCAATGCGTATTCAGCCTGAAGCCTTCTCTGGTCCTCTTCGGACATGTTCAACACCGTGTACTCCTTTTCTTCACCCAACTCCATGTCGTCCTCGCTGATTGCCTCATGGTCTAGATCCACCTCGGCCAAAGAGTGGCCCAACATACTTCTTCTGCTCATGTTCATCACACTGTTGATTTCCGCAATGTGTGTGGCCAAAAACGTCTTGGAGTTGAGCTCCATGAACCCGGTGTCCTGGGCCAATCTGACGGCAGAGCCAATAAGCATCCACGCCATTCTATTTGACCTGCGCATGGCTCCGAGACCTGCCGGTTCGTCCGTTGCATTTGCATTTTCCGCAGGAGGAGCCCTGGACTCCGCAGAGTCGTCAGCCTTGTTAGCATAGTCCGACCACCTCCAGTGGATTGCTCTGGGGTTCCATTCGGTGAAAAGCAAAAAGGCAAACACCGTGCCGATCGAACGGGTGCTGGCCTCGGCCCACACAGTTTGCGAGATCAACTGCTGCACCCTGAGCCAGAGAATGTCGTGGATGGCGATGTTTTTGGCCACTCCTTCGGGCGTGCTCTCTTCCAACGAGTGGTAGCGCGAAGAAATTGTGAGAATGGCACAGAGCAAGATGGGGTACCCGGAGAGCACCTGCGGCAGGTGCAAGAACCTGGGGATGTGGGGGAAAAACGGGTGCATGGTGGTGAAAAAGTACCGGATCAAGTACTCGGCCTGGGCCACCGTAAGAATGTCGTTTTCGCTGTCTCCAATGTAGACAATGTCAGCCAAGTCACCGGTTCCCTTGGGACGAACCATTTCTGCATTTTCCACCGGGGGCATCTCGAGCCGCGTGTTTTTGTTGAACGGTCTGTTCAGGTACGGCTGAAGCAGCGAGAGTGGTGGAATTTCTCTTTGGGGTGTGGAGTCTCCGGAGCTCAGACCACTTCCCGCGGTCGCTAGACTGGCATTGGAAAGATGTCTGTTGACGACGTTCCTGTCCAAGCTGTCTGTTGAGTAGTTTTTTTCCATTTCCTTATCTGAGTTGCGGCTTTCTAGCTGTTCATGTTGCGTTCTGGCATCGATCTTGTCTCTTTCGTCTGCCGTTGCTATTTTTCCAGCAGCGTTGGCCAAAAACGTGAGAGCTCCCTCCATAGTGGAGAAATGTTTTGGGGCTCCGTTCTTGTGGTGGTCCTCGTCTTTGGCCTCTGTTGCTTGGGGACTGGGTAGGTCCGAGGTCTTCTGGGGTCTCATTTTCACCACCGTTCGCTTCTTCAGATCGGCGAAAATGCAATCACGTCGTTCTCGGGCACATCGTCTGCATTTCTCGGTGGGCAGCATGGTGTCGCCCAAATCACATTTCACTTTGCGAACCCGGCAGTTCAAGCAGGCAACATAAGTTCTTTTGAATTTCTTACCGGGAGGTTCTCCGGGCGAAAGACCCGACGCCGAATTGGGAGACTCGATGTCATGGTTGACCAGCATAGACTTGTATTTGTGAAGTTGAATTCGATATGGACTTCTGCAGGATATTGAGAATGCGGGTATTAATGCGGCTACTTACAGATACATCCAATAGTTGCTAATGCAGGTACAAATGCAGATTACTACTGCGGGTACTAAAACAGACTACTAATACAATACCGATGCCAATAGATTCGAACAAATGCTGATACTTATACAGATATTAATTCAGATGCCAATACCGATTCAATAGATGCTAATACAACTCCAATAGATGCTAATACAATTCCAATTGATGCTAATACAGATTCCAATAGATATTCAGAAACCAACACAGATACCAACACAGATACCATTACAGATACTAATACAGGTCTCTAATTTGCAACCCAATAGCACCTTGTACCACGTCGCAAACGCTGAACGGCAATCTTGCCTTTACTGTCTAACACAATGTCCCACCCTACTTCTTATACAACTGCAACTTTTTCACCTGCTCCTCCAAGGACTTCAACTTGGCCTGCATCTCCTCCAAGTCCTGGTTCAATCTGTTTCTCTCGTTGACAATGTTGGTTTCCCATTGTCTGAATCTCTGTTCCTCGGCCTTGACTTGCTCGGTGAAGAACTTCTTTAATGCGTCCTCCTCGTCCTTGAACTTCGGGTTGTGCAATCTTCTTGGCTTCTTCATTCCAGCGGTCTCCTCGGCGTCCTTGTCCTCATTCAAAGTGCCCAATTTGAGCGATCTGAACGTCTCAAAGTGGATCTCGTTGGTGGACAAAACCAAGTCCAACATGTTGGTTCTCAACAACAAAGACCGCAACTTCTTGAAGTCGCAGTGTTTCTCGTTCTCCACCTCGGCCACTCCCCACGGGTACTTTCTGCCTCTGACAAAGTTGCCAGGGCTCGTCTCCACATCGGCCTCGGCACCAATGATAGCAAAAGGCATCGACTCAATGAGCTGTTTGGAGTGCTCGGCACTGGCTGGATCGTCCATGTCCATCGGCGGGGTGTATATATTTATGTCCTGTGCTTCGATCAGGTCTCTTATTCTGGTCTTGAAAAGCTCCAATTCGGCCGGCGCCAACGTGTCGCTTTTGGCAATTACTGGGATCAAGTTCACGCGGGTGGACAAGCGTTTCATGATCTCGATGTCCAACGGCTTCAACGAGTGGCCGGTTGGACGAATGAAGTACAAGCATGCGTGCACTCTCAAGTCCTTCTTTTCCGCTCTCAGGGGCTGTTTTTCCTGTTTCATGTACGTCTCGTGCTGGTCGTCGATGAAATCGATGATGGGTGTCCACGAGTTCAAGTTGTTGACGTTGTTTCCGAACCCTGGGGTGTCGATGACGTTCAACCGGATCTTGAAGTTTTTTTCCTCCAAAATGGCTCTCACGATGGAAATGTCCACCGTTTGGTGGGCACTGGTGAACTTGTTGTGTCTTTCGTTGGGGTCGTCGTGGTGCTTCAAGCTTGTTTGGAACAAAGTGTTAATAAATGTGGTTTTACCCAATCCGCTCTCGCCAGCGACCATCACAGTGAATGTGGCACCCTGGTTCGACACGATTTTGTACCTCTGGTTGGGCAAATTGGCAATTCCAACGGGTTCAGGCATGTTGAATAAGAAAGAAAGTGAACAACAACAATATTAAATCACGCTCGAATGTGTGCGAAGGTCAAAATGTTCACGCGTCGGAATGCGGCCCTGACTTTCGATTGGAGATTCGGGGAAACTTGAATCGTGGTGAGAAGACGATTTGGGCAAGTTAATCCAGGTTGTTTTTGTGTTTTTGTGTTTTTTGGGGCCTGTTTCACCTGGAAATGTTGCTCGTCTATGCGTGCTCGGTGTCGTGTCTAAGGCACAAATTGTCATTTGCTCTACTGAGTAGTAAGACGTATTGTGTAATAAAACAAGGGATAACTAATGAACAGGCAATATCTAGTTACTCGATTCCTTCATTCATTTAATTTTAGCATTGGCTCATATTCACAGCTCCCACTCTGGTTTCAATCGTCGCACGGACAGACAAGGAATCATAAGTTACGAAGACAAAGAGAACTGAACAAAGACAACAAAGAAGTAGATAGAAAACTCGGTGAAAGGTCACAGAATGATCTACTCTTCTTCAGGCTTTGCCTCAGTAGGCTGTGCGTCTTCCTCGGGCTGAGCAGGGGCCTCGGACAAGTCGGTCCATAAGGTCAAGTTATCTCTCAACAATTGCATGATCAAGGTGGAGTCCTTGTACGAGTCTTCGGATAAAGTTTCCAAGTCGGCAACGGCATCGTCGAAAGCCTGCTTGGCCAAATGGCAAGCTCTGTCGGGGGAGTTCAAGATTTCGTAGTAGAAAACGGAGAAGTTCAATGCTAAGCCCAATCTGATTGGGTGGGTTGGTGGCAATTCCGTGACAGCAACGTCAGAGGCAGACTTGTAAGCTTCCAAGGACAAGTCGGCAGCCTCCTTGCGTCTCTCGGAAATGGCAAATTCGGCCAAGTAACGGTGGTAGTCACCCTTCATCTTGTAGTAGAACACCTTGGATTCGCCGGTTTGAGCGGAGGTGATCAAGTGGTCGGTCAAGACAGACAAAATGTCTTCACAGATCTTGGTCAATTCAGCTTCGATCTTAGAGCGGTAGTCTCTGATCAAAGAAACTTGTTGTTCGTTACCTTTGACTTCTTCCTTTTGTTCGATAGAAGAAACAATTCTCCAAGAGGCACGACGGGCACCAATAACATTCTTGTAGGCGACAGACAACAAGTTACGCTCTTCAACGGACAATTCCTGGCCAGAGGAGGCGACCACTTTCATGTTTTCGACCATTTCTTCGTAACGTTCGGCTTGTTCAGCCAACTTGGCAAGGTAGACGGAGTCTTCACGAGAGGCAGGCATTCTGGGGGTTAGTATCAATGTGTGGAGGGGAATCGATTGATGGAAGAGACAAGGAGGAGAGGAACTCGAGAAAAACGTCGAGGGTCGGAAAGTGTCCCTTTTCGGTGTCGGGTGCACGGGTGCGCGTAAGTGATAGTGAAGGGAAAAATGCGACACCCTCAAAACAAAAAAAACACGATTCGGCTATCCAGGGAGTTAAGCCGGTGGACAAGGTGAGCAACAAGCTGCCAAATATAGGACTGTAAATTTAACGCTCGACTATTGCACCTCGACGAATGATTCCAATTAATTGAGGCATTTTTGAATTTTTACGCCCGCAGGAAGCCCACAACAAAGGCTTAAACACAAACTGCGGTGAATTATGGCGAATCAGGAATCAAGCAAACAGTAGGGAAACACCTGCAAACAATTCATCGAAAATATCACGGTTTTGTTAAGGATCTTGGATTGTTTACGGAATCACACGCCCAAATTGCAATTATGGCGCTGGAGGAGTGGAACGAATTTCAACGAAAGGAAATCAATCGAATCAATGGAATAGAGCGGTACGAGGCCACCATGTATACATACTCGTTGATATTGGGATTGGTTCGTTTGTATGGGACGAATAAAGAAATGAGGAAAGAAAGGAACAAAAAAGTGAACGTTGATTTGGGTGACGGGGGCTGGTTGGCCGATTACGTAAGCGACCCGCCTAAGAAAACGGTGCGACATGCGACATTTTTTTTAGCACTTGGCTTACGAAAGGGAGCCAACATTAGCCGGTTTCGTGTTCGAGGGGTGCGGATGCTACAAATGTAGGTTTTGTTGCGGCCATGGGGATATTTTGAGGTGGTGCCACTGCTCGATTTTAATTTTTCTCAAATGTCGGGCCGCGTTTCCCAAGGTGCATTGCCATCACATGACCCAGTGCTCAGGTGGCTTTGGTATTCTATTGAATTGAGGGGCAAAGGTGAAAATCCCTCAGAGACAGGATTATATTGGCGTGATTTTCAATCTCGAGGCGTTGCCATTTTTCTATTGTCCAATTTCCTTTGAATAGTGCGTTGGGACGCGAGCAGAAAAAACGCAAGAGTCCTGCGAAGGTGATGCAATCATTACACTTGCGCGGGCGTGTCTACACTTTCAAAGTAGGATGGAATATCTGTTTTGGTGTGTTTTTGTGCTTGCTATTGTGATGTCATACCAGGATGTGTGCCAATTGCCAAGCCTGGACTTGAGTGAAACTGGGCGTTGAAGTAGATTGGCATCTGTGGATTTCTTGCGAGAATTGATTTCTCGTGCCGGCCGCATCTGTTTCTGTCTACTGCATCTGTCGTACACTGAGTACCTTTCTCTCGCTACCTTTCATCTGACCTCCATGATTCTCTGATTGGCCTTTCTACTCCTTCAAACTCCTCTACTTCGATCTCTCAAACCTCTCACTTCTATTACTGTACATTAATCAAGTTGCATGGTCTCTTCCAAATGCAAAACGTCAGAGTTCAACTTGAAAGGCTGAACTTCCCTGACCTTGATTCCAAATCTGGCGTCTTGAACCAACTGACTCAATCCTTGGATCAATCCAACGTACTCACCTTGAACCTGGTACTGAGAATGCACCCAAGATGGCTGGAATGCCTTGTTACCACCGGTCAATCTCACCAACTCTCCAGCAAGGTTGTTCAAAACAACAGTAGTGGATTCTCTAGCAGTCGCAGTGGCCGGAGTGCCGAACTTCAAAAGAGTCTTCAACTTCAAGGCACTCACCTGCAACTCTGGCAATGGAATTTCCTTTCCTGGCAATGTCAACTTTCCAGCATCAATTCCATGTCTACCGGTTGGGTTGGCAGTAGCCAAGATCTTGGAGAATGGAATGTGCTTGGCAATCTGTACTGGTTTAGGCCTGGCCAAGTAACGGTTGGTCAACTCGTTCAAGCCCAATCTGTGGACCTTTGTCTCGCTCTTGATAGCATTAAGCTGGCCAACCACGTTTCCACTTTCAAAGTCAACGGGGAAAGACTCACATGTGTGGGTCAACTTGAATGGGTAGACGGAAAAGCTCTTGTCAACCAATCCCAACAATTTTCTAGCACCTTTCAATCTCAAGTGGTGGGTAACAGCAACATCACGGATGAAAATGGTGGGCTTGTCATCTACATCTTGCAAAGTGATCAAGCCCTTTTCGGCAAACTCGCTGGTGGAGCAAAATCTCAAGTCCACATTGTAAACCTCACCAGCCTCAACGATGAACTCATCGGTTGGAATGGCACTGGAGGTGTTGGTGGAAACAGCAGCGGTCTTGTTTTCGTGCAAAATCAAATCCGTGGCTGTGGCCTGTTTGAGAAGATCAGCTTCTTGGTCGCTTTCACTCCAAACCACACCCTTGAAGTCTCTTTCAGCAACAATACCCTCGGCTTGTCCTGCCAAGAAACGACGCACTCTTCTGACTTTGGAGCCTGGAACAACTACACACCCGAACGAAGTAGCAATACTGTCGACGACATTTCTGATGTGAGTACCAGTGACCACCTTCAGGTCCAAACCAACCGAAGACATTTTCTCCGGGGTCAAAGCAAGGCCCAAAAGAGCAACTACAGCCTCACAAGCAATGTAACTGGCCACAACCGCGTCGGCCTTAGCACCCATCAAGGGACCTTCTGGTTTCAACTCGTTTTCGATCATGACACCTTGAGGATAAATCACAACGGTGTGCGAGACCAATGCAGTGTAACCGTCGATGTGTGCACCAACGGAGATGGTGACAATGTCTCCTGGCTGGAAGTATTGAGCTTCGGCAAAGTCCAACTCGGGAGAGGCATTCAGAACGTATTCATTGACTTCGATAGTCACAGGGTGCGAAATGCCCTTCTCTCTAACTTTGTCAGTGTTGTTATAACTTTGGCTGAGCAACTTGGTGACCATGGAATCACCCAAGACACAGAGCTCCTGGACAGAATATGGCTTTTCGGTCTTCCCAAGATGGTAGGAGTCCGAGATGAGCTGAATCAAATATTTGAGGGTGGTTTGCGAGATCTGGCCCGCGACTCTGTATTTGTCTAAGGTGGCCTCATTTAGCGTGTTCTTCTCGTTGAGGAGAATGTCAGCATCGTCCTGGTGAACCGCTAATTGCATTTTGATATGGTGGTTAATGTAGTGAGAAATTTTGGAGAAGCGATGCGATGTGCGATGGACCGGTACAGAGAATATTTTCGACTTCGCACACAAAAAATGAAAGAACTGGAGAAGCACAAAAAGAGACGAATGAAAAGGAAAAAAATGAAAATGCAATTGAGAATGCTCACTTTGCAGATGACAAAAATAACGACATCAGCAGGATTCGAACCTGCGCGGGAAATCCCAATGCATAAGCTCGATTTTATTCGAGTGCATCGCCTTAACCACTCGGCCACAATGCCTTTTGTGAAGGACTAGCCTGAAATAGTTAGTTATTCTGTAGTTGAGGGGGGTAACTTAAGGGTTCTCGCGCAAATGACGTGCAAGTACTGGCTACGTGTTCTCATATGATCTGGATTTGATTTTTTGCAATTCCTGAAGAATTCGCAAGATTTTCGAAAATCGCCAGATCCGTGCAAAACTACTCCACTGAAGAAATTAATTACCATTTTCTTGCTGTCCGAAAAAAACAAATAACAGATTCAGATTTAATCAAAACAAGTATGTCCAAAACTACTACCTCACTTGCATCTTTCTCATTCTCTATCCTATCAACTCTAAAAGTTCGTTCAATTTGCTCTTATTCTCCAAGACAACGGTGGCCGCTCTGCTTATTGCATTCTTCTTGGACGTGTCGTAAGCGACAGCAATGATAGACTCCTTGACCTTCAACTCGGCCTTGTATCTGTTATTTTCAGCATCAAAAGCCACCACGTACTCTGGGTTCAACCCCAAACTCTTGCCGAAAAAAGCATAAATCTCGTTCTTTGCAAACTTGTTCGCAAAAACAGACTTGTCTGCAACCAAAGGAAACTCAGAAGACAGACCGAGAGTCTTGGCCGCGGCGTCAGCTTCCTCACTGGCCGATTTGACCACCGAAATCAGTCTGTCCGTCTCAAGTCTCCGACGTCCGAACTTTTCGAGCATAGGTTTGTTCTTGAGTGCGGCCATCGCTGCTCGGAGCCCCGCGTCTCGCAATCCTGGGGCCTCTCCCTCTCCAAGAACTTCTTGTTCCATCAAACATTGGACCTTGAATGGCATATGGACGCCGTTCCCATTTTCCACCACTTGGTAGACTGGGTGTAGAGACGCCGTCCCCACCAAGGAGTACAATTCAGTCTTTGCATCTTTGTTGATGGGAGTCAGTTTCTTCATCTCGGATGCAGCAAGTGAGAGTTTACTCTCCATGAGTGCGGTGAGCCACTGCTGGATTTCGAGGAGATCAAACCTTCTTTCCATGGCCAAAGCTCCCAAATACGCCTCGAAGATGTCGGCGTAGATTTTCTGTTTTCCTGCCCGGAGAGAAACCTCGTCGATGTTGCACCTGAGCATCTGGTCAAACCCATAGGCAGTGGAGAATTCAGCCAATGTCTTGTTGTTGACAAGCTGCGATCTGATTTGCGAAAGCTGCCCTTCGTTGGCGTACGGAAATCTCTCGTAGAGAACGTAAGTCACCAAGGTATTGAGCACCGAGTCTCCAAGAAACTCGAGCCTTTCGTTGTGGGCCAGAACAATCTCTTGCTCGTCCAAGTATGTTTTGTTTGCGGAGGTGGACTTGTGCTGGAAAACCCGTGCTCTGAGTCGGGAGTCTCTAATTTTGGGAAGAGTCGGAAGAGAATCTGAAACCACAATCTCGTCGTCTTCGTTGTCAGATTTGGTGGCCATAATCACCTCTTCGGAGATCACGGCTGGCTTCCTCGTGGTGTCCACAGCAAGCTTGTTTTCAACCACTTCGTCGAAAATGGGTAGCTCGTTTCCGTTGTAGAGAGTCTTCAACTTGGCTACCAAGTGTAGGAGATTGTTGGCCTGGATCTCCTGCCTTGCAAAATTGTTGACCGAGCGATTATTGATGAGCGAGTTGAGCTCGTTCACATCTGGGGCTTCTTCGATAATCGTCCTTATAGATTTTTGTAACAGGCGAGCACAATGCTCGAATTTGTTGACCTCGGTGTAGCCAAACGAGGGCTCTATTGATTCAATTTGGACTTTTTTAAAAGCCACCGGAGAGTCATCATGCGTGCTAGCCGCACGAGTGAGGCTGCTGAGGAAATCATTTAGCGTGGGATCACTCATCTACCGGAGAAGATACTGGAGCAATTCAAGTCATCGCTTATAAATCTTTGTCCGAGCACGACCTTCAGATTTGGAGACGAATTTTTGGCAGTTGCAGAGGAAGGTGAGATGACGGGGTTGAGGGGAATGAGGTGATATAGAGGCTATTTTGATTATTTGGTGGGGGGTGTTTGTTGATGGGTGCAAATCACCAGTGCGAATTGATTTGTGGAAGCTGTAGGGATGAATTTAATGAATGGGAGCTTGAACTTTGGGTTAATCTACTTTGGGTTAATCTTCTTCTCCTTTGCACTAATCTTGAACTTTCTATTCAACTCATCGATGCATTCACTTTGGAAGTTATCTGGGAATGGACGAAAATAGGCCCCACTTTCGGTCTTGTGACCACTCCGCTCCAGTCGAAATCACGAAATTGGTTAATCGAAGGAAAGAATTACACCCCTTGATCTCTTCAGGGATCCCCTTTTCCTTATTCTCTCATAGAACAAAACTCTCTTGTACTATCACCACAGTCGTGCTCGCGCAAATTCGCTAAGTGAAAAAAGTGAAGAAAATATCCAATCTACCACTATGCGGTTTCTTTTACGCCCTATACTAGGCTCTTTGAGCCCGGTGAAATCGGCATTCTGGCCAGCATTCAGACACCTTAGCACATCGTCGATTCTTCGCCAGGCGACACCCGCAGTGGCTGAAACCAGCCCAATCTACCAAGTGGAAAACCGTAAGACCACCAAACACGTTTTATCCAGAAAAACCTTCTTGGTCGACTACTATAAGCACTTGAACGACACCAGTGACATCGTTTTGTTCGTGCACCACAATAACTTGGTGAAGGCTGACAACGTCAGGGTGAGAGCAGAATTTCAGAAATTGGGAGTCAAGATGACGTACATCCGCAACAAACTCTACAATGTGTACTTGCGGTCCGCACACGAAGAAGACCCTGCTGCGCACAAGAACACTCTCAAAAACAAAAATGTGGAGCACCCATTGGCTGCGTTGTTGAACGGCCCCACAGGTATCATCACCATTTCGAAGAGCGACCCGCAGGTTGTGGAAAAGGTGTTGAAAGTGTTGAAGCAGGCATCGGAAAAACTCATCTTGATCGGAGCGAAAATCGAAACCTCGGTGTACAACATCGACGAGGTCAATGCGTTCAAGAGCTTGCCTAATAAGGACCAATTGCAGGGCCAGTTGGCGGGCTTGTTGACTATTTTGGGAGGAGCTGGCTTGGTGAGAACTTTGGAGTCTGCAGGTACTCTGGTTTACTTGACCTTGGAGCAGAGAAGAAAGGACCTTGATCCGGAGGAGAAGGAAGAATGATGCATTGTACATAGAATGAACCGTTTGCAGGAATGAGTTGTAGGCGGAGGGATATTTGCAGTATCTTACAGGAGAAATTCTGGGGACGCAAAGCTAATTTTAAGGCAGTAATTTTGAGGCAGTAATTTTGAGGCAGTAACCGTGAGGCAGTAACATTGAGGCAGTAATCTTGAGGCAGTAGTCTTAAGGAAGTCTTGAAGCAGGAATATTTGCAATAGACTTACTGGAAGGTCAAGGCAATAATCCTAAGGCAATAACTTAGGCAGTAGTCTTAAGGAGTAATCTTAAGAATAATCTAAAGGAGTGATTTTAGGCAGTTATCTCAAACCAGGAATCAGTGGTTCGCATTTATGAGGCTGCAAAATTGGAGGCATCTGTAGCCAAATAGTCCAGTTAGTTCCACGAAAAAGAGAGAACTCCCAAGAAAACATAGAAATGGACAAAAAACTTCTCCAGCCTTTCCACTCTTTGTTTCCAACCATTGCCAGCTTTGGTGATGCTCATCTCTCATCTGCCGGATTGAAAATTATCAGCAACTCTTCTCATGGCCAAGCCCGCCACGCCAGGTCCAATCAAGGACAAAGAGACGCACTTGCGTGAGCAGCGAGACGCCGAATCGAAGAGAAGAGCCTACAGAGAAAAAAAAGAAGAAACAAGAAAACAGCTCAAACATGCCAGAATCGAAACCCCAACCCCAGAACCAGACACTTTGGACTTGCCCAGAAAGCGTTTCTACAGACAGAGAGCACACTCCAACCCCTTCTCGGACCACCGGTTGGATTATCCTAGAGATCCAGGAAGCATGAACTGGAACAAGTTGTACCCAATGCACTTTGAGAAAGACGACAAAAAAGTGGAGTTTGCAGACATTGGATGTGGGTACGGAGGCTTGCTCATCAAGTTGGCCACGGAGTTCCCGGAAACGTTGAGTTTGGGCATGGAAATCCGCGTCCAGGTGACGCAGTACGTGGAGGACCGGATCATCGCCTTGAGAGAACACAACAAAGACCAGGAGCTCTACCAGAACGTGGCTGTGTTGAGAGGAAATGCCATGAAGTTCATCCCCAACTTCTTCTACAAGGCGCAGTTGTCGAAGATGTTCTTCTGTTTCCCCGACCCTCACTTCAAGCAGAGAAAGCACAAGGCCAGAATCATCACCAACACGTTGTTGCTGGAATACGCATATGTGTTGCGAGAAGGAGGAATTGTGTACACTATCACCGACGTCGAGGACTTGCACGAGTGGATGGTCAAGCATTTGGAGGAGCATCCTCTTTTTGCACGCAAATCCACCGAATGGGAGGACCAGGACAAGTGCGTGGAGTTGATGAGAAACTCCACGGAAGAGGGCCAGAAGGTGGAGAGAAACCAGGGGTCCAAATACATAGCATGTTTCGAAAGGCTCCCCACGCCCGAGGACTGTTAGGATACATACGAATACAAACTGACTCGGTGGATGGCACCAGACAAGAATAAATCACAACTCAGCAACGGCCTAAAACAGCAAGGCCTAAAACAGCCTAAAACAGCAAAGCCCGATCAAAACTCAGCAACGGCGGCCTTGACCTCATCGACAATGTCCACCTTGTGCGTCACAGAGGGAACTTCGGGAAATTGGGAAGATCCAGAGGTCACACCGGTGGAAGGCTCAGCAACAGGCTTGGCAGGAGCGGCTCCCACGGTGGATCCGGCGGTTCTGGTGGGGAACTTGGACTTGATGAAGCTGCCGACAGGGCCGGTTTTCTGGGCCAAAGCCTCCAACTGTGGAGCCAACTTCTTCTGGGCACAGGCCGAGAACTCGGCGGTCTTTTCCTTGGCGAGCTTGGAGTACTGGGCTACGGCAGCGTCGATCTCCTTCTTGTTGGCCTGGTACACAGGAGGCACTGAGAAGGCAAGAATCACAGCGGAAAAAACGAGCGAGTACACCGAAAACCACGACGTCAACTTGTACAAAATGTACGACAAACCGGCAGCTTTCAAGGTCAACTCGATGTCCTGCGCAAACACGATCTTCTGCAACTTGGACTCGAGACAAGACACGGCGTCCGCCACAGCCGGCAAAATATTGTCGTTGAAGCATTTGGCGTAGGTTTTTGGGGTGCCTCTGTACTTGGTGACGAAGCCCTGGCCCACGACCAACTTGCCGGAGTACTCGGCGGCGGCCGAGACCAAGAGACCGAGGTAGGCGGCGTAAAACAAGTAGTTGACAAAATTAACCTTGACCAATAAGAGGGCGGCGACGATGGCGCCGAAAACCTTGCCGGTGGCGGCGGGGTTCTTCCAGGTGAGCAACTCACAGCCGGAGGCGGGGGATTGGGTGGTGATAGGCGCAGACATTCTTGTGTAGTGTTGAACTGAAGAAAAAGGCGTATTTGTTCTCCTTAAAATGGCGAAAAATTCGCATCTTGTGACAAGAGTGATTTGGAGCCAGGCGCAATTGAAAATAAGGGCGCGGATTTGGAAGGACAGTGAACTTTGCTTTGGCGAATTGGCTTGTCCTTTTTTTTTTTGGCCTGTCGTTTGCTTTGGCTTGTCGTTTTGATTTGGCTTGGCTTGTCGTTTTGTAATTTGTTCTTGTTGCCCTGCCCTCACATAAAAGAGAGGGGTGACACACTGACTGCAGAAAAGGCACGAGACAGGCACGAGACAGGCACGAGACGGGCACGAGACAATTGCACACTCCAATTGAAATGGCACCGAAAAGGACCTCCGAAAATGCCACACTTCAAGACCTCACACTTGCCCTCTCTGGTGCCTTATCGGCTGCTGCAGGATCCAATGTCCTGTTCGGGAACTTCCTCGCAATGTCATGCATGGAGACGCCGTACTCTTCCACAATGTCGGTGTTTTTTCGGTGCCTGACTCTATTGTACCGCAACACCTGGATTTCGCCAATCACCGTTTGGAGCCATTTGCTGTGTTTCTGTAGATGCACCGCCACAACGAAATCGACCATCGCGGCCGTGGCCTCCAGTAGTTTTTCAAGCGACTGCACGATTTTGCTCTCGGGCCCTTCTCGCCTCTTGTCGCGATTTTGCGACTTCACGGTTTCCGCGAACTTTGCGTAAAGATGCAAAAGATGCTCCACCTTGGTGAGAACAGTTTCGTTGGTTTCCGCCTTTTCCTTCTGCCACTTGCACTTTTCCCGAAAGCTGGCGTACGCGTAGTCGAAATGGTTGTGGCCGAGGAAATCGTGCCAGAGTTTGGCGAACCTGATCTGCTCATTAGAAAAGTGCGTGGTTGCTTGCAGAAGAACCAGAACCGCTTTTTGGAGGGAAACCAACATTTTTCTGTTCATGTGGAATTGGTGGAGTGCAGTGACATATTGGTTGAAGGTGCGACTCTGTTCACAAATTGACCCAGTGTGAGACTCGAGACTTTCATCCACTTTTTCTCCACATTTTTTCTCCCCAGCGAGTTTCTTTATTGCGGTTCTCAACCCTTCTCCAGTTTTCTCTCTTTCTCTTGCCTTTGTCCGGGTACTGGTGATTTTCGTATCATTGGCACTGTCCAACTTCACCTCAAACGGTTCAAACACCTCTGCCACCTGCTCCTTTCGATTGACCATCCGGTTGAATTTGATCAACGCCAACCCAGTCTCGTAGTTCTCGGACTCTCCAACTCCGGTCACCGTGCCGCTCAATTTGGCCAAACTTTTGCCCATGGAAAGCGCACATTCAAGTGGATCCTCCACGAGCCTCTGGATCCAATCTTCAGGGCCCAACTTCTCTAGTAATGCAATTTTGGTTTCTCTTTTGGCCATCAACGAACGGACAGCCCCGGTGTACTTGCTATTATGGAAAACATCTCGGTTCAAAATGGTGCAAACTTCCAACTTGGAAAGGTCGAGATTTCCACCAACCCCCGCTTTTTTGAGATTTTGCTCCACGGCTCTGAGAAAGCACGATTGTTCCTTTAAAAGGACGCCCAAATCGTCAAGAACAAGCGCATCTGTCGTCGGATCCAAGGCAATTCTCTGCGAAAACGTCTCGAACTCGTCAAAGTGGCACAGTATCAACGAATGAAATTGCGCCTGCGTCTTGCAGAAGTGACTGACGTCCAACAAATATTGTTGGGCGTTCCGTTGGGTTCCTCTATTGATGGACATAGATCAAATCGTTTTTTGAATCATCCCATTTATTCTACTTCTTTCTACTTAAATGGTCCACGCCTGTTTCAGGTATGCTTGGGTGCAAAATGTACAGGCTCATTCGGTCACCTCCATTTCCATCACACCTTTACCCAAATACTCGCTGACAACTTTGAAACGGTCCGTGGCATCGTTCAATTGCGACTCGAATAACTCGTAGTTTTCTTTGGACCGCAATTGGTTGTCTCGGAGGGCCAGAACAGACCGCAACTCGTTGATACAAAGAGGACACTTGGGAGTCCCAGAGCCGTTGGTTGTTTCTGGAATGTAGGTGTTTTCGTTCAAACACCGTTGGTGGTACGAGTGTTTGCACTTGAAATGGATCAATGGGAAATCCAACTTCAACTCGCAGCTCGAGCACTTGTTGTTCTGGATCACCATCGGTCTCGTCGTAAGTTCCGTGAGTTTGAAACTATTCTTTGTAGACTCGTTCTCGTACGACTGGATCAACTTCAAGTTGTTGGAAATCTCTTTGTTGGTTTGCCCAATGTGTTCGATCAAGAAATCCTTGATAATGCCAATGGTAGCGAAGTCATTGGAGCTGAGGATCTTGATCACCTCAAGCGGAGTCGCGAGCTTGTGAGCTTTGACTTTCTCCAACAAATACCTGAAATCCTTAGGAGTTACCTGCTCAAAGGTCTCTCTAGAGGAAACAACAAATTTGAGCATGAGCTTGTACAATTCCGGCCTCAGCTCTCCGTATTTCTGGACCAACTGGAACGCACCAGACAAGTCTCCGGATATTTGCGCTGACCGGAAGAGTGCCTCTTCGAATCCTCCGGCAGATTCCTTGGCTAGGATCTCTCCTTCTTTGAAATCATAGATGTGCGATATCAACAACGAACTGGACTTGTCGAGCAACAGCGTATGCTCTTGCATCAACTGCTTTGCCTTGGATACCCATTCATCCTTGCTGCTTGGCTCTTCCACAGACATGGATAGGTAGATTTCGAACAAGGTGACCAACAAATCTTTCTTGTCGGAAATGTTGCCTTGATACTTGTCAAAAGTCTCAATGCACGCTTCCAAAAACACCACGAATTCACGGAGATGATTTGTGAAGCACAGGAACACCAAGCTTGGCCGAGGCGGGAGATATGTGGGTTCTGTCTCGACCGGCTCCGCCTCGGTGTCGCTGGTATTTCCGGAGTGCCCAGAAAGATAGCTGAGGAATGCACTATAGGAGGAAACTGTACCTTCTGCCAGCTCAGGATGTTCTGTGACCGGAGCAGGCTCGGCTGTGTCCTCAAACAACGAATGAGACAGGTCAGGTTTGTACTTGCCAGTGAAGACATTAATGAGAAGCTCGGTGGTGTCCATGGGCATGCAATCGAGCAAATCCTTCAGGAAATCAATGAGAATTCGGAGCAAATCGTCAATCGGAAGCGACTTGATGTACGACATGCAATTTTCGTGCTGATGGAGCTCGTTGAGCTGGATGTCGACAATCAAGTGCGGGTGGTTCAACTTGAACAAGAGTTTGATCGCCTGCGGGTAGTATCCACACTCTTTGAACAAATTTATGATCAAGGGGAAGTTCAACCTGCTGAGGTCAAGTCTGTCGGAGCGGCTTTTGTTGCCGTCGTCTTCCAAATTCAAGTCGTCGATGAAGAGATCGAGCTCGGGAGTCATCTTCAACTTACAGTAGCAACACAAAAGCAACGTGAGATGGTCGCTGTCGGCAAGCCTGTGGTCGTACAATTTGGAGAGAAACCTGGTCATGTTGTGGATGTTGGACACCTCCTTGAAGCCGGTGATGACGTTGATGATGAAATCGTCGATGTTTTCGTCGGTCGCCGTCTCGGCAAACAACAGCAAGCAGTCGATGTATTTTGCGATGGAGGTGTCGAAATCCAGCTTGTCGTAAAGATACTCGGCATGGAGCCTATTGATGCGTAGAAGCGTCAGGTTGTCGAGCTTGTACTGGTTGGCGAGGTTCAACGCAATGGCAAACAAGTCTCTTTGCATGACGATTTCCACCTGCTGGTTGATGGGTTTTTCGTGGAGCTTGTACAACACTCCGTCAGTGGACAATAAGAACACGTTGTTGTCCGAGCTAGACGCAAAGACATGTGACACTGTCAGGTTGGGAATGGTCAAGCTGAACGAAATGTGCATGTTGTGCAAATCGAGCACCAACAACCGGGTCAAGGATTTTGCCGTGGCTCCCTCCTCGATGGGACACACCACCAACAAGTAGTCCTTGAAAAGACGCAAAATCCTGCGTTTCGGGATGCTGAAGTTGATAACATGGGCCTTGCTCACGTGGTTGTAGTACTTGAAGCCGTCGGTGTTGGCCACGATCAATTTCAGCGAGCGGTACTCCAAATCCGAGCACCCCAAATCGACCCCCGCGTTGCTCGAAAGCACGCGGTGCGGTTTTCCCTGGTTTCTTCCTGTGATCAACACAGTGAGGACCTTCGAAATCGTGGTCACATACAAAATCTCTTCAAACCGGTTGAACTGCACCCCCGTGATCGGGTCTACACTGTCATACACCAACCGTTGTTTCAGGCCGCGGTCACGGAGAAGGTCACCTCTCACCAAAATGACCCGTCCGTTGGTGTAGCCTATGGCTATGCACGTGAGAGATTCGTTGAACAGAAAACAGCTGACTGGATACGAATTGTCCCCGTCGTGGACCAGCACCTGGGTCACGTACTTGTGTTTCATTGTGTCGTCGCTGGCGGTGGTTTCCTCGGTCAATTGCATGATCTTGTTGAGATCCCAAACCTTGATTAATGCTGGAGAGCCCTGTTTCTCAGCCAAAGTGACGAGCAAATTAGATTGCTGGAGCGCGCGCATGAAGGTGATGCGGTAGTCGTGTTCATAGCCGCAAAACAGCCGGACTAGCGAGAGCAGCAGTTTCGAAAGAAGCTTGATGTGAGCATTTTGGACGGAAAATGCAATGTACGACTGCGAGCTGGTGATGGCAGAAAGCAGGGGATCCGAGAAAAGCGGTGCCTCCGACTGGTACTGAGGATCTCGGATCGGAAGAAACTCAAACAACTGGAACTGGCGCCAGGTTGAAGGAAGAGACATGTAATTGAGAGAATAGAGCCTGTATGGAATTTGATAATGTTATTGAGAATGCGAAATGGATATTGACAATGCGGAATGGATAGTGAATTGGATTTGATAGTGAGAGCGGAGCAAATGAAGAATTGTGAAGGAAACAAACATAATTGAGTGAGGAATTTGAATACCAAGAAGCACTACAAATTGCTAAAGATTCGAAAAGAAGAGGGCTAACAATTGACTTCTTTGAGACGATATGTGGGGGTAAATGGGAAAACAGAATTCATCGTTGAAAGTATCACGCAGAGCTGGCTCGATCGTCACCAAGACTCAAACCAGCCTCCAATATTATACGTCCTGGTTCTCTGTTCTCAACCTAGTACACACCCAAACATCCCATCGCATTTTTCACACACTCCAGAATTTTTCTCATCTCAGAATCCAGAAGCCCATCTCCCATCACAACTACATGACGTCGGCGATTCCTGCTTTGGGCGACTCGTATTCGCTCACCGAGCTTCCCAGAATCCCAGACCTTGAACTTTCAGCCCGTGTTATCGTGCCCCACTCGCAGAGCTCCGTTGGCATTTCCGAAGTCATCGATTTGGGTATTTCCAAGCTGCTTATTTCCAGCTATGTCTTGAAACCGACGCCTAAATTGATCTGGTCGTTCCCGTTGTCCCCCAACACCCTCGTGGACTCCATGGATGTGAAGGGAGACTTGTATGTGGTAGGGTTGACTGAGAGAAAGAAGAGCAAATTGCTCTTGATCCAAAAAGTCGGAAACGAGTCCTCCAAAACCGCCGAGATCCCGTTGAATGGACCTGCTTCCACTGTGAAGTTCTCCGAAGGCTCGTCCAAAATCTACGTTCTCTTGCACGATGGAGACATACAACTATTTAATTACGAGCAAGAGGAGTTGAGTCTTTCCAAATCCGAGATTCTGGGCTTGCCCAAATTGACTGCCCCCAAGTCTCTGGAGGTCATTTACCACACTGTCATCACAAACCACGAGTTCCAGCATAAGAACGACTTGTTGTTCTACGTTGTCTGGTCCAAAAAGCAACGGAAATTCACTTATAGATTGATCGCCTTGGACGGCCCTAAAACGTTTGAGATTTACCAAACGAGCATCGAGTCCAGCAAAAACCAAAACTTGCTCTTCGCGTACAACTCGAGCATTTTGTACGCATTTGACACCGTATCCAAGAACATTTCTTCCAGCTCGCTTATGAAGCCGCAGGAAACCATCAAATCCTTTTCGTTGGCTGCAGTGCTCGACGACGACTCCAAATTGTTCTCGTTGTCTGCTCCTTCTTCAGAAAGACTTCTTCTCTCGTTCAAGTCTCTGATGGTTTTGATCAACTTCAGATTCGAGACCTTGTTGAGCAAACACACACACAAAGCCGAAAACCAGGTGTTTTTGAACTTTTCGCTTCCCGTCAAGGGAGACTCGCAAACCACCCGCAACTCCTACGCATTGTACTTGAACGCTGAAGAAAAGACCAAGACTTGTAAGTTGAACCTTATTCAGGTGGACGTTGGCTTGAATCTTTTGAGAGAGTCGTTGGGCAAGTCCGTGCACCGAGTTGACGAAGCCAAGTGGAACGGATTTCCCTTATTGACTGGAGAAGACTTGGTGAAGGAAAATGAATCCAGCATAAAAGAATTGGAGGCCATTTTCAAGAAATTGACCAAAGCAAGCTCAAAGAAGAGGGCTGAGGATTTCGACAAAAACGCCATTGAATTTCTCACCTCTCTGTCAAGTAAGGCACCAAAATTCACCGCGGGCTCAGATCGAGTGGTGGATGCCAAATTCATCAAGCTGATTTTGGCATTGGTTTTCGAATGCGACGAGGACAACTCCATTCAGATCCTTGATGACGCTTTCTTGCCTGAAGGCTCTATGATGTACCTCTTGACGCATCCGTTGTTCCCGCACGAATTTGCCAACGGGCTCTTGATCCTCTTGAGTCGTTTGAACCAGCCCAGATTGTTGAAGCAGGCAATCGATCACTGCAGTGCCATTTCCATCGAAGAACTCATTGGTGAGTTGATCAACTTGACGGATTTGACCGAGGAAATGAACTTGGAAGAACAGGACGAGGCCCAGTACATCTTGTCTTTCTTGAGAGCCACCATAGATCGTTTGGTGAAAGACTACTCTGTGTCGCAGATTACCAGCAGATTGCTGGAGCTCTTGAACATGGAGTTCGACGGAAACAACAAGAAATTGGATCGCATTTTGGGTGTCTTGATCAACATCAACACCAACAACTCGTGGATTCTTGTGCAGGCTGTTATTGACGTTGGAGGACTCTTCAACTGGACTGTTCCTACGATCAACAGGCTCTCCAAAGTCATTGACTCCAAGGTGGAAGCGTTGACTGTCAACAGCTACAATTTAACATTGACCAACCAGGCCGTTTTGGGAGTGCAGCAAAAGGCCAGAAAGGGCAAGAAAAAGGCTCCTTCCCTGGTGGTGGACAACATCCACGAACTCAACAACCAGAGAACGCAGTTGGACGCCATTTTGACCATCTCCAACAATACCCCCAACCGGAAATTATTGGTTGACGAAGGCATTGAGCTTGCCAAGCAAATCCCCACGTATTCCCGGGAAAAGTTGATATTATAGGAACTTAGCAATAGACAGCATTTAAACGTAATGGGTGCAAAGGTCGTCGCCTGCACATAGAGTATACGTTTTTTCGAATCAATTTTCTGTACGAACAATCCAATCCAATGACCAAACCGGCTCTCCAGGCGTACCGAGCTGCTCTCCGGGCGACCAAAGTTGCTTTCAACGGAGATGCATTTGTTCTTGGAACTTCCAGAAGCAAGATTAGGGAAGGGTTTGAGCTCAACAAGAATCTTGGAAAGACGGAGGAAATCGACAAGGCTGTGACGGAGCTCAACGACGTGGCCAAGTTCTTGGTGAAGAACATTGTTCAAGGCGAAAAGCGGGAAGACGACCGTTATTTTTTGAAGTTCCACGACCAAACCGAGCTTGGAAGCAATGAAACGATAAAACAGAATAACCGAGCCAATATGGGCAGTTTGGCGGGAGCGAAGCTGGTGAAGAGATGAGACCGATTTTGTACATAGAAACGAGAGAAGAAAGAATAGGATTTGAAAGGTAGAAAGGTTTGTGGACGTATTCAAGAGTATTCAAGATTCAATGAAGTAATTGAGGGAGTATTCGAGAAAGTATTCGAGAGAGTATTCGAGGGAGTGTTCAATGAGTGCATTCAAGAGAGTGTTCACGTGTCAAGCCTCTCAAGTTTGTTGACTCATATAGAAGACATCTCAGTTCGCACAAAATCAAGATTATCTACAACATGTCAGCAGCACCTCCCGAAAAACGAGACGTCTTCATCTCCAAATCGCTCTCGTACCTTCTCAGACACGGCGCCATCAAGGAAAAACTTCCTATTGACGAATTGGGGTATGTGAAACTCGACACCATTCTAGCTCATCCCAGAGTCAAAACCCACAAAGCCACAGTGGCCGATATTGAGCGCATCGTGAAAAACAACGACAAACAGCGATTCAGCCTAAAAGCGCAAAACGGCGACACCTACATCTGCGCCAACCAGGGCCATTCTCTTCCTCACGTCAGCAACGAGAACTTGGAGCTTCTAGAAACTATGCCTACGCAGGTCTATCACGGAACGTACAAACACAAGATCGCCAAAATCATGGAACGCGGGCTCAGTCGCATGGGACGCAACCACATCCACTTCACCTCGAATGCCGAATGGAGCAGGCTGGGAATCCGAAAAAACTGCAATGTTTTGATTTTCTTGGATACGGAAAAATGCCAGGCCGCAGGCTTCACCTTCTATCGCAGCGAAAACGGCGTCATTCTTTGCGGGGGCGATGCAGACGGCTACATCGGCAGCGAATTCTTCCAGAGCGTGCAAGATGCATAACCACGCGTGAGCTTAACGAGAACGGAACGGCGTCGTTTCTCCCCGCTGTGATCTATTTTTAAATTGGGTGCGAAGATCCCCTGCGTGAAATCGTTGAAATGAGGCTGCGTCGAAATTGTTGAATGCTGCGACTGCGGGCCCCAATCTCCAGAATCTGCGCTCGAACACTCTTAAAACACGATTGCACAATGGGCTAAGTCCGAAGTCCTGCAGCGTCCGAAAGAAAGAACGCACAGGGGCCCAGAACACAGCGAAGCCCCGGAATATTAGGGGCCCTGCAGCGACCAGCATCTAGGTCGCGGTAACACATATAAATGATGCAAATCCCACTGAAACAACCGGCCAGTTTCACAATCACTTCACTATATCCAAGATCCCATCTGCCCGAGGTGACCGAATTTGCCAGTGGTACTGTTGCGATTGTGGCCAGGCGTACGGCACGCTACGTACGTCACATGCCACTGGCTACAACGAGGTGTTGGAGCCAGCACAGCGATTCACGTGCCTGCGGTGCAGCCACATGATGTGTCCATACTGTCTCAAGCTACGGTACAAGGACCTCAGCGATCCGAAATCGGAGTTCTGACGATTTGGGAGTTTGAAAATTCAAAGCGAGTGCGAAAAATCACTTGCGACCAGACAATTTCGCAGCAATCCACATTTTGTCTGGCCCTTTCACGGACTACAGCTTGCGTTTCCTGTGTTTTCCATGCTTGGCGATTGATTGCCCATTCCTTTGTATATAACCCTCACGATGTCCCGTAACCGTGAGTTGCCCAGTTTCTCCCGTATGTTGTCTCGTTTCTGCGTATGTTGTCTCGTTTCTCCCGCAAGTTCCGTGTCTCGCGTATATCCATCGACATAAATTGGCATCCAGTCTGTACAGGCTGGTTCTCTGTTGGAATTGAAGGAGCATAGACTGTCCATTGTACACAGGCTGCGGTTGTTCATACTCCAGTGATTCATATGTCATGTGATTCACCAAGGAATCCCATATAGAACCACGAGTAGGTAGTTGACCTCATCATAACTCCAACAGAGAGGTCGAGTGATGTGTCTATTTCAATAGACAGGTTTTATTAATTATATCTTTGTAATTAAAAAGGTTGGATAACTGCCCTTATTCTCCACTGATCAATTCAGTGAGGATAATAAGCTCTATATTCTCTGGGGATTGACATTCCCTCATTGGACAAGGTAGGGTAATATATAATAACGCCACTTTACCATATTCCACGTCTCAACATCAATTACCATGTTGCCACGTCTCAGCATCAACTACCATATTGCCACGTATAAGCATCAATTGCCTTGATACTTCGTGTATATAGGAATTACGTCTTTGTCCTGTCTATACACCAACGTTCTCAGTCAACTCCTTCCGGCATACTTCAACTTCTATTCGCGGGGTCTCCAATCTCTCACATGCGTAGCCGAAATCACATGTAGAAGATCTCAGACACAGCGACGCAACCTCGAATTTCTACTTGTAGCGTTTTCCACCATCTCCTTGTGGGGAAATCTATTCAGAATCTCTCGAATTGGAACTCTCGGTCCCGTTTTCTGCAGGACGCTCTCTTATATACTAGTGAGCGTGCTTGATTTTTGAACTATAAACCATGAGAGTGCTTCACTCCAAACACCAGAAGCTCATTCTCCAGTGCTACCCGCCCGGAAAGGCCGTGGACAAAAAACCAAACCCCTCTGAGCTCAGCTACCTCTTGTACTATGCTTCCACCAGACGAGTCAAGTTGGAAAAAGTCATAGACTTCTTAAACCACAAAACAAAGAGCGACGCCCGCGGAAACAAGTCCGGCAACCTCCAGGTGACGTTGAGCATCGTGTCGGCGCTCATTGAAAAGTGTTCCGACAACTTGAATGCATTTGCTCTGAAAGTTTGCTCCATTTTGGTGACCGTTTTGAACACCAGAGAATTGCCGCTCTGCAAGGCCCTTGTGGGCACCTACGGCGTGTTGTGTGCCCAGTTGGACGGCGGTCTTTTCTCCGGAGATAAGGAATTTGTCGATTTGTTCACGGAATTGACCGAGCAAATGATCAACACCGGCGTGGCCCAGCTGAAGGCCCAGACTCCGACGCAAATGGAGTGGCGGATGATCTCGTTGATCACGTCGCGCCACGTGTTCAACTGCTTGGGTTTCAACACCCGTCTCAGCCGTAAATTCTTAGGCATATGCGTGCCTCTTTTGAGTCTGGCCGTTCTCCACACTTCGTCGTACAACGACTTGTTGACGCGGTTGAACAGCAACTTGAACGTGGAACCCGAGCCGCATTTGGCCAAGTCCGTCACGGGAAAAACAACCACCCACCGAGAAATCGAGAACCACTTTGAAAATGACCTGTTGGTTGAAAACGACTTGAACGAGGAGGCGCTCGCGGGGTTGAAAGTGCTCTTCAACACCTCTCTCTCGAATCAGATTGCCGAGGCCACGAGAGAAGTCGTGGAAAACAACTTCAGAATGGCCAGCGAAACCGAAAATGATGAGTGGGGAACCACGTTCTTGGAGATGTGTGCGTCGTGGATTCCTGTGCAGTTGAGGTTTGTGACGTTGCTGACGTTGTTGGCAAGATTGACCGTTATTTCCGAGCAGGCCAATGCCACCACCAACAATAGCTCGCACATGGCGCATTTTGCCAAGTACATCTTGGGCCTTGTGTCTTCCAACTTCAACATGATTGGCTTGTCGATTTCTGACGTCATCCAGCACTTGCTCACGTTGCAGACGAACTTGCACTTGCATATTGCCGATTTCCAGACGCCCAAGCAAGTGGAAGATTTGAGCAACATCTACTCGCAGTGCATCTGCAACTTGTCCAGCCACATTTACTATTTCGACCAGGTGCAAGACTCCATCGAGGGAATTTTGATGCAAATAGACACGGTTTTGATCTCGGCTACGGTGCACAAGGTCAGCCGCGTGCATTCGTTGGTGTTGACGTTGCTCAACACCGTTTCGATCGTGTTGAATTTGTTGACCACAAAATCAAGCAGCATTGCCAGAAACCTGGCCACTTTGGAGAACTGGCTGGTCAGTTTGCAATTGTTGTCGTTCAGCAAGAGCTACCACGAGTTTGATGTGGCGTCGTCGCCAGAACAAGTGAGCAGCATCCAAGGCAAGTTCCTCACTGTGTTTCTGGAATTCTTGACCACGGAATTGATCCGAGGGGACGAGAAGTCTGGCCTGAAGGAAAGTGTCGGCAACAACGCCGGCCCCGCTGCCGCGTTCTTGCGTCCAAATTACCACGACTACATTGACAACAGCCAGAACTTCGTCAATCACTTCCTCGCTCACACCAACGAGTACTTTGCGAGTCCCGATATGAGTATTTTGGTGACTCGTTCGCTTGTTGAGACTTTGCAGTCGTTGCTCTCTGTCACGGGAGTCAACTTCTTCCACAACTTCATACCCTTTTTCTCGCTCTGGCAAATTCTGGTGCCCTCCAACGTTTTGAACGAAAGAGCGAAGGACACCGTAGCGTACATGTTGTTGAAATCGCTGGTGGAGGTGTTGGGTCAAAAGTACCCCGAGGCAATGAGTGCAGACGTCACAAAACTTGACTTCTACTCGTCTCTCAAGGAGGACATTTCTGACCGCAGAAGCCTGGGCTTGTGGGTCACGGAGTTGGATGGCAGCGAGGGCAAGTCAGGCGTGATGATGGATGTGATTCCTTCTGACAGAGTCAACAGGAAGACGTTGTTTGAATTCTTCTCTCTGACGGGATTGCATAAATGGATCAACGGACAGAATGGTGTATCAGATCGCGGCTCAAACTTGTCGGAAGAACGCTTGCTAGAGCAATATGACAGAGTTTCTCCGGGCACTGACGAGACTTACGACCACTATGAGGACGCTCGTTCCCCTCGACATGGAGTCAGTGGGCTTGGGTTGGGCACGGCAGGGGACATTATTTCCATCCATTCGGGCCTTCTTCACGGAAACTTGACAGTGAACGGTCACTTGAATGGAAAAGGAATTCCTTCTCTGGCCGACGTCAGTCAGGCCACTGCGTCCACTCTTCCGACAAACGGCTCGCTCTCCTACGAGCAAACGCACAATAACTACAGACACTCGTTGTTGCCCCGGGTCAAGGACTTGAAACAAAGTGTGAACGGCGACGACCAATTCTCGTTCACGCACGCGCAAAGCACGCCGAGATCCGTGCTCCAGAAGCAAATCCACACCACCGACGTGACACTGATCCTCAACGGCCTCAACAGCGATGACGACAGTGACATCGTGGTGTAAAACTATGTAAACCTGCAGGTCCGTCTGAATTGTACATTAAAACTATAGACATCCGTCCAACCCACGGAAATCACTCGTCATCGTCGTCCATGCCCAAGGCAGCAAATGCATTGAATGTAGTTGTTTGCTTGTCTGCAACCGTGTCACGTGGGTCCACGGCTTTGGAAGAACCCAAGTTCTTGTTGTTGGGTCTGACCCGGAAAGGAACGCTGCCTCCTTCCTTCAACAGTTCTCTGAAGGCGGCTCTGTCGTCACCTGCATCCTCGGCACCAAACGATTTCTTTGGTTTGGTCATAGTTGCCCATCCGTCGTCATCCACCGTGGTTTGGCCTCCTTTCTTTCTCAAGTTTGGCTTGTTTTCAGAACGTGACAATCTTCTTCTGTTCAAATGGTGGTACGGTCTCTCGTTTCCGTGCTCGTCGATGTAGGTGTCTCCGTTGGACTTGAGGTTTTTCTTCTCTCCTGCAACGTGTTCTCTCACCTGGTCAACCAATTTGTTGAAGGCGTCCAAAACATCCGGTTTTGGGGTGTAAGCCTCCTCCCTGGCGTCAATTAACTGTTCCTCTGTGTATTTAGCCATGTTGGTTGTGGAGGTGACTTTTTCGCTTTTTTTTTCTCAACCTGGATATTGTGTGGGAAACGACTGGAGTGGAGTATAATTTTTATTTGGAGATGATTCGATTAGAACTTGTCGATTGGGTGTGCTGATACGTTACGTTAGGTGGCCGAAGGTGTGACTGAAAAATGGTCCTTTGCTCTCGTGTGATATCTAGCCTTATCGGGGGAAGGGGCAGAATCTGCCCGACGAGGTGAATTTTCAATACCAGTGCCACTTATCAAGAATGGAAGACGAGAAGAATGTTGGGGTGGTTGGCCGAGGTTTCTAGGGTGGAAATGGGGACGCTGGTGAAAATGCATCAACGCTCGTTTTGTATCACCAAATGGGAAGATTGTGAACAGAGGAAGGACCACACTCCCTTCTTGGAACTTTCGAATTTTGTAAAGGAGATCCAGGTGCTTTAGCTCTTCCAGGGATCTAGGATTCTTTCTGGTGGTCTTTTTCTTCATTTTTTGTCCCTTTCCCATCTGCTCCTAATCTGTCTGCATTGAAGTAATTACGGGTGCAAAATGGGTCATAATCAAAATCTTCAAAAAACAAATATTTCCATTTTGAAGTCAGACTCATGATGCCACCACCTCATAGATGCCAAATCCAAAATTTCAGCACGTCAGCTCTACCATTTTCCTGAAATTCGGTCCCCCTCCCCACTAATAATCAGAAAATTCGCATCTCATCAGATCTCATCTCTTCCACAATGCCTCTTGTTAAATCTCTCCATAAGGTCACAAAAAAACTCGCTAAGCAGTCTGCCGGCTCGCTTCACGTCAAAGGAAGAAAGTTCAAACAGCTCAATAGAGCCCACGAAAGAGAAAACAAGTTGAAGGTGAGAAAACTTCAACATATGGAACAGAAGAACCACGAGTTGCTCTTTTATGTACACATTCAAGACAGAATCAACGAGGATTCCGAGAAGGAAACGTTCACAGTGGAAGACATGAGAAACTTTGTCGAGGAATACGTCTCGAGAGATGATGTTGAACTCGAACAGATGGAAACTGATAGAAGACCAGGAAGACCTCTCACAAGCAGACAACAGTTGCTACAGGAGAAGAGAAAACAAGACGAACATATCTTTGAAACCGGCTTCAGATTGCCTGATGTTTCGGACAAGCTCACTGTGGAGAGGTTGAGAAAATGGAATGGGACTTCGGGAGCAGTGAGTGCATGGAAGTTCACCATTATCACCAAGACACCAGCCGAGGAAACCATGGCGTAGTAAATAAGCATATATTGTGCGCTATGGACGCAATGAAGAAACAGATGTAGCCACCCTTAAAAAAATCCTAAACCTAAACCCAACTATCTCCTCCAGAACAATCTCTGCCAGAGAGAAAGTTCTTTCTGTACGGTTGGCACTTCCTTCAGCGGTGTCTCAACAATCTCTTCAACTGCTGCAATGTTCTCCGAAGGAGGAAGGGCCAACAGAGGCACCTGGTCTCCCTGAACGTCATCTAGCCAAATGTTGAGACCAAGCAAAGAAATAAAAACGACACCAGTAGTAGCCAAAACCGTCTTCAACGTCCTCAAAAATCTTCTCGTTCTGCTTCTTTGCACTCTGCTCAACACCAACATCTTCTCGTTTCCCCCTCCACCAATTAGATTCCAATGCTTTTTCTGCAACTTCTTGATGTTCTTAGAGTACTTCTCCAAGTCGCTTTCGGAAAACCTCTCCAAAATCGTGAACATGTCTTCCGGTGAATGTTTCTTTCCCAATGGATTTTCTTCCGACACAAATGTTTGGCCATTCAATGTAAGGACCAAGTATTCAACAGCGCCTCTTCTGTTCTGTATTGATGGGAACATCGAGACTCCCTCTGAGTACTTGGACAGAGAAAAGATAGGGTTGAAGAAGTTCCGGGACTCCAAGGAGCGATGACTCTCAGCCATGCTTTTACTCCATTCGTACGCTTTCTGCGCGCGGAATTGTCTCTCATCCTTCAAGTCCTTGTCTTTCTTAGCCTTCTTCAAAAAATCTTGCAAGGATGCCTTGTCAACCTCACTTGCTTCAACATTCACGCTTGGCTCCTTCTTCTTGTAAGTTTCCCTGATCTTCTGAGCAGTCCAGTTGTTGATAGCAGCGTACTCTTCAGGGTCTTCTTCAAGAACCAAGTTCTCCTCTGTACTCAAAGCTTTGCTGACAGCATCCTTAATTGATGCTTCAGCTTCTATGTATTCAGCATTGAGATCAACTGGGGTGGTCTGATTGTTGAGTAATGACAAAACGTACTCGGATTCATGGTATTCAACCGACTCAGGAGCATTCTCTTCCAAGAATTCAGACATAACGAACTTGTTGTCAGCAGCAGCAGAGTCAGACAACTTCTCTTCGAATTTCTTAAAAACCTTTGTGCTTAACAAAACATTGTCCAATACGAATGTCAGATCGTTATTGTGCTTGAAAAGAAGAACGAGGTTCCTGTACAACTTTCCTAACGTGAGTCTCTTTTCTCCAGATTGTTCTGTTTTCAGCATCTCCATTAAAGTGCTTAAAACCTTGTCACTGTTAGTCTCACAGAATTGCTGTCCAAGAAATTCTCTCAATTCGGTTAGCTCGACAGCGTACTCTTCTAAGAACATGTCTTCTGGAATTTGTTTGTAAACCTTGGGCTCTTCGGTCTTCCGCATCTTCTTTTCTGCTATCTTGGCCTCAAAATTGTCAAATACACCTTGAGAGTAGATGAGAGTATCCAAAATAGCAGTGTTGCCACCGTTCCAAGCCAAAAGCTTTGTGAGTTTTGCATGCAACTTAATGAAACGGACCACGTTATCCTTGCCCATTCTCAGAGCAATGTTGGAGTTTGGTAATTCGTTGAAGATCTCCTTTGTTCTTCTCCCCATCATTGAGAGAACTTTCTCTGCCAGGAAGTTTTTGTAAGATGAGCGAAGTTCATCATGTCTGAACACCTCCAACTCTTCGACATATTCATGCAAATGGAGTTTGTCCGGAATTTGGAGATACGGACCTGGAGCGTATAAGTCTTTTGACGCATCCTCCTTTTCTTTGGCAGCTGCGGCTTGTGCTTTAGATGCATCTTCGGCGGCTTTGAACTTCTTCTGAGCCAACTTGGCCTCGAATTCATTCAAAGTAACCTGAGAACTAAGAACGGCATCCAAGATTTCAGTATTACCTCCATTGATCGAGAAGAGTCTCTTTATACGGCCAGACAACTTGATAAACCTGATCAAGTTCTCCTGGTTCATACGTGAGACAATGTTCGAGTTTGGAAGGTTGTTGGAGAATTCCTTGATTCTCTTATCCAACAAAGCGATAACGCTCTCGGCAGAGAAGTTTTTGAACGAAGAGCGGAGCTCGTCCATCTTCAAAATCTCCAATTCGGCAACAAAATCATGAAGCTTCATCTCGTCAGGGATCTGGGAATATTCCTTCTTTGGCTCATCTGGAAGAACAAACTTGTGCCCAACTGGTACTTCCGCCACAGAATGATCATCTAAGAATGCGGTTCCACCTCCATTGATGTCGAAGTTTGCAATAAGCAATTCATTAAGAAGAGCGAAACGGGACACATTGTCAGGATTAATGGCCGAGTCATCTCTGACAAGCTCAACAGAAACAGTCTCGCCAATTCTTAACTTTAAGATTCTCAACAATGTTCTGAAACTGAAGTCCGAGTACAGGCTGTTGCTCAAATCAAGTTTCTTAAACAGAACAAGTTCCGGATTGAAATCCTTCAACTCCAAGTTGTTGATGCGAACAGGTGTGAGATTCACTTCCTTTCGAGCCATAGCACTGACCTTAGAGACAAGATCAAACACCACTGGACGGCCACCGCTCATAGCATGGGCAACTTCTTCGGCCTCAGCAACAGCAAGAAGAGATCTGTCGTTCAGGAATGTGTCTAAAATCTGAAAGCCTCTGATAGTGTAATGAGACATTTCTTCGAGTGCCTTCAAGAAGCTCTTCACGTCATCCTTAAAGATGTAGCTTGATGTCGAGGTAGCAGCTTCAATTGCTGTCGACAAGTCTTCGACAGTGCACGAAGCAAGCGGTTTTCCAAGCTTGGCAGCTGCGGGCCGGATAAGATGGAAATAATCGGGAATGTCGAACAAAAGAGCCAACGAAAACTCGTAGTTGTCAATAATGCTGCTTGAGACTTTGTATGGAACGATGATCTCGCCTCCATTTCGGGCAGCAATGCAATGATACTTTGGGTCTTGCAAGCAGTCAATGGCCAATACTCCCTCGCAAACTAGAGGCAAGAACGACTCAACAATGCCTTCCATTAAGTGCTTCTCGGTGTCGGTATAGATCGTCCTAGCAGATTCTGCATAGACTCTGGCAAATATGACGTCGAAACTGTCAAATCCAGTGGCAGTGTAGATGACGTTTAGCATGTTTCTGTGAGAAGTGAAAATGAAGTCGTCGAGACGTTGTGACTCCCCAGAATAATCAGCGACAAGAGCCTGAAGCTTCTCCGCGTCTTGGTCCTGAGCAACATCGAGGAGATGGCGAGGAAGGATGTTTTTCTGGCTGATTGCAATCAAGATTTGACGCAATTTCTTGTAGCGCAGAACGTATATCAAAACCTTGAAGAAATCAGCGTCGTAGTGGTGGGTAACACCGTGCTCCTTCAAAAAACGAGAGAATTCTGAAACAAGAGCGGAGATCTTGTCTACTACGGGAGAAACCGAGGCGAGATTCTCGAAATCGAACTCCTTCGCCAAGATCCGGAGCTCGGGAAGAAAATGGCCGATTCCAGAACTGTAAATTTCCACGTAGTACGTCTTCTTGCGCATGTAGCCCAAAAGATGGCCCACGGCCAGTGGCACCGCGTTGCTCGGCTTAGAAACCGACAATAACGTCAAAAATGACTCCACCATAGCATCAAGCCGGGAGGAATTGGCGGAATCGGCCCCAGGAATCTTGCCCTTTCGGTACAAGTCGCGGAAAATGAAAAGAACATTGCATATCTCCACGGTAGTCCACTGGCCAATATCTTTGATCTTGTTGGCATACGAAAGTCGGACGAAGTCGGTCAACGTCGACAATTCGCTGCCGTATCTGGTAGCAAATTCCGCGGTGGCTTCTTGCGCCCCTTCCAACTCCGAGCCCCTGCTGAGCATGAATTCAAGGAAGGCCCAATCCACCACATTTGGATCATATGCATGAACCTCAGAATGTTCCAACGAAGTCCTGAACGGAACTCCATCTTCGGGATTGTCGTGCACCACCGATTTGCGATGAAGCGTGATTGCATCAATCTCGTAGTCGGTGTTGCTACTGGTAGAATAGGAATATCTGGAATAGTGGAGAGTCTCAAAAGTCCGAAAGATCGAAGCAGCCATGTGTACTGGAAAAACACGTGATCGCACCTGGCGGCTCAACAGGCTTCTGAGAGCTTTCAGCAACATTTAACAGTGGGTGCTGATAACGTGGAGTTGATCCGATAAGGATCGCAGGGAGAAAGGCACATGTTGATAGTCACGTGTGTCATCAAACCATGTGATGCTGTTCACGTGGAGACATGATCACGTTCGTGTCACGGCAGATGATCAGATTGCGTGTGCACATAAGCAGCGGGCAATTGCAAGGCTTCCTTGACTCTGATCGATGCAAGAACGCATGGCGAAAGAACTTCACCGAAAATATGCTGCCAAGGAAAATATCTGTTTTTTCGTGGGGGCAACGCTCCCAACTGGCTGCAGGCAGCAGGAGGTTCTGCACCGTGAGAGTTTGAAAGACCCTGGCATCGTAGAGAAAGTGGTACACCGTTTTTCTGTATACAGTAATACTGAAAAAGCAATTTGCACAAGCAAGTTTAGGCGGAAGAAGTTTGGAGGTGCCTTTCATGTTGCATTTTTTCGGCCCGGTTGCCACCTGGTTTTCCATTCAAGGAGTGGTAAATACAACCCCATTTAACCTTTCGTGTTGTGCCATCCAGATCTTTAATCTCCGAGGCAGTTGCTACCTGGTTTCTTGCTGCTCTGTATACCGGACTACGACAGCTTCTCATTTTGGGTGACATATATTAAAGACTTGTCGCAGACTTACTAAAATATTCACCATTTTCTGCCCACTATTTTTTCCCTTGATGCTATAGCAATGTCCCCATTCGAAGCTCCCGTACCGCGGAAGTTGAACACACTTGCGCAGCTTGACGAGCTTGGCTTTTCCCCGTCGAATTCTCCATGTTCCTTCAAATCAGACTCTCAGCCTCTGCTGTTGGAAGATCTCTTGGACGACTGTTTCCAGCTCTCCATCAACGTGAACACCCTTTGTTCTGCCCGCGTGAACTACGCCCGCAAATTCGAAAAGTACCTCTCCGATCTCCACACGAAGGAGAACCTAGCATTCCTCATTGAAATCTTCCGTTACGAGTACTTCTACGACAAAATCTACCCGGAAAACGTGGAGCTCCTCAAGTCCAAGGCCGCCTCGCGGGCACATTTCTCGCCAAGTTTTCTCAACCAGTCTTTGGAGCACTTCATCGACAGCTTGCCCTTTCCCACTAGTTCCATGCGTAGAAGCAGGTCCAGTTCTTCTTGCAGGAGCATAAATACGAACACTTCGAACATGTTTGAATTGGGCTTCGAAGACCCTCCTTCCAATGTGTGGGACCAGCTCAAAGACCAGAACGTTTCGTCGGAATCGGAAACCTCGTCAAGAGTCTCCGCGGCCTCTTTGGAAAGCGAATCTCTTTTGGCGGACCAGTGGAACTTCATCATGCTCCAGTTCATCCGGGCGGATGCGCCGGAGCAAATAAACTTGTGCAATAAAACGGCCAGAGAAATCTTAGAGCAAGATGCATTGGCCTGTGTCCACAACCCCGTCGTCCTCATCAAAGCCAAGGTGGAGGTTATGCAGCTTCTCCAAGAAAATGCATACGGCTCTTTTCTACAGGCACAAAAGGACGAGATGGCCCAGGATTCTTGCGAGTACTTGGAGAACTGTCTGAATCGCTCCAAGACTCCGGTGAGCATTCGTTCAAGAACCCCCTTGCCTCATTCAGCCGCCACGGTTTCAAGACTGGTGGCCCCTGTTGTGTCGCCCGTTCCTTTGAAGAGAAAACTCAAGTTTCTTTCGCACGTCTCCACTTCAGGCTTGAACCATTCCGACTCCAGTGGGTCGGGTTCCTCGCTCTCCAGTTTCATCAGTCATTTCAAGTCACATGGTGGCATCGCCACCCCGAGCAACCTCACTTCTGCTCCTCATTCGACCATTCATTCAGCATTGCATTCTCAAAGCACCTCTCCTGTGTTCCGGGCCGAGGACATCATCCGGCCCCTGTCCACCACGGGTGCTCATGTACCATCAAGTCCCTCCATCTTGGGAAAACTCTGGAAGAGAAAGAAAACTCCTCCTTTATAGCATACTCCATAGCACAATTGTATTATAGTTTGGTGAGAAGTCTTGGTAGTTCACTTGAAATGAAAGATTGATTTCAACATCGAAACAAAGAAATGAACTTGTCGAAGTTGCCTCTGGGGAGGTTCTGAAGTACTCTCACTTTCCTCAGTTCAGTTTTTTTTTGTGGTTCCTGACCGGAGGTTGCAAAATGCGGGTTTCGAAAATGGATGTCCTCGGCTCTCTTTCCAATCACACTCCACTATCGGGTTCTCTAGGCGAGATCCTAGCGTTCACACACTGTCGAACCTATAAAAAAAGAGACTGTGGTCACATACAAGTTACATCTAGGCAATCAGGGTGGGAGACTGTGACTCTCTATCCTGAGAAGGTCGAGGCACGAAGTCAAAAACTTCGAGTGGCACAGCTGTCACCTAAGATAAACCAATAATAGTGACCAAACGTTTCTTGTTCTTGGTTCTGGATTGAGTTTACCGCTACCTTTGTCTTCCCATTCTGAAATCACTTCCTCAGTACCTAACTCCGCGAAATCTAAAGCTGGGCATATTTATCCCACGCTACAAATACGAAATCACAATCTCAAATCAAAGCCAAATCTCCAGACTCTTGTTCCACTTCTTTCGCCTGTATTGCACTCTGGCCATCGACCCCTTCCTTATCGTGCCTTCCTAATTTGGCCTAATGACATGCAGCGAGCCACAAATGCACTCCCATGTATCCCTTATCAATGAACCACACCATCATTTTCCCATTTTCCTTCTTGATATTGAACACTAGCTTGGGGCTTTTGTGCTCTGTCTAAAACCAAAAATGTCAGATTTCACTGACGAAGAGGAATCGGATTCCATCCCCCACTATGCCATCCAACGCAACATCTACTTCACACGGCTGAGGAACATGGCACTCGAGTGCCAACAGCGAAAACAGGCCTCTCTCCGGGAGAAATCGGCCATATTGAGGCGAAAAAACGAAGATATTCTGGCCAAGGCAAGAGAAGCACGTATGAGACAGCAGACTTTGGAATCAGTGGCTGGGGCACACATGCTTATGCGATTTTCCAAAGCGACCGAAAGAAGAATGCGTCATTTGGACGAAATCAGAGAGAGAGCTAGGAACCTGCGGCGGTTTGAGAAAGAAAGGCTGGGCCTGCGAAAGACAAGCAACATGAACAATTTTGACCACAGCAAGGTTGAGCAGAATGTTGGTAAGCAGAATGACAGAATTGTGTGTTTTCCATACGACGATGATAAAGTGAGGACGGTCCAGAGAGCCATCAGAAGACAAAACCTCCGGAAAGTTATACAGAATCTTGAGAAATCGCACTTCATCCTGGCCATTTTGGAGAAACAAGTCTCGTTTCCACAGGCAGTTTGCATGGTGCGGACGAAAGGGTGCAATATTGCAGATCTCGAGAACTTGCTCCGGTGTTTGCGGCTCCCTCCTCTGGGAAACGGATATTCTTGGTTTCTCTATGCAATTGTGCTCCTCAGTGACTTTCACGACTCTTTGCAGGGTCATTTTGGGACTCATCCAGGGTTCAATGTAAACGTTTCACCCAATTCGGGCGAAAACGCCGTTTCGGTGCATCTTCCGATTCTCTTGTACCATTCTGCGGTTCGTCTTTTCTGTCTTCTTGAGCAAATCACCACGCAGCATTTGGAAGACATTTTTCAGCCTTTCTCCAGTTCAAGACTCAGACTCGCCCGGGCCTGGAGAACCTACCACTACTTTTTTGCCGTATACAAGCAGAACCACAGAAATGCATTGCGAAAAATTGCCGGGCAGGCACTTGACATCGCCAGTACTCATCAGAGAATATTGGCTCTCCGAACTGGACACAAAGAGACTGGGATCGCGATGTTTTTTGAGAGGTCTCTTGTGAGTCTCAACATCTGGCGAAATCCCTCTTCTTGGGCAACCATTGGTATCGACCCCGAACAGCTTTGCAGCGAAATTCGACAAATCAGCGCAAAGTCGGAAAAGGGCCCGTACGAAATCTCATACGACCCCACGCAATTGCATGGTCTGAGCTCGTGCGTCACGATCCAACAGGGCGAAATGTCATTTTCCATTCCTCCAAATGTGCCCGTGCTGACATGGAGACAGTTTTGGTTTTTGAAGTTCAGAGAACCAAAATCACCCAGCTTGCGGTCTGGCAGAGGTGCGTACGCTATTTCAACTACCGAAGTATCTGGAGACGAAATGATGGAGTTGAGAAGAAAGACTTTACGAAAGACTCGCAGCCCAGAGCTCACACTCAAGCAATCGGAAGCCAAACTACGCTCCGTTTTCGACGGGTACCTTGAATTCTGCGAGCACATTGGTGATACAGACGAATTTCGGAAGGTCGGACAGAACTACAACGAGCTCTATTCGCTGTACCAGATCGAAACCATTGCCAACAAACAACTAACGGAAAAATACTTCCGACCGCTTTTGCTCTTGACCGTAGAGCTTCTCCAGTTTGCGGGGGTGGAGAGGTCGCAGATGAAGGCGCTTTTGGATGCTGACTTTTCGCTGGAGAGTTTCGCCTACGATTTGGTGGTGGTTTGCGAAAGCCTAGAAACTACGCTCTTCGTGAAGTGGATGCACTGGTGTCGGCCTCGGAACCATCAGCAGTTTATTCTTTTTGAGAACACTTATCAGCTCACTGGTATCCAGTGCAGGGCCAATTTGGGCACAGATTTTCCTCATCTCCGATTTGGGCTGTTTTACCACTTTGTCTACAAGAACTCACGGGTTGGGTTTGATCCTCTCCTGATTATTTCAGCCACCGCACTGGGTCCTCGACTTGCGCAGAGTGTGCGGTGTAACAATGCAAAAGCGTTTTTTCGTGCAGTTTTCGTGCATTATTTTACAAGTGATATGCACTTGCTGATGCGGGCGAAAAACCAAAAAACGAAGGAAATCGCGTTGTTTTCGCTCGTCGAAACGCAAATCAACAGCCTCTCCGCCAAAGTTCGGAAGTACCTTTTGGGATCGTGGATGTGCGCCTTGTTGAACTTGCTGCAGAAAAAGGCCGACAAATTGGTGCACATTCTTGAGCATCCGGATTTGGACGGACTTCCCTCTCTCCGACTTTCGCACTTTCAGCAAAATTACTTGACAGAGTCAATAGGCAAAATGGCACTGGACAGCCCTTTACGCCTTTTCACATCGAAAATGCAGGCTGCTTTTCTACATGGGGTGGGGGCTAATTTCGCCAAAAACTTCCGACATTTTGCTCCAGAATTGGAAGAGTTGCAGCGTGAAATCACAAACTTCACACACTCGTTTTACGAGTTGTACCATCCGTTGCTAAACTGGATCCACATGGATCTCGGAAGCCCAAGTGCTGATTTTGCATAAAAAGAAATGTGGACTGCAAGTTTTGCGGCTGCATTGGCCAGAGCCACAGTAGACAAATACGACGAAAAACGAATTTGAAAAATGTGCCATATTCACAGCGCTGCGGTGACTACCCTTGCGAAATCTGAAACCCAAGATTCGCCAGGCGACCACCGTACCTGGGAACTAACAGTGAGTCACAAATGGCACCTGCACACAAAGCATTTGTTGAGCTGATCTTACACCGCGCTTAGCGCCCAAGTTACTTTAATTGGTCACACTAGCCACACCCGTGCCTCCGTGCTCAACCCTCTAGATAACCTTCAAAATTTTCACCGTTTTCTTTTCCCACAGTCATCTCCCTACACGATGTTGACGATCCGCCAATCCAAGGTTCTCTCCAGAAGAGCAGCGCAGGCGTCCAAGGTGCTTTGCGTGGCCTCGAAAAGCGGCGCTTCCGCCTTGTTTTCTGACAGATCCCAAATCAGAACTTTC
The DNA here is from genome assembly GCA_030558395.1 of Danielia reshetovae. NCBI lineage: Eukaryota > Fungi > Ascomycota > Pichiomycetes > Serinales > Metschnikowiaceae > Danielia > Danielia reshetovae. The sequence goes on from JAJMSL010000006.1 coordinate 282,598, forward strand.
ACCTCTTCTCCGGTGAAATCTTCGACCAGATCCACTGTGGTTCAGCTTTTGAACAATATTGGCTCCAAGAGAGAGGTCGAGCAGTACCTCAAGTACTTCACATCGGTCCTGTCGCAGCAGTTTGCTGTTATTAAGGTTGGTGGTGCCATTATCACGCAACAACTTCCGGAATTGGCGTCCTGTTTGGCGTTCTTGTACCACGTGGGGTTGTATCCTATCGTGTTGCACGGCACCGGTCCTCAGATAAACGAATTGTTGGAAGTGGAAGGCGTAGAACCTCAGTACATAGACGGAATCCGTGTGACGAATGCCAAGACCATGGAAGTCGTCAGAAAGTGCTTCTTGGAGCAGAACTTGAGACTCGTCACGGCTCTTGAAAAAATGGGCGTTCACGCCAGACCAATCACCGCCGGTGTTTTTGGTGCCGAGTACTTGGACCAGGATAAGTACCAGTTGGTGGGCAAAATCAACAGCGTCAACAAGTCGCCAGTGGAGGCGGCAATTGACGCCGGCTACTTGCCTATTTTGACGTCGTTGGCCGAAACTCCCTCGGGCCAGTTGTTGAACGTCAATGCGGACGTTGCGGCCTCGGAATTGGCCAGAGAATTCGAGCCGTTGAAAATCGTTTACTTGAACGAAAAGGGCGGGCTCATCAACGGCCTGACCGGCGAAAAGATCAGTGCCATCAACTTGGACGAGGAGTACGAAGATCTTTTGAAGGAACCATGGGTCAAGTACGGCACCAAGTTGAAGATCAAGGAGATCCACGACTTGTTGCAGCACTTGCCCAGATCGTCGTCGGTGGCCATCATCGACGTGGACGACTTGCAGAAGGAGTTGTTCACCGACTCCGGTGCAGGAACCTTGATCAGAAGAGGCTACAAGTTGATCAACCGTAACTCGTTGGCCGAGTTCTCCAACCCGGATTTGTTGAGAGCTGCGTTGTTGAGAGACCCGCAGATCAAGAGCGGAAAGTTGTCCGTGGCTTCTTACTTGAAGCACTTGGAAACGGTCCAGTTCAAGTCGTACGGCGACGCTCCGTTGGAGGTTTTGGCCATTGTGGTGGAGGAAAACTCCAAGAGCCTCGCGCAAATCCCCAAGTTGGACAAGTTCTTGTCGTCGCGAACCGGGTGGTTGAACAACGTCACCGACAACATTTTCAACTCCATCAAGAAGGACTACAAGTCGTTGTACTGGGTGGTCAACGAGAGCGACGCCAACGTGGCGTGGTACTTTTCCAAGTCCGACGGCTCTTTTGCCAAGAACGGCGAAATCTTGTTCTGGTACGGCTTGAACACCGACCAGGCCTCGGAGTTGATCAAGCAGTTCGACGCATCCAGCGTGGGCTCGTCTTTGTCGTCGGCCACCGAGTCTGGAGTTTTCTCGTCGCCTACCCAGAAGCGCGGCTTCCACTCCAAGGCCAGCTTCTTCACCAGAGGAATCCACACGTCGTCCGTCTTGTCCAAGCCCACCACCAACCCCAACCCTCCTCGCCGTGAGGCCACCAACACCAAGAAGTCCAAAGTGGCCTTGATTGGTGCCAGAGGATACGTGGGACAGCGGTTGATCAGCTTGATCGACCTGCACCCTCACTTGGAGTTGTCGCTTGTCTCCTCGCGTGAGTTGAACGGGCAGAAGTTGCAGGGCTACAACAAGGCCAACATCGTGTACTCGAACTTGCAAACGGAGGACATTTTGAAGTTGGAGGAAAACCACGACGTGGACGTGTGGGTCATGGCGTTGCCCAACGGCGTGTGCAAGCCTTTCGTTGCGGCCATTGAGTCTGTCGAGGGCTCGCAGTCGAAAATCATCGACTTGTCTGCCGACTACAGATTCGACACCACCGGAGAATGGACCTACGGCTTGCCCGAATTGGTGGACCGCACTGCCATTGCCCAGGCCAAGAAAATCTCCAACCCGGGCTGCTACGCTACGGCTGCCCAGGTGGCCATTGCTCCTCTTGTGGACTACATTGCCGGCGTGCCTACCGTTTTCGGTGTTTCCGGGTACTCGGGTGCCGGAACCAAGCCTTCGCAGAAGAACGACGTCGAGTACTTGGCCAACAACTTGGTTCCATACTCGTTGACCGACCACATCCACGAAAGGGAGGTGAGCAGCCAGCTTGGCACCAGCGTGGCCTTCATTCCGCACGTGGCCCAGTGGTTCCAGGGCATTTCGGCCACCGTTTCCATTCCCATCAAGCCCAAGTCCTTGACGGCCAGAGAGGTGAGAAACATTTACCAGGAGAGATACCAGGGTGAACAGTTGATCAGCGTGAGCGGAGAAGCCCCCGTTGTGAAGGACATTAGTGGCAAGCATGGCGTTGTTGTTGGAGGATTTGCCGTCAACTCGGCCGAAGACAGAGTTGTTGTGGTTGCTACCATCGACAACTTGCTCAAGGGTGCTGCCACCCAGTGTTTGCAGAACATCAACTTGGCATTGGGCTACGGAGAGTACGACGGTATTCCCAGCGATGCTGTCATTAGAGGTTAAGACCGAACTGGTATTCAGATCTTAGTTCAATATATTCGTGATTTTAGCTATGTGTGCACGTGACTTTGACCATATGGATTGAGAAGTTGTATTTTAAGACACCATGCTTGTGCCTCCCGATAACTTTGGATTGGTGGAACCCGGCGTTTATCGCTGTTCCAAGTTGGAGGCGGACCATTTCCCGTTTCTTGAGACTCTTCAGCTCAAATCGTTGGTTCTTTTGGACGCAGCAAAACCTCCACGAACGCTCAAGGCATTTTTGGAGCAAAACAACGTGGACTTGTTCAACTTGGGCGGACTCAAGATCTCCAACCATCTTCACACCGGAAACGACAAGACTGAAGGGCTGGTTTCTTCGGATGAAAGGAAGGACGAAATCGAGGTGGTTCTGCTCGACAAGTCCAAGAACGATCTGTGGATGTTGGTGGAAAAGAACCTAATTGTGGGGGCGTTTGAGATTCTCTTCAACAAATCAAAACACAATTTGCTCTTGGTCGACTCCTCGCTGACGTTGGTGGGAATACTAAGGAAGATACAGAAATGGAACTTCAGTTCGATTGTCAATGAGTACAGAATCTACACGGGGAACTCGAGCAAAAGCAACTACAGTGCGGAGAATTTTCTTGAGTTGATCCAAGCCGAGCTAATTCCGTTCGAATCCGAAAATGCCACAAGTCCCGAGACGCAACCTGTAAAAACCGTGCCTCGGCTTCTTGTTCCATCGCAACATCGGGCGTCAATAGACGACCACGAAGATGACGACACAGTGTCGTTTGAAGACTCTGAGGACGACGTGGACGACGATCTCTTATCTGCGTCTCCGCAGATTCCGGCTAATTTGTTGAAGTTGGTGGAGCAACGAAAAATCGACGACAACACCTCACCGGGAACGTCCCGAAGAGGAAGCATCGGAAGCCGGAACAATAGTGTGGAGGCACTTTTCGCCACGCAGCGCCGGAAATCCTCCGTCGACTCCCGGTATATTCGACCAAACAACAACCGATTCCGGAACCCCAGTTTCTCGGCCCTGTCGTTGTCTCCCGGGTGTCGGTCGTCGTTTGAAACCAACTTGCGTCTTTTCAAGCTCGGAAAAGAGAAGCCTGCGGAGGAAAAGAAGAAGCTCTTTAAGTACTACAAGCCACTCCACACCAACGGAGTGCAGGTGAAAGGTGTAGAAGTGATCAAGCTTCGGTTGCCTGCGGAGTCCAAGCTTCCGGAGTGGTTTGTGAATGGCCGGAATTTCTGGGAAAATGAGTGCCAAAATGGGATTTGAGGAGTGGGCAGGTTTGAGCTTAAGATGATGGTAGTGGTGCTGTTCCAGTTTCAAATCGCGCCTGGTTCATTCAACGGTAAGTGATCGGGGTTTCTTGTCACTACAGCCTTCGTCATTGGGATCCGTTTTTGGACTGAGAGCCTATAGAATCCTCAGGACGAAATGAAGAGCTGGCGCTTTCCAATTCTTCGTTCGAGGAGAGTTTTGTTAGGGGGATATTTATATCCCGAGAATGGACATCATTGGGAGGTGTCTTCATCTCCAATAAGCACTTGCATATTCGTAGAACTTTTATCTTTTGGAGTGAGATGGTCATATTCGCAATATCCTCAAGTAGATAAAACTGATTGCTTTCGAACACAGATTTTACCTTCGTATAAATAATACAGAAGCTGAGTTAAGCGTAAAGAAAGGAGGAAAAATATTAAGCACATCAAATTATCTTCGCTTAAGAACGTTCAGTGAAAGCCAATAAAATAAACATAGAGTATGAGGTTCTTCCTTGAGTACTCCGCTATTCAAGCAAAGGACCATTCCAGCCAAGCCAGCAATATCATTTAAAAATTTCTGCGGTTCTTTGGATCTGCTCCTATCCACGTCCACTTCAAACACCACGTCCATTTCAAACTCTCGGCGACCTCTAAGGTTTTGACCATTGTGATCAATTTCACGCCAACCAGAACTAGTGGGGCGATTTCCGCATTGAGAGTTTCACGATTTCCGCATTGACAGTTTCAGGCATTCCCAGTTTTCTGACGACCCGGCATCTTACAGAGTGCTACCTGACATATTCTCAGCTCTGAACTCACCTTTACATGACCCGCAAGTTAACTCCACTAATTTCTCCCCCAGGTGGCTCTGCTTGCCTCATTGCCCTGTGGCGATTCGCTGCGAGATCCCTGCGATCCATTCTGTGGAGATCCGTTCAAAACTCGGTCTCGAAGTCGTTGCCCGGCTGTATTGGTTCTGACCGGTACAGCCGGGCGCTGTCCCAGCGAGGTCTGGCTGTGTGCGTTGTAGCTGGCCCCAGGAATCGATTGCTGTCTGGATTTATTGTACATTTCTTGCAATCTGGAGTTGGATCTGCGGGTGTACGTGGGTCTCCCTTCCTGCTCCGGGCTTTCTGAATACAGGTTCTCGCGGCTATGTGGCGGTGTGGAAGTGGGAGCCAGGTGAACGGAATTGTAGCTCGCTCTGACTGGCTGGTACGACGAATTCGAGTTCGAATTGCTAGAAGTTCCTGTACTTGTCTGAGGACGAGCCGGATTTCTGTCATGGGTTTTCTTGACGCCGAGCCAGTCGGGGTACAGTTCTCCCTTTGTGTCGTAGAAGGCGACGAAGGCGTTGTGGATGAGGGTTTCGTCCTCGTTGCTCCCGTCTTTTTCGGTGAAATTTGACATGGACGAGCTGAGGGAGAGGTTGGAGAATTTCAGGTTGATTTTCTCAATAAAAGAACGGCCGGGGGCCGCATTGGGCTGGTACTGGCTCATGCGAAAGTAGTATGTAATATGAGCATTTGAGATCAGTTGGTGCAGGCACAGAACACAATAATGGGGAAATATTCTGCCAGAAGTCTGGCAAATCCGAACACCGAATCGGACTACTAAGTTTCAGCAGATTTTATATTTGCATCTGTATTTGCAGCTTTATTTGCATCTTTATTTCTGTCTTCATATTCGTCCTCGTGTTTTTGCTTGTCTCCATATGCGCATTTTCTCATATTCTCAACTTTTCTCACAACTGCCTTGTCTCGCACATTTGCAGTTCTGAGGAAAGCGAATTCCTTAATTGAAAAAATAAATTTAAAAATTCAAAAAACGCAAATATCCCCACCCCGACCTCGCACACCGTGTCTTCTTGCCCACCAGTAGCCATTTATAAATCGGCTCCGGCTGCACTTTCTCTCAGGCATTCCAGATTTTCCTCCATATTCGCACTTCCTCATCGCACTTTTCACTGAAAATATACTACTACTTATCACATCCATGGCCTTCCTCAGAAACATAGGAGCCATTTCGCGGATCCCGGTCCGATCGTTGCCTGTTTTCAGGCGCGGTCTTTCCACGTTCGGCGCTCGTCTCAACGAAGAACTCCCCAAACCCATCGTGCCAGAGGTTGGGGTCGAGCAAAAGCAGGAAATCACCATCCAAGAATTGGGCCAATCCAGCATGTTTGACAAGAGAATCAAGAAGGCTTTTGTGTCCTTGGGCTACCTGGACTTGACCCCGGTGCAGCTGAAGTCGATTGTTCCCATTGTCACCGAAGAAAACGGAGTGGTTTGCAGAGCCAAAACAGGAACAGGAAAAACCATGGCCTTTGTCATTCCAACGGTGCAGACGGCCGTGGAATTCCAGCACGAGGCCAGACAAGGCAAAGGCAAGGTGCAGGCGTTGATCATCGCCCCCACCAGAGATTTGGCGTTGCAGATCAAGGACGAGTACTTGAAATTGCTCCATTTCGACCGCCAGCTCGCGTCCAAGTGCCAGGTCAGACTCTGCATCGGAGGCAAGTCCGACTCAATCTACAACGCTCCCCAGATTGTGGTGGCCACGCCCGGAAGATTGGAGGCCAACCTCAGAAACCCCAACTTTGCTCGTTTGTTCTCGGACTTGAAGTACCGCATCTACGACGAGGCAGACCGGTTGTTGGACCAGGGTTTTGAGGAGAGCTTGCTCAACATCGACACCATGTTAAAGGACGCACGCAAAGATGCCTTGGATCCCACCAGTGTCATGAAAAACGTCTTGTTCAGTGCCACCATCAACAAGAGAGTGGATGGCTTTGCCACCGAGACCATCGGATCGGGGTACAAGTACATCAACTGCGTGGACGAAAACGAGCCCGAGTCGCACGAGAACATCCACCAGACCGTGGTGAGAACCAACAATCTTTTGGAGTCTCATGTGGCTGCCGTCAGCGATCTTTTCCGCAACTTGGGCCACCAGGAGGGCTACAAGGCTATTTTGTTTGTGCCCACCGTCAGTGGTACCGATTTCTTGCACGGATTGCTCAGAGCCAGTGAGAGTGCTGGCCACTTCGACAGCGAGCTCTTGAGAAAGAACAAGAGCAGAATCTTGAAGTTGCACGGGCAGATGTCCCAGGCCAAGAGAGACCAGACCACGCAGCACTTCCGCACGTGCAAGTCCGGTGTGTTGGTTTGCACTGATGTTGCAGCCAGAGGATTGGATTTCAAGAACGTCACTGACGTCATCCAGCTCTGCCCCAGTAACGAGATGGCCGACTACGTGCACAAGGTGGGAAGAACCGCCAGAGCCGGAACCGAGGGAAATGCCACCATTTACTTGTCCGATGCCGAGTACAGATACAAGACGGAATTGGAGAGACAGAGAGGTATTGTTTTCTCCAAGGAAGTCAGATACGAGACTTTCGAGGAGGACAATGAACGTATTCTCGCGCTCAACTTGCAGGAAGACGAAGTCAACGACTACATCAAGAGTATCTTGGGTTTCTACAGAGGTGTCATTGGCTCGTACCGCTTGGACATGAGAGATGTGATCACGAATGTCATGAAATTGTTCAGATCTTTGAGACAGGACCCTGAGGCCAACCTTAACATCTCCAGCAGATCCTTCCAGATGATGGGCCTTCCTCGCGAGCTCGCGGACGTTTACTTTGACGTTGAAGGCTTTTTGCCAAACAAAGGCTCTGGAAACTCGCGGAACAAGAAGTATGGTTCCCACAGCGGTGGTGACTACAAGAGAGATGGATACAACTCGGGAAACAAGAGAAGCTTCTTTGAATCGGGAAACAAGAGAAACAACCATGGCGACGGATACAAGAAGTCCTACTCTAGAGACTCATATTCCAAAGGTGGAGACAGAGACTCATATTCAAAAGGTAACAGAGACTCTTATTCCAGAGGAGACAGAGACTCCTACTCCAAAGGTGGAAACAGAGACTCCTACTCCAGAGGAGACAGAGACTCCTACTCCAGAGGCGGAGATAGAGACTCCTATTCCAAGAAGAGGTACTAAGACGATGTAAATATTACTACTCCCTTGTATATAGAATTAAAAAAACGACGTGAACTACTCCAGAACTAGAATTTGTGGCTCTTCTTTGGTCTTCTCTTTCCAAGTTGAACGGGAAACCTCCTTCTGCTTTTGTGTTTCTTTGCTGGTTCCGGTTCTGGCTCTTCTGCGATCAAAAACTCCCGAGTAATGATCACGTAAACGAGCAATGCTAGCATGAGAACAGTGTCTGCAATGACTATTTTTTTTTGGAAACTCAATTCGCTGGAAAGAATGGCGTTTTTCTCTTTCATTTCGGAAAAGAGGCCCGAGAGGGTGAGCTCCTGGCTTCGGAGAAGCGTATTGGACTCTCCTTTGATGCTCTCAAGGGCATGTTCCAAGAAGGCAACCTGTGCAAACACGGTCTGATTAAATTTCGAGAGAAGCGATTTGGACTTGCTCGCCTGGCGCCTTTCGAGGTTCGTGAAACCATCAGAAAGCAACTTGCTCTGTTCTTCAACGTACAACAATGAGAGCGTAGCGTTGGATTCCAAGAGCGAAAGCCGTTTCACGATGTTCTTGAAAATGGACTCCTGTGTGGTTTTGACGGCCGTGGACTCGGCTGTGGCAGTGGAAGAATCGCTGGAAGGTGGCACGTCGCAGAAGTCTTGGCTAGTATTGAAATCTTTCAAAAACTCGTTGAGTGCAAGGTACGGTAGCACCACTCTGCACTCGTCTTCCTCCTCCTCTTCTCCGACCTGGCTCGTGCTGTTGAGTCTTTCTTTCGGTTCTTCTGCAGGCGCTTCTTCCTTGACTTCCTCCATCATCGTAGTTCCGTGCACACGAACAATGGAAATGGGGCAGTAGAACTCGTCCCCGTAGTGGCTCACGATCTCGATCTTCAAGTACCTGGCCCAAATGAGAGGGTTTTCAATGGCGAAGGTTTGCACATCTCTGACATTTTCAGCCTCCACTTCCCCCAATACTTTCCACCCATTGCCCTGCACCGGGAACCTGTCCGAGGCCAGGAACCTGACAGTCTTGAACATGGAACTGAAAAGCTCGTAGTTTCCCAAGACCACCGAGTTGATGAGAATATCCTGGCATAGCTCGATCACCACAAACTTGTTTGGAGTGGAACATTGGTTCAAAAGGTACGAATCCTTCACTTCGGTCAAAATGGCCAGGGCTCCCTTGGCATCGCTATTCGTCTTCACCACCGTGGCAGCACAGTCTCCAGATGCATAATTGAACTTGTCCTTGTACGTTTTCCCCTGGTCTTCGTGGTGTTCTATGGCTTGCGGCTCCGCGATTTTCTTGTGGTTTACAATAATGTCCAAGGAATTGTTCAACACAGAGGAGGACTCGAGCACAATGATGTCGTCCTCTGCGTCGACCTTCTGTTTCTTCCACTCCTCAAACGACATGAAATGGCAGTCTTCGGTGGAGTTCATATCTTCGGTGTAGTCGATGTTCGTGATGTTCGAAAGATTCAAGAACTGTGGTTGAGTCTGGTTGTAGGCATTCTGGGAGATGGTTGTATCAGTCTCTGTGTAATTAGTTACAACCGTAGTTGTGTCAGTCTCTGTGTTATTTGTTACAACCGTAGTTGTATCAGTCTCAGTGTTATTAGTTGCAACCGTAGTTGTGGCTGGTGCTTCTGCACTAGCTCCCATAGATTGGTTCAGGGCTCCATTCGCCTGCAGCCCCGAGGATTCAGTCTGATTTGGGCTGAACACCAACGTGGAGCTCTGGAGCAGAAACGTTCCGTTAGAGCACACCGAACTGGGTTCCACAGTGGAGTTGAATTTCGAGATGAACTGTCCAGAATCATGCAGTATAGTAGCAAACGCAGTGGCTAGTAGAGAAAAGGCCACAATGTGCTGAAGCATAGAGATCCAGGTTGACGTCCTAGAGGATGTGATGTGGTGAATTGACGATCTGATTCAAATTGCGAATTCACTATCAAAATTCAAGATGCGATTCTGAAGATTCTCGCAATCTCACAATTTTCTAGCACCATCATGTTCAAGACATTCCCTCTAACCTCACGGGCAGAGACCACTGCTCTCAAACAGCCCAAGGAGCTTTTTTCATATTCCAGAAACTCAGAGGGCGAATGGATCTCCGACGAGAAAATTTCCAAGGAAGAAGCTCTCAACTACTTCTACTTCCCCGATGCGTACTTGGACCGCAACTTCGATCTTGCCGGGGGACACAAGACGTTCCGCAAGATCCCAGAGGAGCAGAACGTGGCGCATTTTCCCTCGTTCTTGAAGGCCATCCAGCAGCATGAGCAGGAAAGTGGGAAAAAAGTGAAGGCCGACTTCATCACATTCCGCGGCATCATGACCAAGTTGCTCACGCTCCCATACAACATGAACCTGCAGTTTCTGTTGTATGTGATCAGCTACGACGGGCAGGTTTTCATCAAAAACGACGACGAGGCCGATTTGAAGAAGAGACAAGCCGAGCACGACGAGCTCGCTCTGAACCCCGAAAAACAGAAGTATATGGAATTCTGCGAGTTCGGCGGATACAAATTTGAAACGTTAGCGACGCTTCCCAAACCGTGGGCCCAATGCACGCGGGCTCTGATTGAGAAAAGACACAAGAAGGTGGTGAGCAATTACGAGCAGTACATCAGCGTGGTGCGCACGGGAATCGGCAAAATCAAAACTCTTTTGGCCGGAGAAGTCGACTGCGTGTGGGACTATGTGCCTGACGAGCCCAAGGCCGACGTGCTTCTGCACTATGTGGAGTTGAAAACCAGCAGAGTGGTGGAGACGCCGCAGCAGGCGATTCAGTTTGAGAAAAAGCTCTTCCGCACGTGGGCACAGTGTTTCTTGCTTGGAGTCAAGAAGATCGTCTACGGTTTCCGCGACGAGCACCACATCTTGAAGGGCATCGAGATTTACAACACCGAGGAGGTTCCCGTGTTGATCAAGGACAACAAGGTGCCTCGTACGGACAGCACGCGGATTTTGTGTGTCAATGCTTTGAAATGGTACGGGGCTGTTTTGGAGTGGATCCACCAGAATGTGGAGGCCGACAAAGCGTACAAGATCGTGTATGATTCCGGGTCTCGCACGTTCACATTGAACGAGTGTGTGGGGGAAGAGAACGGAAGGTTGAGAAACGGTGAGATCTTGACGGAGGAGTTCAAGACATGGAGACAGACTCTTAATGGGATGAAGTAGGGAAACACTTAATGGTATGAAGTTGCGGGGCAGACTCCCACGAAATCCACAACTCTGCTTTTTTGGCATTGCTTCAACTTCTCGACTGTTGCAAGGTGATTTCATGACTCGGTGAAAACACCAGTCAATAAATTGAGGCAAACTATGGATCGAAGCTGCTCACGAATGGGGCAACGAAAGTGAGACAAAAGTCTTGAGTTTTGGACACTGGGTGAGCAAATGAGGGAGGGAGAGTACAAATGAGGGAGGGAGAGTACAAATGAGGGAGGGAGAGTACAAACTCGGACTATAGTGAGCTGTCCGTTTAGCAAGTTCTTGAAGACGTTCTTGAAGTTGAATCCGTTTTTATATGGTGTCTTGGGAATCTGTCAACTTCGGCAGCTTGTCTCTTTTGTAGTCAATTTCGTGCTTTCTCAATGAGCGATGACTGGGCCAAAGAAAATCTTGTAGAACAAAAGTGCTGCCAAAAAGACAACGGTTCAGGAGAGACCTTGGCCAGGCATTTCAAAAGGTTACTTGACCTGACCATTATATGTGATTATTGTCTTCTCAGATTCTCAGAGATACTTGTTTTGGTTGAATGTACGCTGGTAATCTGGGAGTTTTCTTCTTCTCGATAGTTACCCCCTGAAAGTCTACTCTCAGCTGATCTTAAAGACCTTCCTACACTGTTGGGCCCAATTTCCAACGGAAGGAGAACCACTCGCAACTACAGAGCCATAGCATATTGGGTGAAGTTATTTGAGAGTAGGTTCCAAAACGAAAGTTCACTTTTGCTTTCGCAGCAGTCGATTTCTCCGACATGCGACTATCAATAATTCAGAAGTAATTTCCCTCGGTACGGATGCATTGAAGAACATTCCCTTAAATGTCCGACATTTTGGAATCACTTGGAACTCGTTGAAACCATTTCAACCTACAGAACAATTTGGTACCTTGTAAGATAACAAGAGCTTCTTAAAAGTTAACCTTCTGTCTCGAAATACAAATTGAATCTCCGGATTCCCGATGCACAAGACTGAACTCTCGTTTGAGAATCTCCATGTTTTTCTGCGATTATCGTTTGCTCGACTGCGTTACACCTTCACGCCAGATTCGCAGCCAATTTAGACCACTTTCTCTTCATATTGTTTGCCCTTTTTCTTTGGCGGAGACTACGGTTGTCTTAACCAAAAATTACCATCTGATTCAAATACAAACACTCTGAGGAAATCAAGGAATCTATGTCAGTGGTCGATATTGTGAAGAAATAGTTCAGAAATTAGACAACGCCAATATTTCTTTGAGTCGCGGATAAATTCTCCCAACTCTAATTCGTGTGAAATTGCAAAGCACTCGGGATTTTCTCTTGTAAATGCACAAATGTTGCTTTCCCAACATGAGCGTGTCTTGTCAAGAGGAAGATCCGAGAATTGGGGGATGCGCTAAGTTGAATCTACCTCAGAGAATCGGAGAACAAACCTGTTTCTTTTAGTGGTCCAAAAATGGCTGATTCTATGGTCAGGTTGGACCAGAAAGAAGGCTCCTTTCGAATTTCACGCTCAACCTCTTATCGGTCAAAATACGATTGCGCTCCTCACTGCCTCTTTCTCGTTCTTGCTGAGGAATATGACCACAATAGGATGTTTTTTTTCGACGAGTTTGAGTTGGTATTCAACCACGGAAAACTTACTAAAGGACGTGTATACGTGACTGTTTTTTTATACAGTGTTCACACCGCTTCTGTCAAGAAAGAAGGCCCTCAGTATCACCAGGTCTCTCTTGAACCCACGGGGAAACTTGACAAACTCCCCAAGATTGAAAATGGTCTATTTGTTGCGGAAGCCGCTTTCAAAGGTCTTCCAGATGACCTTGGAAGATGAGATTATCGCCTTGGCTTTGCTCCTATTTGCAGCCTCTTGGATCCAATTGAGAATTTTCGGGCACTGTACAGCTGAGGCTAAGTAGGAGAAAGTTGAAAGAAGGGGTATCCTTGCTTTCCCGAATGCTGACAACAATCTCACCCATTCCGGTGAGTCAAATCCAGCTTTTGATCGAGCGAGTTGTTGTGGAGTTACTGTGGACTCCACCCTACCACAGGAGAAGTCGATTTCTAACAGATGCTGATTCAAGCGGATATCTTCGAGGTCACCTCAAGACATTTCAAATGGCATTGAGGCAGACTTTTGTTGACTTTTGCGTCAATGCTGACTATTCTTTAGGTTCTCAATGGACCTAGATAAGAATCCATGCAGTAGTCGCAGCAAGATTCCTACACAAATGTCCATTTGAGGTGATTAGGTTCAGAGCAAATTTCGATTGGAATCGTTTCTATCGAAGACGCCATGTCCCATATTGCCTCTTACCATTGATCTAGCCAAGAGGTACCGAGTAATATCAAGAAGTGGCGTCAGTTTACCCGTGAGCGAGTGAGACCACAGTGATTTCAGCCGCCTGTTCGCTATATATCCTATCACGAGTCGATTTTTTTTTGGTCATAATGGCCAACCATGAAAGTGCAATACATCTGCCAAATTTGCAACAAAGGGACATGAGACGTTTTCAACGGAGAATCGATAGCCATTGCTAGAACAATTCACTTTTTCATGGCCCCTACAAGGATCCAGCTCTGGCGAGGCAATGGTTGGATCCCCTGCTGAATCCTGACTCAGTCCTACCAGTGAAGGGAAACATTTTCGTAGAGAGGTCAAATTTTGACATGGTTGGGAACTTTGGCACGTTCCTGGGAACGGAAAATTTTAGAACACTCACATCTTGTGCAACTGCAGATTTGGGACCCACTTACAGTGTTGGCTGCGAAACCAAAATCCTGAAAAACCACTCCACAAATTCAGTCGTGACCAATCAGATCACAAACAATCACCAAAGTAACAAAAACAGCCCCCAGCAAGCAACTCCAAAATTCCATGCAATTCCTATTACCAAGCAGTGATCTGGAGCTCCCAGCATTACCAATGAACAAGCCTGCGGCTCATAGCATCCTGCACACACCTTGACGTTCTTGGCTCCGAAATAGGCAACTTGTATCGGCGTACCGGTTTCCATTGTCATCCCAGCAACCAATTTCCCACACCGCTTCCCCACAACGTGTCCTGGATGAGCCTGTGCTTTCAACACCCCTGAAAGCGTTCTCCGCAGCCAAAAGGTGGTGAGCCCGTGGCCGGAGATATCGTCCGAATATGACACAAAGACGCCTAACGAGTCGCACCATCCGCGGCTAGCCGCTATCATGTGGAAAACCGAGGACTCAGAGCCAATGGAAAACTCACAAACCAACCACTACACAACAGGGTAGAAGCACCAGAAGCACCTCTGGACAAATCCGAACAAATCCTGAGAAGTCATCCACTTCCAGCAGCAGATTGCAAAAACTCCAGTTGCCTAGAGCAACTTTGGTTACTAAGACCCTGTGTCTAATTGGACAGATGCGCATTAGTAACCTTCTCGAATCTGGCTCCCCGCAATCAAATGCGCATGTCACATATATAATGCGAGCATTTCCATTGGCACTTTCCACCGCTATTGAAATTGAACTCACACAATGGCTCCTACTTTCACGAACTCTAACGGGTGCCCAATCCCAGACGCTTTCGCCACCCAGAGAATCGGCGAGCACGGTCCTCTCTTGTTGCAGGACTTCAACTTGATCGATTCCTTGGCTCACTTTGACAGAGAGAGAATTCCAGAGAGAGTTGTGCACGCCAAGGGTTCCGGTGCTTACGGTTTCTTTGAGGTGACCGACGACATCACGGATGTTTGTGCTGCCGCTTTCTTGAACAAGGTGGGCAAGAAGACCAAGGTTTTCACCAGATTCTCCACTGTCGGTGGCGAGTCCGGATCTGCCGACACCGCCAGAGACCCAAGAGGATTCTCCACGAAACTCTACACAGAGGAAGGAAACTTGGACTTGGTGTACAACAACACGCCTGTGTTTTTCATCAGAGACCCCTCCAAATTCCCCCACTTCATCCACACCCAGAAAAGAAACCCAGAGACCCACTTGAAGGACGCCAACATGTTCTGGGACTACTTGACCTCCAACCAGGAAGCCATCCACCAGGTTATGGTTTTGTTCTCCGACCGTGGTACCCCAGCTTCCTACAGAGAAATGAACGGTTACTCTGGCCACACTTACAAGTGGTCCAACAAGCAGGGCCAATGGCACTACGTGCAGGTGCACTTCATCAGTGACCAGGGCATCAAGACCTTCAACAACGAAGAGGCCGGAGCGTTGGCTGGCTCCAACCCCGACTATGCGCAGGAAGATTTGTTCAAGAACATCGCCAAGGGCAACGGCCCTTCGTGGACTGCGTACATCCAGACCATGACCGCCGAGCAGGCCAAGAAGGCCGACTTCTCCGTGTTTGACTTGACCAAGGTGTGGCCTCACAAGGAGTACCCAATGAGAAGATTCGGAAAGTTGGTGTTGAACGAGAACCCAAAGAACTACTTTGCCGAGGTGGAGCAGGCTGCTTTCTCGCCAGCCCACACCGTGCCCTACATGGAGCCATCTGCCGACCCAGTTTTGCAGTCGAGATTGTTTTCTTACGCAGACACCCACAGACACAGATTGGGTCCTAACTACACGCAGATCCCTGTGAACTGCCCAGTCACGGGTGCTGTGTTCAACCCCCACATGAGAGACGGCGCCATGAACATTAACGGCAACTTGGGAGCCACGCCAAATTATTTGGCCACTTCCCAGCCTCTCGAGTTCAAGGAGTTCAAGCTCCAGGAGGAACAGGAGGTGTGGACCGGTGCTGCTTGTCCATTCCACTGGAAGGCCACGGACGCTGACTTCAAGCAGGCCAGTGAGTTGTACAAGGTGTTGGCCAGGTACCCTAACCAGCAGAAGCACTTGGCTCACAATGTTTCCGTGCATGTGCAAGCTGCCGACGCTCCAATTCAGGACAGAGTGTTTGCCATGTTCTCGAAGGTGAGCCCTGAGTTGGGAGCTGCCATCAAGAAGGAGACTTTGCAGTTGTCTCCACGTAAGTAGGTTTAGTGCGAATAAAAGTATTTAAGAAGTGGCTGGAGCGCAGGACATTACATTCTGGAAACAAAAGAAACGATCGGCTGTTGTGTCAGTTGATTGATTAGGGCCTCTATGCGAAAATTGGAGATGTCATCTTGCTTAAGGTGCTTAGTCACTTCATACTACCGACTAACTTAGCTTTATAATTAGCATATCGCGAATCCACACATTATCTCAATACCATAACTTTCCGCTTCATAGAACTTGAACTGGCTTTCAGCTTTAAAGAACTTGAACTGACAGTTGACTCTGGGTGTGGATCTATGCCACAGAGATCTTCACCACTATCCAAAGAGTGTCCTCATCTACAATATTCAGGTCTCTTTTTCTCCAATGTATTCCATAAACCATATATACCAATTAAAGCTTGGTGGTATTGCACGATGGACATTCACATCCAGAACCACATTTGCAGACGTTTCCCGAACCACAACATCCTTGTGGCTTGGTGGAGGTTGGGTTTGGCACTACTGGTGCGACGTCTTTCTTGGAGCAACAGGACATTTTCGATGGGAATTGAAAAGTGGATTTAGAAGATCTTATATAGCGATAAGACTTGCCGGATGCAGATGCCTAAAACGGTATGCATACGCGCGCCCCATTGGGCGAGCCGCTGATCACGTGTCAAAGATTCGTCCCGCCCTGTCGTATGACAACGTTTAGCTTATCCACCACGTGACACCTTATGGGTGGTTCCTGATTTTGTCGCATGATATCTAGGTCTCCATGTTTCTTATCTAGGCACATGACATCTAGTGGCTCGTTGTTCCTTATCTACTGGAACATCGTGTTTCCAAATCGGCAAAGCGGAATTAATAACCCTTCTCATTGTCCACACCCGCTGCAAAATGCATAAGTTAACTTCTAAACTCGCTGATCACAGAGATTTTCACGCCAGATTCAAACACACAGTTCGTAAAAAGATCCCATGACTCTTCACTTCTTCTTGTGGTCGCAATAAGAGTAGGTACACGAGGTCTTGCACTGGCACTCTCACAGAAGTGTGTTGGCAGTGAAGACTGCAGATTAAAACACGATTGATAAGATCGAAAGATAAAAGTGACAGAAATCTGGGGAATTCTGTGGGCTTTATAGACTTCAGAAATTTCATTGTGTAGTTGGACCAGGGCACATGGCCCTGTTTGACGCGGGAGCCCAGAGATTCAAGGGCCATTGTTGGATAAGATTCAGAGTATTTCATAGGTGTTGGAGGGACTTCAGTGGAGTTTCCTCGGGATTTGGGTGGAATCCTAGATGGAAGCGAGAGTGTTGCAGCGGTTAGAGTTGTTGGCAGAGAAGTTGGTGATACCTCGGCAGAGAAGTTGGTGATACCTCGTCCCAGTAACCACTTTGGGGAGTTGGTTGATCGCTGGTTTGTAATTGAGTGTTACCCCTTCTTATTTATTATCTATTTTCCTTCTTGTTCAGCATTTTCAATTCCTACCACTCAGATGTTCCAAGCATTCTCTCAGATGTTATCAACATCAGATTCTTACTCTGGCCGGATCTGTCCGGATGGTTGAATGCTCAGTTCACCCAGACAGGAAGTGCCTACAACTGAGGCTTTGCCTAATTGGGCCTAAAGGTAAGGTATGGCAGTAGCGAGGCGCCGAGGGTTTCCAGAAGTAGGTATTTCTGGTCATGGATGTCAACACTGTGAGGCTGTTCGCAATGGGCTGACTACAGGCTGTGGCGCAATTTCTGGAATTGTCGCAGAACGGGGTTTTGGGTTTGCGAGGAAGACTCCGCCGCAAGAAACTTCCTCACAAGGGAAGGACTAGACACGTGGGGATTGATGCTGCGGTTGCTGAGTTTCAGATTGCTCACTGCGGCATTTTTTTGATTTTCTGGGCTATCCAAAGCCTTGCAGTTGCCGGTTGCGAGAATTCCACATGCAAGGTCGCACAGGCACAGCCAGCGAAGAGGGGACTATATAAGAGCGTTAAAGAAGCGAAATATTTCTGTGCTCCATCCGTGCAGCAGTTCACTCGCCAGTCAACTGCCTCCTCCTTCAACTCTCGACTTCCACTTTCCTCAAGTTCTCACTTCGAATCTCCGATATGGACGTGATCAGTGGCATTGTTAACGCCGCTACCTCCGAAGCCGGCGTTGTTGCTTCCTTCGCTACTGCTGCTGCTACTGCCGTGACTGCTGGTGCGGTTAGTGTCTTCCTGGATGCCACTGGTGGTGCAGTTAGTCTCGTCCTGGTGGCCACGGCTGCTGGAGACAGTTTGCAGAACGAAATCACCACTAACAGTTTTTTCTCAGCTGCGACGGCCGCTGCTGCTTCGGACTTTTCTGCTGTAACTTCAGATGCGGCTTCTCGATTTTCTGCTATAACTTCAGATGCGGCTTCTCGATTTTCTACTGCCACTGCCTCTGTGGTCGAAGTCTTGAGTCAGGAAACCAATTCCGGATCCAGTGCTGCCACGGGAGCCACGGTCAGCGGATCCACCACCTCTCTTCGTTCGGAAACAAACACCAGCGCCACCTCCACCACATTGACCACATCTAGAGCGACCTCGCTGTCGAGCTCCTCAACCTCTGCCTCTTCCACTTCTTCTGGAAATGACGCTGCTGGGTCGTGGAAAAAGAGCACTGCCGTTGCTGCCCTTGTGGGAATCTCTTTTCTTCTCAACGCTGTGTAACGTGCTGCACTATCTACACTATCTTCTGTAACATAGTCAATAAAGTGCCTGGTTTTTGCACCCAGTAGCTGCAGTTAACGTGCAGGATTTATCATAAACCTATCCATTTTTAAAGCCTTGCGGGCCAGTGAAGGTTTCTTGGAAGGCCCTGATTCAAGAACACTTCATCTCAGCTTGTAAGAAACCCTGGCTAGACTCAATTTTTCTGCGCATTGTTTGGAATCTGATCATTTTCTCCAATTGTGCACTCATGAGAAAGTTCATCTCGAATTGTCCTGATGTCTCGTCCCACCCGTTTCACCATCTTCACTTTCGTGAACACTTGCTCACATTGTTTCTTCCACTTGTTTTGTTAATTGGCCTCAACTTTGGTGCCCGACTTTGGTGTCTAACAGCAATTTTTAGCATGTCATGTAGGATGATGCAGGATATGTCTTAGTTTGAGATTTCTACTCCAACAGTCTTCAATCCTGGATATTATCCGACTCCTTTGTGGTACTGTGCAACCGCTTGCTGCAGGTAAACATCACATTTGACGGGACTAGTTTTTCCGCCTCCGGTCGTATTAATTTTCAACCCCTTTTTTATTGGCTGCGCCTGCACTTTTTGTACGCTTATAACAGTGGAATTAAGAATCAAGCTACTCCTCACGGGCAGAAACATTGAGCAGGTCGATTTTGTTGACCGTCAGGGGTATCAAGGTCCGGTGGCTGGTGGATCATATGTTGTCATTCCGAATCAAATCAGCTTGTTTTCGTGGTGATCCGGACCGGCAAGCCAGCACTAATCATATAATTTGCCCGATGGGGAAATTAGCAAAGTTACATGCAGGTGAGAGGGGCCTCAGGAACATGACATCAGCCTGGAACCAGCCAACCGATCTGCCTCACGGATTTGATCTTGCTGGTTGGAAAAAGCAATCGACGAGTGGTATGGCCGACTTCAGCTTTGCCGTGACATAAGCCTAAGCCAAGTTACCCTGAGCCTAGAGTTGGCCTAAGCCTAGCTATTGGCCGCACCACCGGTACGAAAAAGCCATAGGCCAATCAAAACTGTGCAACCGAATACGTCAAATTTCCATTCTGCCCGAAACCCCTAGCAACGTCATATTTGTGGGCAAGTGCGCATAATTGAGTGCATTTTGCACATCAAGTTCTATTTTTAATGCGCATTTGACAGCAAGCACCCCACAAATCCTATAAAAGACATCCGGATCCCTGGTTTTCGGTACCACAATTCACAAAATGGGACTTAACGCTATCAACTACGCCGTCTCCGACCTCAGCGTCAATTCTTCCGCCACCAGCAGCTTGGTCCTGGCTGCCTCTTCGGCCATCTCGTCGATTGCCAGTAGAGCCTCGTCTGCTGTTGCGTCAGTCACTTCTCAAACTACTTCGTCGACGACTTCTTCGTCGACAACTTCTGCTGCTGCTGCTGCTTGTGCTTTGTCTGGACAGAGCACGGGTGCGTGGAAGAAGGGTGCTGCCATTGCAGCCTTGGTTGGGTTTTCGTTCGTGTTCAACGTTATGTAATTGTTTCCGTGTGATGGTTTCATAAAAGTTAATGTGTGGTTTCAGTCTGTAGTGGATTCATCTTCGGACAATTCATCTTCTGTAGTGGATCTTGGGGCAATTCATCTGCTGGATTCATCTTCGTGCAATTCACCTGCTCTTGTGCGACTCATTTTTGGTGCGATTCGTCTTGGTTCGTATTTGGTGAGGTTCATGTTTGCACCCAGTCTCCTGCACCAACAGTGCGATGCATTTGAGACTACTTCATTCAATGCCTGAGAAACCCGCCCGCCTCCAGGTGGATCCGGAAACGATACTGGACGATGACAAACCTCCGCAAACAGGACACACCTTCAACATCTGGTTTCTCAAATGGGCCGGCGGCGATTCCTCCACACAGAACTTTGTCAAGCTGAAGTTCCGAGTCAGCATCAAACGTGACTCGGGGTACACGAAAGCAGGTGAAAAAAGCCCACTCTGTCTCTTCTTTGCCCGTGGATGCTGTTACAGGGGGAAGAAATGCCCGTATTTGCACAGACTACCCAAAGACTCAGACTTTGGCATTCCCACGCAAGACTGCTTCGGAAGAGACAAGACAGGAGACTATAGGGACGACATGAGTGGCGTGGGGCTGTTGGGCCGGTCCAATAGGACGTTGTTCGTCAGCGGAATCCACATGAACGACCAAATCGAGGAAACTCTCACCAGGCATTTCAGCGAGTTTGGATCGATCGAAAACATCAAGGTTCTCTACGGGAAAAGCTGTGCCTTTGTGACGTTTCGGCTAGAAGCGGAAGCGCAATTCACAAAGGAGGCCATGCAAGCGCAAGCGTTGGAGGGAAGCGAGGTGCTAAATATCAAGTGGGCCAACGAAGACCCGAATCCAAATGCGCAACAGCTGACCAAGAGGCACATGGAGGAGCTTGCGATGGAAACAGTCAAAAGCTTGCTCAAGGAGAAGCGGAGAAGGGTAAGAACGGAAAGAACGGAAAGAAAAGTGGAGAGCAAAGTGGAACCAAAAATGGAACCTGTCACTCCTGAGGACGGTGACTCGACTCCACTATCTGGTTTGCTAGACAGTTCCAGGCTAGCAGCCCTTAGGAGGATCAAACCAAAACAACCACGGCCCGAGGCAGAGCCACAGCCACGGCCGTTCTTGGCAGGATATTCCAGCAGCGAAGAAGAGTAATTCAATTGATTAGGAAATAGGTCAATGCTTAATGGGTGAGGAAAGCTCAATTGTTCAAGGTAAGAGGAATGGCCAATGCTCGATATGAGGCAAGTCAACCGTTCACAGTTGGAGGAAATGTTAATTCTTCAAGGTTTAAGAGGAGGTCAATTGCTCACTGTATGAGGGAAGCTCAATTGTTCAGTAGGAGAAAATCATAATTCTTGTTTGAGAAAAGCTCAATTCTTCAATCAATAAGGAAATTCCGATTCCTCAATCTATGGTCAATATTCACTGTACGAGCAAAGTTGGTCACTGTATCATGGCCTGCCGGGTGGCCCTGCTGAGCCATTCGGGAACACTGTTCCCTCCACGAACCAAGAACTTCTTCAACTCCACAAAGGTGTCCTTGTCTCCGTCATCTGTAAACGTGAAGCTCTCTCCCTTTTGGCCTGCTCTGCCTGTTCTACCAATTCGATGGATATACTCCTCAAACTTGTTGGTCATCTGGAAGTTCACCACCATCGAAACGTGCGGAACATCAAGGCCTCGTGCGGCCACATCAGTGGCAATAAGCACAGTGGCCCTTTTGGATCGAAAACTGTCGATGGCCACTTCACGTGCTTCCTGGCTTTTGGACCCGTGGATCACTGCCACGTCTCTGTAACCCTTCTCTGCCAAGTCGTCAGCCAACTGCTCGACCACCCGCTTGAAATTGGCGAAGATAATCACCGAAAAACTGCCCTTCTTGGCGTGCTGCTCGAGAATCTTGACAAGTTTGGAAAATCTCCTGGAATCGACTTCTTGCTTCTGGGCTGGTGCGTCGCCCACATACTCGAACCGCTGCTCGATGTTGTCCACCAGCTCGTTGGCGTTTCCTATGAAAAGGTAGCCCGGAGTGACCAAGTAATTTTTTGTGATTTTCTCGATGGCTGGCGAGATGGTAGCCGTGAACATGAGCGTGGTTCTCTTTTGCACACGGAAGATCCGAGAATCGATCGATGCCTGAAGCTTTTCCGACGTGGGCAAGTATTCCAAAATCTGCTGGAGCGATTTCTCAAACCCCATGTCGATCATTTTATCGGCCTCGTCCATAGTCAAATGGTAGCACTTCTCAAGACTGACGATGCCTCTTTCCAACGAGTCCACCAATCTTCCCGGTGTGGCCACCACAATGTGCACTCCGTTTCGTATCGAATGCACGGTTTCTTCGTACTGGTGTCCTCCAATAATGGTCACCACGCTTAGCCCAAGAACATCAGCGAATTTCTTCGTTTCTTTGCTGATCTGAAGGGCCAACTCTCTCGTAGGCGCAAGGATGAGCCCCAATGTCTTGTGGTGGTTGGCCTCCTGTGTGTGCTCGTGCCTCATGTACTCGGTTTCTATGTTCAAGATGTATGCCAATAACGGAAGCACAAACGCCAAAGTTTTGCCGGAACCTGTTTCGGCTACCCCCACGACATCTCTGTTACTGACTGCTAGCGGGATGGCTGCTCTTTGGATGGGTGTGGGCTCGTTGTAGTAGAGTTTCTCAGTGAGAATGCTTACGATTGATTTTGGAATCTTGGGCTCTTCGTCCCACGCTCGGAGCGGATTGGCGATGTTTCCGCCCTTGGACGAGATGTTGTAGTCGTCCTTGAAGATTCTCCAGTCTCGGGAGGTCATCTGGTCGAGCTTTTTGTTGCTCCAGTGAATTTCTCTTTGGATGTTCTCATGGTGGGTATTTTGAGGCTCCAAGGTTACAAGAGGCTGGTAGGCGACGGAGGTGTCTTCTTCGGAGTCCCACTCAAATGCGTATTTCTTCAGGACCTTCTTTTTTTTTGGCTCTATGAATCCTGGCTCGTCATCTCCATAATCGATAGAAACTTTAGGTCTTTTTGGAGGTGGGGTTTTGACAGCATCTTTGGATTTGAGCTCGAGGCGTTGTTTCTTGGAGAGGAACTTCGGTTTTCCGGCGGCAAGATTCAGCAGTATTAGGTCTTCCACGGAAACTGGTCGAGACATTGAAGGTGAGATTGAATTTGGTTTGATTTCGCGCGAAGTTGCAAAATGCCCCAGAGGTAACTAGGCGGCCCTAATTCTGGGGCTCTTCTGGCCCTAAATTTGTGCCCCATTTGGCCCTAATTACTGCTCACCTCCGCACTCATGCACCATGTTCTAATTCTACCATCTTCTGTATCATATTCTATCATATTCTGTATCAAATTCCATCATATTCTCCCATCTAGCTGTCCGAGCCCTGCGTCCTTCTGACGTAAATATACGTGAGGATCGACAAAAAGGCAAGCAGGGCCAACGTCGACGTCAACTCAAAAGTGCCGAGATAGCAAAATGACCCTTTGGTGCAGATCAAATCGTCTCCCACCTTCTGGCTGTTTTTGTCGTAAACGTACCCAAAGATCTTCGTGAAAACAGTCAATCCTGGAACCGTGCTGGAGTAGATGATCCCCCAGAGGAGCGAGTAGTGCTTCATGCTGAACAAGTCGGAGAGGATGCCCGGGAAAGTGGTGAAACTCAACCCGTACGCGAACCCAATAAGACACGAAATCAACAGCAACAACAAGTTGATCGTGCTCATCAGATCACTCCACGTGTCAAACGGGAACGAAAGCGCAAAGTGGCCCACGAACATCACGCACGCTCCCATAACCAACACCCAGTGCCTCTGGCAGTGGAATTTGTGCACCAACATGTCTGCAAACGGGCCCGAAGCAAGACGCCCGGCAAAGGAGCACACGGCAATTATCGACACGTGGAGAGCCTGGAGTTTGTGTAGAGAAGGCGCCGATCCCGCGTTCGGGCTGTGGGTGTAGTGGTAGTGGATGGCCTTGATGATGTAACCCACCGAGTAGATGTACATCTGGCCCAAGCCCTGGAAGACTGCCATGATGAGGAAGTGGATCCAGAAAACGGGGTGTGTCACCGTGTCCTTGAAGTTCAAGTGCTGGAGAGAATGGCGCGGCTTGTCGTCGTTCACGCTCTCCAAATCGGTGAAGCTGGGATCTCTCAGAATCAACGGCAGCTGTTCTTCGATCGGGCCCAGACCCAGATTCTGCAAGTTTATTGGCCGTGCCTTCACCTCCTCCGTGTTCTTGTGGCCGTCCACGCGGATGAACACGGCTCCGACGAACTGCATCACCCCAGAGGAGACAGAGAGAAATTGCAAAAACTTCCCGACGTTTCCGTCGAAAATGTGGGCGTAGATGAAAGAGTAAAGCAAGCTGGAAATGGCAAACGACGCAATGGTCACGCTTTGAGCACTTCCCTTGTACGTGGGGAAGGAAACGGTCACCGCCTTAATGGCTGCAAAATAACTGGCCACCGAGCCCACGCCCACGAAGAACATGGCCAAAATCAACTCCCATTTCTGGGCTTCCGGGCCGTGGTCGTAGAGGGCATGGAGCCATTTGTAGCCTAATGTGATAAATACGAGCGAGCACAACACGGGGATCTGAGTGCCGTACCGATCAGTGATAATTCCGCCAATTAGGCCGCCGACTGAGGTGCCCACTGTGGCGCTGATGTTCAAATTAGCCGCCAGCGACGAATCTAATAAGCATTTTTCTGCCAACTGGGTGCCGTAGACTGAGTAGACGAATAAAGTTCCGCAAGAAAGGGACACGGGGACCGAGGACGCGAGAATGAGCCAGCGGTTGGTGCGGGGAAGGTAGGAATCGAGCATCCTTTGGGGAGGTGGACCAAATATGGAAATTCAATCGAGAATTAACGAACTGAAAGATTCAGGAAAGCTGCAAAATTCAAGCTGGCCGAGGATCCAGCTGGTCGATGAGTTCTTGTGGAGGAATTCAAGCTGGTCGAGGAATTCTTGTGGAGGAATTCAAGCAGGTCTTGTGAATCTAAGATTCGAGTCAAACCAGAATGGAAAGGAGGATTGGATGTTCAGCGCTGAGAACGAAAGTCGGTGCCAATGGCCAAGACTCTAAGCGAAGCAATCTTGGAATTTGGATGAGGGTATTTCTATTTTGAACCAGAAACAATACCCAGAAAGAAAGTGGTGGTGAGAAGGATTTAGAACGTGAAATTCACTTATCAGTCGCGATTGTCCTGCACTGGAATCTGGGGCAGTAATTAGAGCCACGATTTTGTTCTTCCGGTGAAAATAACGAATTTGGCATTTGTTTCGGGGTTGCTTCGGTTGTTTCGGTCGTTTCGGTCGTTCGGTCTTCTCGGTCGTTCGGTTGTTTTTAATGGTCTTTCTGTAGATCGACTCGCTCTGAATCCTTGGAATCGGACGCTTAGTGATCCCAGACAACAACAACGACGAATGATGGAAAAAATCGCAAGTGGTGCACCACTTCTCTGATTTCCACAGCCCAATATCCAGAAGGTCGGAAATAATTCAGCGGTGGTTCAGGTGCCCTGGAGAGACGAATCACCTCACGTGACACGAAAATTCTCTGTGTGTTCGCACCAGAGTTCGACATTTTTTTCATCTCACAACTATTTCTCCTCCATTGAAACACAGAAAATGCCAATTGACGCAGAAAAATTAGCCAAGTTGCAGAAGGCCGGACCCAGAAAGGTCGGCGGTGTCAGAGTCAAGGCCAAGAAGGTCAGCAGAGAGGTTGACGACGTCAAGTTGATGGAAACTTTGGGCAAGTTGAAGGCCACCAAAGTGGAAAATGTCGAGGAAGCCAACTTCTTCAAGGACGACGGAAAGGTCTTGCACTTCTCCAGAGTCGGTGTGCAGGCTGCTTCCGCCAGCAACGTCTTTGCTTTCACCGGTTACCCACAGGAGAAGGACATTACCCAGTTGATTCCAGGAATTTTGCCTCAGTTGGGTTCTGAGAATTTGGATGCTTTGAGAAGATTGGCCGAGCAGATCCAAGCCGGTAAGGCTCCTACCGAGTTGGATGCCGGAGCTTCGGTTGAAGATGACATCCCAGACTTGGTTGAGAAGTTCGACGAAGTGGAGTAATGGCATGAAAATGTATATAATCGATAATGACTTCGTATTAGTCGCTTTGGCCGAATGCTGAAGTGTGTATACCAGTGTATCAAATGCTCTAGGTGTGGCGAATTTTCAGATTTTTATTGCGAAATACTATAATGCTTACTGCTGGAGTACTATCTCCATTTCTCAGAATCCTAGCCTCTTTGCTTAACACCATATGAACGCAGGGTCTTACAAGATGGTTAGGGGCATTTAATACCACCTTCGTTTGCTTCACCAGTTGTCATTAGCGAGATTCAATCTGGGGTTTGCTCGGCACTCTTTTCTAAGAGCACTAAGTCCGAATGACATAGTGGGTTGTCACTGGAATTAACACTTCCAGTAAATAAATAAAATGGCATTTGTTCTCAAAGCTCACAAGCGTATTAGCTGGAAATTGAGAACTTCTGAAAAAATGACATTCAGTGTATCAATTAGTTCTCATTTTAATCAAAAACTGCCCAGTTCAAGAAAGAAATCACTACGTAATTCACAACTTTATCAGGATCGATGTGAAATTGAATGAATTCAAGACGCTGAAGTTTTGGATAACTCAAAAATGGATGCATATTGTGAAATTACTTGGTCAAACAACGAGAAAAAGCGAAATAATATCTTGTTTGAATGGGAATATTAATACTATAAGTAGTTGTATTTATTTTTATTAAATTAGTGAATTTAATTAGGGTCTATCCAGTGCGAATTCGGAATCACATTTCAAGGGTATTGAATTCTGCGAAGAGATGTTAATTAGATTACAGAGAAGGTATAAATTTGCCAACTTGTAATGTCTCCGTGCATAAACTTGATGATCAACGCGATTTTGCTCCTTCGGCTAGTATTCTTGTCCATTTTCTATTATTCTATTCATGCTTTTCCTTTACGCAGCGTAGTCACCGGTGTTGTAAATGGAAATGTCAGAGTCAGCCTTGACGTCAACAATGTCCGAAACATCAATGCATGCATCCACGCTCATGCCTTTGGCACTGAATTCGCTGATTCTCTGGTTCTGTGCTCGTATCACCTCCAACTCCTTGATGTAGTTGTCCTCCACCCCGGTGATGTATTGGCCCGTGAACACACCAACCTCGAACTGCGTGGCGGCATCACCCCGACAGCAGTCGATCAAGTCGTCCAAGTCCTGGTAGAATACCTTGTCGGCATCAATGACCTGGGCGATTTGTTCCTCGGTTCTGCCGTACCCCACCAACGCCTTGGTGTCAGCCAAGTCTATTCCGTAGATGTGGTTGTGTCTGATGGCTGGCGCACACGAAGCAAAGAAGACCTTCTTGGCTCCAGCCTCTCTGGCCATAGCGACGATCTCCTTGGAAGTGGTTCCACGCACGATGGAGTCGTCCACCAAAAGCACGTTTCTGCCCTTGAACTCCGACTCCATGGCGTTCAACTTTCTGCGCACACTGGAGCGTCTCTCCTGCTGGTTGGGCATGATAAACGTTCTTCCGATGTATCTGTTCTTGACAAACCCTTCTCTGTAGGGAACGTTCAACGAAACAGAGCACTGCAAGGCCGAAGTTCTCGACGTGTCCGGAACAGGGATCACCACGTCGATCTCGCCCAAAACGTCGTGGTTAGGGAAGTCTCTTCTGATCTTCGAAGCCAACCGGTTGCCCATTTCGATCCGCGACCGGTATACGGACACACCGTCCAACACAGAGTCGGGTCTGGCGAAGTAGACGTACTCGAAGATGTCGGGCGCAAACACCTTGGGCTCGACCACCTGGCGGAACTCTGGCTTCTTATCTTCCAAGCAATCTTTAGGAATGATCACCGCTTCGCCCGGTCCGATGTCGCGGAACTTGTGGAAGCCGTGGGCCTTCAACACCACGGACTCAGAGGCGAGCATGTAGTCGACGGAGCCGTCGGCGTTGGTTCTCTCGCCGTACAACAAGGGCCGGATTCCGTTGGGGTCTCTGAAACCGATCAAGCCGAAGCCGGCGAGCATGGCCACGCAGGCGTAGGCACCGCGCACGGTGTCCATGGTTGCCTTCAATGCGCTGAACACGTCCTCGTTGTTGACACGAGACTTGTTGAAGATGTCCAACTCCGAGGCGAAGATGTTGATCAACAACTCCGAGTCAGAGTCCGTGTTGATATGACGGTGCACCTTTTCGTCCAAGTACGAGCGCAAGTCTGCCGAGTTGACCAAGTTTCCGTTGTGACTCATGCAGATTCCGTAGGGCGAGTTGACGTAAAACGGCTGGGCCTCGGAACCAGCAGAAGACCCGGCAGTCGGGTAACGCAAGTGCGTGATGCCCATGTTGCCCACCAAGTTCTTCATTCTCAGCTGGGTGAACACGTCACGCGCCATGCCGTTACCCTTGCACTGGTAGAAGCGCCCACGGGAGCCACAGGTGACGATTCCAGCGGCGTCCTGGCCTCTGTGCTGCAAAAACATGGCGCCCTCGAAAAGCTCAGGGGCGACATTCAACTTCTGGTTAGCAAGAACCACGCCTAGAATACCACACATGTTGTAGAGTGTTGAACTCGGTAGATGGTATTGAAAGAGAGTGTGGGGATGAGATTATATTTTCGCGGTCAGAGTCAGGAAATTTTTTCCTTATATGCAGAGGTAATGGAGGCTGCAAAAGTTAGTCAGCGCCAGAGAGGACCAATTTTTTTCAACGATTAGGGGCAACAGGAGAGTTTTCGTTTTTAATGTCGTTTTGAATTACTTGGTTTTTGCAGTTTTTGGTGTTATTGAACTGCAATTAATTTCACCTCGTGAGATGTGTAGAAAGTTTGTAAGCGCTGAAACCGACCAGTGCACTGGCAAAAGAAAGAAGACAAGAGGGTAAAAAATAAAGTGGGAGTGGAGAAAAGCTAGAAAATATAGGGCGAAAAAGCCAGAAAATGTAGGGCGAATACGCGCCACTGGCACTCAGCTCACTTGGTGCCTTAGGTTCTAGAACCTCACCAGATAGGACTTCCGCAATCCAACGATTATAATTCAATTCGCAAGTCAAATCCTCAGTCGCACTAGTGAAAAGTTTCGAAGGTGATTTCTTGAATCAGGGAGAGATGTGTCTATTTGATTTGTCAAATACAAGTTGTACCTCCAAACAAACAACCTTTTAGCAACCTAGAGAATCACGCTGTAGAAACTTGAAGAAATATGCCATTTTGTGGTTTGACTGCTCAACCGTGAAATGAGCCCGTTTTTGAAAGTTGGATGAGAGAATGCTGATAAATAACAAAGAAAGCTGCGTTCGGCCGCTGGCTTCGAATTGTGGGAGTTTAGGGAAAGTGACTGCAAGCGTGGGAATTGGTGGCCAGAGGAAGAATGTTCCTTTGAGGGACACGAAATTTGGAACATTCACTGATTTCGAATCACGTTTGAAAGCGTCTGAAGAGAAGCTACTTCATTGCGGCCAAAAGAATGAAAAAAACTACTGTTCAACGTTGGTAGGTTTTTGTTTCTCTGTTTTACATATACAAGATCCGTTTATAATCTGCACTGGGAACTTGAACAACAAATCATCCAAGAACAGAACTCCTTGACCATAAACGAATCATCTCATTTTGCAATCTTTATTTCCCACCCTCTAATAGCGCGGCCAAAGAATATCAATCCTTTATCCTCTCAATTTAATCCAAAATAGTTTTCTCTTGTTTTTGGTGCTTCGGTCACTTTCAGAATAAGACATTGCTATGATGCACTTTATCGCTTCGCATTGCCGATTCTTTTCGTCCCCAACATTGTCAAGAATGAAAATCTTTCATTTAGCAGAGGCTTCAGGACAGTTAGATGGCCCGAAAGAACTGGGTGCGAAACATTACTCTAAACTCCACGCATGGAAGTGTTGGAATAATTGAAGAAAGATACAAATACTTTCTGCTGGAGTACCCTCTCTGCTTTATTAGGAGGAAACGTCATGCATATTTAAATTGAAAGGTCAAGTCATACTAAAGTCGGATTCAAGGCAGAACGTATTTAAGCTCAAAGGGCAACAATACTTCACATGACACAAGAAACGTCGAGTTGAGCCAACTTTAACTGCTTGGTTCTTGCAGCTACACCATCTTTTTTTCATTGAAAGAGCGATAATGAATTAGCTGTAAAAATTCATGAGAATCGAAATGTTTCCTCTTACTATTTCGTTAAATCTTAATTATTTCTTAGGCTCCTTAATTTCACTTTTTCATGAAGATCCGTTTCCAGCAATTTCTCTATGTGCATTTGTCAGCATATTGCCCTTCATCGCTCCCTTAGCTGACTTTCAACTGTTTCTTCGATCTCTCTGAAATCAATCTCGTCAACATTTTCACCAGTTTACTAACCTCGTGTATAAGATTAGTATAAAAAAAAGCATATAAATACATACAAGAGCCGACGATCTATAACTGAAAATCCAAACAGGCATAATTAAGCAAAAGTGAAATCATAAATCATTAATGTACATGGGAAGATGGGCGACCATTATCGAGATGTGAACACGAACTCGTGTTATGCAATTTGCCTTCTGGCCTTGACTTATGACAGACTTAATTCCGATGCTGGTTTTTTTTTTTGGTTTTCTTTTTTTTTATTTTTTTGGTTTTTTGATCTTTTCTCACGCAGGTATCTGCGACGGTGTAGCACTTTTGACACAGCTAATTTACTGCTGATGTTGCACAGTATGCTGGTTGAACTGGGGTTGCCCATTGTATTGTTGGGGGTGCCCGTTGAATTGAGGAGGAGCCTGGTGTTGGCCAGGGTATCCAAATTGAGGAGGTGGGACTCCATATTGGGGATATTGTCCTGGAACTCCTCCTTGACCTGGTGCTGGACCTGGTGCAGCTTGGGGTGGTACTCCTTGAGGTGGAATTTGTGCTCCTTGAGGTGGAATTTGATGAGCTTGTTGCGAAGCAGGCTGACCTTGGTAGTCATATCCGTTTTTCTTATCTTTTCCTCTGGGCAACTCCTCTAGCTTGAATGGTCTAGGAATCGATTCCTCGTTTTCGTTGACATACAAGGACTTGTCAATGACAGCAGGAATAGGCTTTATTTCCGTGCCCAACTCCTGCTCAATCTTGTACAAGTTGTATCTGTCGTTCCAACTCATCAAGTTGATTGCCAAACCCAAGTGGCCAAATCTACCGGAACGACCAATTCTATGCAAGTAAGTCTCGGCCGTCTTTGGGAAATCAAAGTTGATCACCACGTTGACGGCCTGTACATCGATACCTCTGGTCAACAAGTCGGAACAAACCAAGTTCCGCACCTTGCCCTGTCTAAATTCGTGAAACACCTTGTTTCTTGCCGTCTGGGGCATCTTGGCGTGCGAGTAATAACAGGAATAGCCCAACTCGGTGATTTTCTTGGCCAACAACTCCACTCTACTGGTAGAGTTGCAGAAGATGATGGACTGGTTGATTTGCAATTTGCTGAACAACGTGTTCAAGCAGTGCAACTTCTGTTTTTCTTCCACGAAGGCGTAGAACTGGGAAATTCCCCGCAACGTCAATTCGTCCATCAAGTTGATCTCGTATGGCTTCGTCAAGTACTTGTCCATGAAAGACTTGACGGCGTAAGGGAACGTGGCAGAGAACAACAAAGACTGTCTTTCGGCGGGGAAAAACGACAAAATCTGCTCAATAACGCCCTTGAATTCTCTGGACAACATTTTGTCGGCCTCGTCCATGACGAAGAGCGGACATTCAGACAAGTCTGCAATCAGTCTGCAGGCCAAATCCAAGACTCTACCAGGAGTTCCAACCAAAACATGGATTGGTTCATTCAATCTCATGATATCGTCTTTCAAAGACGTACCACCCGTGGTGACCATGCACTGGATTCCCAAGTGTTTTCCCAAAGTTCTAACAACCTGGGACGTTTGCAACGCCAATTCTCTGGTGGGGACCAAGATCAACACCTGGATTTTATTGAGTTTCGGTCTGATTTGCTGTAAAGAAGGAATAACAAACGAGGCGGTCTTGCCTGTTCCGTTTTTGGCTCGGGCCAAAATGTCTCTTCCTGCGAGAGCCATGGGGATGGATTCTTCCTGAATAGGCGAGGGTTTCTCGAACCCGGCCTCAAAAATACCCATCAACAACTCTCTTTTCAAGTTGAAGTCTTCAAAAGACTTGCCTTTTGTGTTCAACACGTCATCTGTTTGGACTCTGGTGTCTTTTTCGGGGATGTTCAACGAATCCTTCCAATTTTTTTCGGACATGGTGAAAGGGACGGTGTTAGAGGGCGATGAAAACGGTAATTGTGGGGGTGTGAAATGTGGTAAAAGTGGGTGAGTTGTGGATGTTTCGAGTGGGCGATTGAATATAGTTTTTTGTGGTGCATGCACGCAGTTACCCGGACGGGGCCTGCCAATCTCCATTTCCATGGACTAATGGAGGAGATGAAGGAGTATGGAAAGGAGTGTAAGTATGGAAGTTTTCTTTCTTTCTTCATTTGGGTGTAGCATATTTTCGAGGACGATAATTGGTTTCATTTTTGGTGAGTCGTGACTCAGAACAAAACAGCAAGGACCACCGCGGAGTAATTGGGAAAGAGGCAATATTCAAGCGATTGGAAATCCGGCCATTTCAGTAATTTTTCACTTTCAAATTCAAATTTCAAATTCTCCACATTATATTCCTCTTAAGGTGAGCACTTGGTCAGAACCCAGAACATCTCTGGTTAACCACAATTTGAGATTGAAGCAACAGGGTAGGTCTTAAACAACGTTTCTTGTTATTGTCATTCTTGAGGAGTCACGATTCTGATAGACCACTCGATATACTGAGATGGATTAGACTCCTTATTCCACTAGCCAACCCGTAAATCTACGGAGAATACACCTCCGAGTCGTCACGGGCTATAAAGTCTGCCAATTTCGTGTCGATCTCGGCGCTTGCAAGCTTCTCTTGCATTCCTTTCATGATGTCTCGTTCACTGACCTTCACAAGTAGTTTCTTCTCCTGAAGTTCTGCCAACAGCAAATTGAAAGGATAAACGCATCCTTGGTTGGGGCAGGAAATGATCGAAAGACCCAGCAGAAGAAGATTCTGTCTAAGCAGGGTGAAACATACAGGGCAGTTCATGGAGTAGTAGTCAGGGAAGAATAATGTTGATGTGATTTCAAAGTTTCCAACTTCAAAGGTTCTCTTCTCTTTGTCTTCTTCTCTTCGCGATTCTCCTGTGTTCTTCTAGGTTTCTTTTCCTCGAAATTTTTAATTCGTGGGGTACATCTCATTCATCGCACAATAGTTCTTTGTCCACCAAAATGAGATTGGCTCCGGAAACCGTCCGCAAGCTCCAGGAAAATACCCAGAATGTTCGGAATATCTGCATCTTGGCCCATGTGGACCACGGAAAAACTTCCCTAAGCGACTCTTTGTTGGCCACAAACGGTATCATATCCCAAAGAATGGCTGGCAAGGTCAGATACTTGGATTCCAGAGAAGACGAGCAATTGCGAGGAATCACCATGGAGCTGTCGGCAATCTCGCTCTATTTCCGAATTATGAGAAAGAAGGAAGGCGAAGAGGACGAAATCAGAGAACATTTGATCAATTTGATCGACTCTCCAGGCCACATTGATTTTTCGTCTGAGGTCTCTACGGCGTCCAGACTCTGTGATGGATCCGTAGTCTTGGTGGACGTGGTAGAAGGCGTTTGTTCGCAAACAGTCAATGTTTTAAGACAATGCTGGGTGGACAATTTGAAGCCTCTTTTGGTGATCAATAAAATCGACAGGTTGATCACAGAATGGCAGATGACCCCGCTAGAAGCGTACCAGCACATGTCGCGGATCATCGAGCAGGTGAACTCAGTCATCGGAAGTTTTTTCGCCGGAGACAGAATGGAGGACGACATGAAATGGAGAGAAGGTGGTCAAATGGAGGAATTTGTGGAAAAGTCCGACTTGGACCTCTACTTCTCGCCAGAGAAGAACAACGTCATTTTTGCCTCGGCTATTGACGGCTGGGCATTTTCCATCAACACCTTTGCCCGCATCTACCTGGCCAAGTTGGGGTTTTCACAAAACGCATTGGCCAAGACGCTTTGGGGCGATTTCTACTTGGACATGAAGAATAAAAAGGTGATTCCCGGGTCGAAGTTGAAGCCGTCGCAGGCGAACTTGAAGCCGTTGTTCGTTTCCTTGGTGTTGGAGCAAATCTGGAATGTCTACGATGTCTGTGTCGTCGAAAGAGACGAAGAGAAGTTGGAGAAAATCATCGGCAAGCTCGGAGCCAAAATCTCCCCGAGGGACTTGAGATCCAAGGACTACAAGAACTTGCTCAACTTGATAATGTCGCAGTGGATTCCTCTCAGCCACGCCTTGTTGGGGGCCGTGATCGACTACTTGCCCAATCCTAAGCAGGCTCAGCTGGAGAGAATCGACAAAATCTTGGACGAGTGCACTTTCAGTGCTATTACCGACACCACAGTGGACAAGGCCAGCCTAATCGAGCCGGCATTCAAGAATTCGATGTTAAACTGTGAATCGGACCCGAAGTACACTCTTGCCTACGTTTCTAAAATGCTCTCCATTCCCAACGAAGAATTGCCCCAAGACGTCAAGACACAGCTCAGTGCGGACGAAATCTTGGAACGAGGAAGAAAGGCACGTGAGGTGGCCAAGAAGGCTTCGGAAGTCGCTGCAGCGTTGGCTGAAACCAAAATTTCTGACGACGACATTTACTTGGAAACCAAGCCGGACCAGTTCCAGTGGGAGTTTGAGGAGGACGACGAGGATGACGAGGACGACGTGCAGAGGGAAACGTTGGTTGCGTTCACCCGAATTTACTCTGGGTCGTTGACCAAGGGCCAGAAAGTTTGTGCTATTGGCCCCAAGTACGACCCTTCTTTGCCCAAGTACCACCCAACCAACGCGGGCCAAATTACCGAGGATGTGGTCGTTCAAGACTTGCTTTTGATTATGGGCCGGGAATTTGTCCGCATCGACTCGGTGCCTGCTGGAAACATCGTGGGAGTTATTGGGTTTGGAGACATTGTGTTGAAAAATGCCACGATCATCTCCGCGGTTCCCGAGGACAAGCCGTACCTCAATTTTGCTTCGACTTCCACGTTGATTCACAACAAACCCATCATGAGGGTGGCCATCGAACCCAACAACTTGCTTAAATTGCAGAAGTTGGAGAAGGGCTTGGAGTTGCTTTCCAAGGCCGATCCCGTTTTGGAGTGGTTCACCGATGCCGATTCGGGCGAGTTGATCGTATGTGTTGCGGGAGAATTGCATCTTGAACGGTGCTTGAAGGATTTGGAGACTCGTTTTGCACCCGGATGTGAAGTTGTAGTGAAAGAGCCGGTGATTCCATTCAGAGAAGGTTTGGCATTTGGTGGACAACCTTCGCCCAACGCTGCGGATGCCGTGGACGACGATGACGACGACGAGGTGGACGAGGAGGAAATGGAGTTGAAAATCGACGTTTTCGCCTTGCCAAACGAAGTGACGCAATTTATGATTCAGAGCGAAGCCGAGATCAACGAGCTCGTTGCGCACCGCTTAGATAACTCGGTGGTGACCCACACGGCTTTCCACGACAAGCTTCTTGAGATCTTGGACGAACATCCGTTGGATTCCAAATTGATGGCCATTTTCAAGACCACCCGGGTGGTCGTCGACAGCATCATCAGCTTTGGGCCCAAGAGAGTAGGGCCGAACATCTTCGTCGAAGACCCAGAAAACAACAACCAATTCAGGCGTGTCTTTGTGGACCAGACAGACTCGCCAAAGTTCGAATTCGAGGCAAATGTTCTCAACGGATTTCAACTCGCCATGAACGAAGGACCTTTGGCCGCAGAACCAGTTCAGGGCACCATCACGGTGTTGAGGAAATCGTTCCGGCCCGAAACAGAAGAGCTTACGCTCAATCTTCCAGGACGAGTTTTAAGGCAAACCAAGCAGCTTATTCATGCTGGATTCCTACAGAATGCTCCTCGTCTTTTGCTTGCCATGTACACTTGTGAGATCCAAGCTTCTCCCGAGGTTTTGGGCAAAGTCTACGGCGTTATCCAGCAAAGAGGAGGGTCCATTATAAGCGAGGAGTTGAAGGAGGGCACTCCATTTTTCACCATCACCGCCCGAATCCCGGTGGTGGAGGCTTTTGGTTTCTCCGAAGATATGCGTAAACGTACGTCCGGGGCTGCCAGTCCGCAATTGGTTTTTGACGGCTTTGATATTTTGGATCTTGACCCGTTCTGGGTGCCCCATACCGAAGAGGAACTAGAGGAGCTCGGGACGTTTGCTGAAAGAGAAAATGTCGCCCGGCGGTACATGAACACGATCCGAAGAAGAAAGGGATTGTTTGTGGACGAGAAGGTTGTCCAAAATGCCGAGAAGCAAAGAACATTGAAGAAGGATTAGGTGAGAGGAGTGGTGAGACAATGAATGAGATTGTAAATGAGATTATTTTTGAGATTCTGAATTGAATAATTGAGATTAGTTTAAAAGAGTTATGTGTTGATTACAAAGAGAATTGCAAAGAGAGAATAGTAGTAAACAGGGACTCAAAACGAGAAAATAGTTGCAAAGAGAGGATCAGAAAAAGAGAGCATTTTAGAGAGAGAACATAGAAGCTTGGTCACATAAGCCAATTGAATTTTGAGACTAAACTGGTGCACTCATTTGTTGCGAGTTGAGATGTGACGAAAGATGGTTATAAAGAGAGTCTATTTGTCAATTGAGACATGATATATATTAATACGTCAAAATTGAGATTTGATAGAGATAAAACTGTTAACTGTTTGAAAGAGAGACACTGGTTCTATTGAGCTAAAAATCGAGTTTGCAACAAAGAGAGACAATTTTTGGGTTTTGTTATAAGTTGGTTGTAAATAGACAATTAGTAAATCAAGATGTGAAGTGACACTAGTCATAAAGAGAGATGGGTTAAATAGAGACTTGCATGAGAACAGAATTTGAAACCGGCTGGAAATGAAACATTTGAAATTGAGATAAGAAAAATTGGCTAGATAAAATTGTAGGCCTTTCAGAATTAAGACTCGATAAAGATTGGTCATTAATCTCTTCAAGATTAGTTTTGACAGTATGAGATAGTTGGAGACAATTTAGACTAGATAATTTCGCACCCATACATGCGCACTCAAAAGAAAAACCTTTAATTGTATGATCTCTATATGATGGCCGCTGAAGACAACACACCGGGGATTCCCAAAGAACCGCTAATCAACCTTGCGGGAAGCGAGCCCCAAGACATACAACGAATGCTCGAAATGAAAAAAAGCTACGAGTTCTGGCAGAACATCATGACCAGAAAATTCCAAGAAGACGACAAGTTTCTGCCGTTTCCCAAAGAGGACGAGAAGGCCAACCTAAGTTTAGACGTTCTCAACGCCTTTCGTATGGCGGAGGGAGCGCAGCCTGGAAATTCCACAAATCAAAACGGAAAGGAAAATACCACCAATTCTGCTACCGAAGGTCTCAGCGAAATTCCTGGGTTTCCTGCGATCCCTGGAGCTTCTGATCTTCCGGGAGCCTTGCCTGGAGTTCCTGGAATTCCAGAAATTCCCGGAGCTCCTCTTCTCAACGACACCGAGCTCAGTTTCTTGCGCACGCGAATCGCCGAGTTCATTTCGTTTTCGGGGTTCGACCAAATCGCCAAAGAAACCAGAAGCGGACTCGATAAGTTGGCCCGCATCAAACACGAAGCGGAAGGTTTTTCCATATATGGAACCAACGACGAAGAAGGCTTGCACGACGGAAATGGGCACTACGACGAACAAGACGATTACGATATCGACGAGCTAGACGAACAAGACGGATTTCTGTACGACTATGCTCCCACGCACCATATTGAAGTGGAGCTCAACGACGGGCCTCCTGGAGAATCACATCCAGACGAGCCTTCTTGTGAATTCACATTCGAATACGACCGCAACGGGAAATTGGTTCCCACGTACAGTAACGTGGAGGAAAAGCTCCGGCTCATGAGTCTACAGTCACGAATCAGTGGAGAGCCTCTGAAAGAAGGGAAAAAGAAGCGAAAGAACGCCAAGAAGAAGAAAAAGGCGTCGCAGCCTGTGTTGGACGAGTCGTGCTGTCTTTTCTGCCAGTACGAGGCGTTTTTTGGCGTGAAGCCGGTGCACATGATGCGGTGGTATGACCAGAAGATCTTGAAGGAGGAGAAGAGACGGCAGAAAATCAAGGAGAAGCTTGAAAACGCCAAGCTGAAGGCCATGAAACGCCTGCGTGAACTCCGGCAGCGGCAGAATGCCCCCGAGGAGGACCTAGATTCGGATACTAGCAGGGTTACAGTACCTGATCAGTGAGTCTTATGTGAGGAAGAGATTGGCGAGAGTTAATGCAGAAGGTCTGAAGGAGGAAACTTTGACCTGTGGCAAGTTTAAGAGAGAGGGCAGAAAATGGCCGAGTTGACGAGATTTGGTCATGGTGATGGTCTCGGTCCCGGTTGAAAAAGGGGCAGTGGCAATTGGCCTCAAATTCACGCAATGTCGTTGCCGTTTCTTTCACGGAAGTTGGACACATAGAGCAAACAAAGCTTAGAGCATTCACATGAGCTCAACACAGGAGCTAAAGAATTTTTACGGCGAATGTTCAGATGTCTACTGAGAAGAAGGCTGAGTGTCCCAGCCAAAATCTCGTCCTGACAATCTTGTTATTTCAGATCTACTATCATCCAGGAGTTATGTTCTCAAATTGTAACAAGGTTGGAGTTGGTACGTTAGTACATACCGGGAGGATTTCAGGACTCAGTACTTGTGCGTCAATTTCTGTTCTCAAGAATTAGGGTTTCTCAAGTGCGGAGTGTACAATAGTCTTCAATATCATCTTGATCAACTTCACCCACAACACAATGTTCACGAAAAGTGCCACGCCGGCTACGCCCGTAGCAAGACCCAAATCCCATATCAACGACTCCGTCACGTGGGTCAACGACTGGTACAGCCCTCTTGAGTACATGGCCGGAGCATCTCCCAATTTGAGATTAAAAGGGTGGTTCAAAAAGAATGTTACCAACTCCTCGGACGACGTAACACGACCCAGTGTTCTGGATGTTTTCGACTTATCCAATGCCCAGTACTTGCAAGAACCGGTGGTGGTGAACGAGGTGGTGGAAGAAAAACCAGTGGACGCAGCCCAAAACGACGATTTGAAACTGGCGTTGTCGATTGAGAAGAAGGACGGTCAGATTTCGAGTTTGTCGGGGTTGGGAATTTAGGCAGGCAACGGGCAGTGTCCTGACAAAGAATCAAGATGGAGAGTACTCCATAGCAGTCAAGGACAGGTAATACTGTGAATGTTAAGCACAAAAGTGGAGAAGCAGGTAATGCAATTCTGAGGTAATACAATTTTAAAACTACTCGCACATACTGAGTACATAATGAACAAAGACTACCTGAGTGGATGACTTGACTGAATAATTTATTGTAGAGTGGGTGAAGCCACTTCCAATGGCAAAGGGGTAATTCCTGCAAGACGGAATGAGACGATTGTAAGGGACTTCAATATTAGCTAGCTCGGTTTTGTAGGTTCTGTCACTTCATTTACAGAACTCTTCGGCGTCTAGGCTCGATCAATTGTTGACAGTAAGTGACATTTATCCGAAAGTCGAGTTGTACCGATACTCTCTCTGTCTTAAACTGAAGGAATCAGATGATATGTCGAACTTCTGGCCTAGAACAACCGTTGCCTGCCAGTAACTTGATCATCGAGACGTTTTCAATTTTCTCCACTTTTAGGCAAGTGTTTCTTTAAAGACATATGTAGTTTGATAAAGAATAAGTGAGGCAAACCTTACGTCTCATTCACTGATAAACCTGATTTTTATGAAGTATTGAATTCGGCAGATTGTAATATTTTTGCTGATTATTCACTAATTTGAGAATACCTCCAAACATTCATATCAAATTGGTATTTACAACCAATTGAAGCTTTACCACCTTTAGCTATTACTTAACATTCTACGTCTCCTTAGGTATTTGATTCAAGCGATTCTTCTCTCTTTGAGAATTACAACGAGATTGAAGAAAGCTGAATTCTCTCGAGACAAGAATGCGAGCCACCTGAGCGCAAGAGCTTCAAAAAGAAATGCTCTCTGGATTGTTCCATGGACAAGTCGATGGAGTATTGTCCAAATTGTATCAACTTCCGGGTGCGAATAAGAGATCGTAGGGGTCTCAGTGAAGAGATGCTTCTTTCGTAGATTCAGTGGAGCTCACTTTGTCCATATTTCGACTTTTCCGTAGCTCTCGATTCATTTTGCACTGCAAGCCAGGAATAAAACCGAGGAGCTGAGTGGATGTTCTCTACCCAGCTCATGATTGTGGCTGAGATTAGACATGGTGATATTCAATTTTGAGTTGTTCATTTCATTTCCCCAAATTTCCAATGATTTCTTCATTTCTCAGAACATTTGATGAACGCAATTGCAGTTTGATATGTACCTTTCCAATAGTGCTTTTATGTCGTTCCAAAGAAGCACTTCTA
Source organism: Danielia reshetovae (assembly GCA_030558395.1). Lineage (NCBI taxonomy): Eukaryota > Fungi > Ascomycota > Pichiomycetes > Serinales > Metschnikowiaceae > Danielia > Danielia reshetovae. The sequence continues at coordinate 323,283 of JAJMSL010000006.1, forward strand.
TTCAAGTTTGTTCAACATTTCTTGCACCAACGCAGATAATTCTTTTGGTTCCACGATTGAGAATGAAGTTGGGCTTCCATCTTCTGAGTATGATAGATCAATAGCAAGGATTTGCTTATATGACGAATATTCAGTCTAGCTCGGTTTGAACTTACGAGTGCTAGCCCGTATGAAGTTGATTGCTAATGTACAGATCTAAATGCTTGCTAAACTGGCTACGCTGAGCTCGTAGGTTCTTTCAACGCAAAGAACGCTATCGCTTCCCTGGCATTGGTGATTTCTCTTTGCAATGCACTAAGCTTGTCGAAATCCCACACTTCCAGCTCTTCAAGTTCGGTCAAATCGGCTCCTTCTCGTTGGAGCTGCTGAAAGTGCCGTCTGACGCCTTGTAGCCTGGAAACTTCCCTGGTGTCTCCGGCTTCTGTGCAGAGAATAAAACAGGTATTCCGTGGGAGGGCATCGTACACGTTTTGGAGACGGTTGCTCAAATTCTGAAGAAGCTTGTTTCTGGTTTCCTCGTCCAACTCTTCCGTTTTCCCGTCTTGCAAATCTGAATGTAGACACCCGGAGTATTTGTGAGGGACTCTGACCCGTCCAGTGTTGAACTCGAGCTCCTTAAATCGCAAGAGCATCACCGAGCTGTCGCTGGCTGCTTTCTCTGCAAATTCAACAATCTCATCGTCATTGGTAACGGAAATTCTTGTAATAGCCTCTTCGTCTCCGAGATCGACTCCATACGACTCTGGAAAGTAGTCTATAATGGCGTACTTCTTGTTGTCAGCTCCTTTGTCCTTAATCTTTTCAAAGATCGACGTTTCTCTGATCATTTTCCCGAAATCAGGGCCCTCCATCAATTTCATCTTCACCAAATCAAGACAGGCGTTCAGGTCTTCTACGGAGGAGTGGCCCTCGCCAGTTTGTTCTCCCTTCTGAATGTTTCTGCAAAGGTGCTTCTCTGATAGCCACTTCAATCCTGGTTTCAGTGGTGGTCCCCGGTGATGCTCGTATAAAAGAGCCGTGTCTATGATTCTGGGGTGCTTCACCTTCATGACGTTCAAGTCCGACTCCAAAGAGTGACCAATGAGAATGTCTGTATCGGAAACGGTTTCCATGATTTTGTTCTGGATGTCTTTGAGGGTTGCGGTGGCATTTTCCACGATTTCCGCGGTGATTCCAGAATATTTCGTTAAGTAGTCGGTCACCTCCTCGTCGGGCTTGACGTACGAATCAAAGACAACCTCATTCTGGAAGTTCACAATGGAAATTCGAGTCAACACTTTCCCTGATTTTGCCTCACAGAACTCACAATCCAATGCAAAAGTGTGAGACCCTTCGTGGTCGAACTTCCGCGTCTCCACCCACTCCGACTCGGACTCTGACGGATCGGATTCTGGATCAGATTCTGGGTCGGACAGCTCCTTCAAGCTGGAGTGGATCGGGTACCTGTTCTTTTTCATTTGCTCTCGTGTCAAAAGCAAATCGTAGAGAACAAGCTTGGTGTTTCTCAGTTCGTCAGCTCTCTTCTTTTTCTCTTGTTTGGTAAGAGGGAAGTTAATCAATGTCTGTAGGGGCAGGAAAAGCGTATCTTTGTGGCCTGGAGTCATCGTCAAGCACATCTTATCGAAAGTCTGATAAAAAAAACCCAAAACTCCCTCCTTCTTGTCCAAAGCAAGCACCAGCAAGTTCTTATCTTCCAAAACGCTAAAATCCTCTTTCACCAAGCCAGGCACAAAGCAAACCACCACGTTGTTCACGTTTCTGGTGTTGGAAATCAGCACCGTCTTCTTGATATTTTTCTCGATTTCGTCAGTGAGTGCCTCCAACATGAGCTGGCGAATCAGAGAAAAGGCAAGTGGCCTCGTGTCGCTGTAGACCAACGAAGGTGCCTCCATGGCCTTCTTTTTCCTCTTGTGTTCCTTGGGTTTCTTGGTCTGAACAGGAGGAAGCGCCTGGCCCGAGGATCTTCTTCTTTTCGCTCTTTCTTTGGGACCTTCCGCCATTTTTCCAAGAGAGTCGTTCTCAGGCTCCTCGAAGGAATTGAGTGACACCGCAGAGTCTCTTCTTTGGCCCATATCTGCGTGCAAAAGTTCTCTGACCTGGCCAATGAGAGATTCGCCATCCTTTGTGGAAATTGAAAGTCGAGCAGTGTTGCGGTACAACAGCTCATCGTTTTGCAGCCCCATTGTATTGTGGGGAGTTGAAGATTTTGTGTGGAAGAATTCGTTGATAGATGTCGGCTGTGTGCAGGACCTTAGACGGCTAGGAATACTAGAAGTCGGGCTTCCTATCTGTTTGGATGCTCTGGACCATATCCTGGTACGTTAGAAGCCTCTTCTCTGTACCTATTTCTGTCTTTTTGGGCTCTTCCAAGATTCCTCTGAGATAATCGTGCAACGCCAGTTTAGCCGAATCTGCAAACCCAGCAAAGTACTTATCGTAAAGATCGTTCAAGTCAGCAATCTCTCGTTCCGAAATCAATGGTCTGCTGGAGCTGCGAGGAATGGTTTTGGCCAAAACCTCGATTTTGCTCCACGAGTCCCATCCCAACGGGATCAACTGATGGAGAAAGAGGTCCCCTGTGACATTCACGCCGTGTGAGTCGTAGATGTGCAAGTTTTCGGAGCTCAATTCTTCCGAAAGCGATGAAATGAGAGCCCTGATCCCACTGCAGCTGTTAACAACGGAAGAAATCCCAGAAAAGGCAGCATAAACAGCCCCGTGCTTCAAAGCAACAAACCGTAGGATCTGCTGCAGGGCCACGCTTTCCTCTGACAAGTAGTGCAGTTCTGCCACCTCGGAAGTATCTCTCAAAATGAAAACCTCAAATCCCAACGGTAAATCGGCCTGTCCTGGCGGCAAAGTGTAGTGGAAGTTCGGAGCAGCCTCGTGGAACCCGTTTAGCACTTTTTTGTACTCGTTTGTGTAACTTTGAGTGGTCTGTTCGACCTGGAATTCCGAACTTTCCACACTTAGGGTCGCTAGTAGCTCCACAAGCACATCGATTTGCTCGTGGATTAGGAGCACGGTGACTCTGCCCGGGCCTTTTCGAAGCAAATCTGCCACGTACTGGCGAAAGAGCGGGATCCGGGAGCAGATGTAGATGTCAGTTGTGGGGTCGGAAATGTACTTAATGGAAGTTGAGTACGTCAGGTTTTTCAGCGCCGAAAGAACAAGAATGGTTTGTCTGGGCATTACGGAATGCTGGTAATTTGGTTCGTACTATGTTTAGGTGCCTTGTTGGGTGTTGAATGTATTTGAGAATATCGCGAATTGATATTGAGACTTGGTCTGGTTTGGATCCACTGATTCAGATGAAAACACAGAAATGCGAAAATTAGAGAAGACATTGGCGCCGAAACGAGCTTTTCTCAACTCAAAAATGCCTGTATAATTCTCCCACATCTCCAACTCGGCAGGTTGCCTGGGAGAAGCTGGATAGTTGTATAGACCCGTACATCCCATTTACCAAATCTAAACCCACAACTTCTTCTTCTCCAACGGAAAATGGCGGCAATCGGAAGCCGCAACAAGGGCTCTTCCGGAGGAGGCGATGAATTCTACACCCTGCTTCTAAAAGGCGAGGCGGACGTGCCTGACGACAAAGTGATCGACGATATTTTCACCGCAAGAAGCACCAAGCATCTTGATGACGCCGTCGACTACGAGGACATCGATGAATTGGCCGATGACGACGATTTGCCCGAGCTCGAGGAGCTGCTGAAACCCAGCGGGCCGGACGAATTGGACGAAATTTTCCACGACGAAGAAAACCAGCAAAACGACGCCAACAACGAGTTTGATGCGTTATTTGGAGGCGAAGACGACGCCGGCCATCTCATTGGAAAGAATCCGGACGCTCACCAGCAGCTTGTGGATGTAGATGACGGAATGGGCATTTTGGACCATCTCAATAATCAGCTAGGGTACGAAGACGACGGGCTCGACGACTTGGGGTTGGGTTTTGAGGAGGACACATTTCACGGCGATTACACGTCGTCCTCGCACAAACGGAAATCGCCGGCGTATTTGGAGGCCAAAAAACAGAAGCTCAGACGCATCGTCAGCCAGATGCAAGCCCGGCAGAAGTCGGGGGTGGCGAGATACTTCCCCGAATTCAAGCCAGACAAGTCCTACAATCACCACAATCTGGGATTGCCGGACCCGAAATACTACACGTATTTGCGGCCGTCCATTGCATACAAGTCCAATTTGAGGCCCTTGATTCCCATGAAACTCGCGTTGGATGTGGAGCCGGACCAGAAGAAGGCGTTCCGCTCCAAACGCAACATTCTCGGTGACGTGGTGCCCCGAGGTATCACCCACATTTCGCAAAAGGACCTTGATTTCATCGAGGATCTTGAATTGAATGGAGAACAAGTGGTCAGAGTCAACTTGCTCCCCTTTATGAAACTGGACGGCATCGAGAACGACAAGTTTTCTGACTTCAGCAAGGATTTGATTCTCGCGACCGCAGATTGGGACGACGACGCAGTTCTTAACGCCGGAGACTCCGACCACGAAGAACATCCCGACAAACGACAAATCAGCGAAAGGTTCATCGACGAGGACTTCGACTACGACGACGAAAACATCTTCAACGGCCAGATAGCACCCGACAAGTTCGAGTTGAACATGAATGACCCGCACCTTCTCTTTGTTCCCGACAAGAAGAGGCAGGAAAATGCAAGGTCAAAGGCATTCATCCCCTCAGACCCCAAGCTCTTGCAGTTGAAGTACAACGTCTCCAACGACAAGCAGTACGAGGTGTTGAACTACAACACCAAGGTTAGAAGCCAGTTGAGTAACTTGAACATCGAGCACTCCATTCCCGCGTTGCGTCTTCAGACTCCGTACTACAAGATCAGATTGTCCGCGGACGAGTCCAGAGCCTTCCACAGAGCCAAGTTCCAGGTAAGGCAGGGTTCTTTGATCTGCTTCTCCAAGCTCAAGGTGCGCAAGAAGAAAAAGGACCGTGGAAAGACTCCCCAGGAGATTTTCAGGCGGTCAGCCGACTTGACGTCAGCCGACTCGGGGTCGATTATTGCCATGGAGTACTCCGAAGAATACCCTAGCATCTTGTCCAACTTCGGCATGGGAAGCAAGTTGATCAACTACTACAGAAAGGAAACCGAAGACGACAACTCGCGTCCTAAAGCACCCGTTGGTGAGACACACGTTTTGGGTGTGGAGGACCGGTCCCCCTTTTGGAACTTCGGGCATGTGGCCAAGGGTGATTTTGTTCCAACACTTTACAACAACATGATCAGAGCTCCGATCTTCAAGCACGAACCAAAGTCCACTGATTTCCTTTTGATCCGGTCGCAGGGGGCTGGCAGCCACCAGCGTCACTTCTTGAGGCCGATCAATCACTTGTTTGCAGTTGGTAACATCTTTCCTGCTGTGGAAGTGCCAGCTCCACATTCCAGAAAAGTCACAAATACGTCCAAGAACAGGTTGAAGATGATCGTCTTCCGTACCATGAACCGGAACGGAACTGCTCGTCTTTCTGTGAAAGACATTTCTCTGCATTTCCCCGACCAGAACGACATGCAAAATCGTCAAAGGTTGAAGGAATTCATGGAGTATCAAAGACAAGGTGACGACCAGGGTTTCTGGAAGATCAGAAACGGCGAGGCCGTTCCTACAGAAGACGAAATCAAAGCCATGATCAATCCAGAAGATGTGGCGTTGTTGGACTCAATGCAACACGGCCAACAGGTTTTGGACGATATTGACACTTTGTACAACGATGACTCTAAGAAATACGAGCTCAAGAAGGAGAAGAAGGAAAGGGAGCGGGAAAAGGAAAGGGAAAAAGAGGATGCTGAAAATGAGGAGAAAGAGAAGCACAAAGATGGTGAGAGGAAGAGAAGAGACAAGGAGGTGGACATTGACGAAACCATCGATGAGGGGCTTACCCCATGGAGTTCCTCCAGGAGTTTCATGATTTCCAACCAGACCAAAGCAATGCTTCAATTGAATGGTGAAGGAGATCCTTCCGGTATTGGTCTTGGGTTCTCTTTGTTGAGAGCAACGCAGAAGCACGGCTTCAGACCTCTCATTCCTCCCCCAAAGGAGTCTGTTCCCAAGAATACAACTGCGTCGTATCAACAACGACTTTACGAAACTGAAATTTCCCGAATCTGGTACGCCCAAAGAAGTTCTTTGACTGTGGACAACCGTGGAGGACATTCGCTCAACGACATTTATAGAGAGTACGAGCCTATCGACCACATGGACTACTTGAAAAGCAAGATCAAGAAGGATAAGGAGGACAAGATCAAGGCTGAGGGCCAGCAAAGCGCAAAGCAAAACGTCTTGAAAATCACGAGACTTGTCCGAGACGAAAACAACATTGTTCAGCGGAGAGTGGAACACGTTACGGATCCACGTTTGATCAAAGCGTACATCAAACGTAAGAAGCAAATCGAAGGTGACAAGATGTCCATGGTTGACGTGAACGAAATCCTCCCAACGAACGACGCAGAAATGAACAAGATTCGTCGGAGAGCTTTGGAAGAGAAGATTGCGAACTTGCAAAAGAGAGCCAAGCTCAGCAAAGGCCGCAAACCACACAAAGACCCATTACACCTTGCCGCGGCCGCTGGTGGCACCATAATCGATGCCAACACGGTTTTGTTGCCTGATGGCTCGTTTGCGTTTGGAGGAAAAGGTATCGGAAAAGGAAAGAGTAAGACCAGAAGATGTGCGTCGTGTGGAGCCTTCGGACACATCAGAACAAACAAGTCGTGCCCGTTGTACACGCATACGAAGGGAGGAACTGTTCAAATTCCACAGGAACAGAAGGATATTTTGTTAGCAGCCTTGAAGGACTCCAAAGACGGCACTCCCGGAGCACCGGTTGCAACACCACAGCAATTACCGCCTCCACAATAGCACAAATATATTAACGACAGGATGTCCCCGTTAAGGATTCTAAAAATCTACAGACGACTATCCGAAGAATCAGCAACAGAATCTGTAGATGCGGTACCAAACCGGCTTGGAACGCATGATAGATTTTTCGTTGGCGATCTCCTGTTTCAACAATTCGATGTCGATGTCTCTTCTTCCGGTGTCCAAGTCGATGTCCTCCAACTTGACCATCCAGGTGCCCAAGGTTTTGGTAGCGATCTTGAATCCCAACCAGAGCACAAGGATCAAAGGCAAAGAAAGACAATTTTGCCAGAACTGGATGTTGCTGGCAGCACCCTCAGCCCAAATTGGCCAGATGGAAATCCAGATCTCTCCGACCACAATCAAAGCCAAAATGACACCTCCGGAAATCGAGCCCCAGATACCCATGGGAGAAACGAAAGCAACTTCGTCAAGAGATCTGCCCTGCGCGGACAAGGCCCATCTGAATCTCACGTGGGTGAAGCAGATAGCTCCCCAGGTGAAGAACGCAGCCAACGAGCACACAGAAAAGAACCACGTGAACACGGCGGCCTGGTTTGCACTGGAGACCAAGAATCCCAACAACCCGAAGGCATTTGTGAACATAATGGCCACAAGAGGTCTTCCAGCTCTGTCGATATACGCAAACGGCTTAGGAATCAAGCCTTGGACGGCCAAAGAAGCCAACGTTCTCGAGCACCCGTACACGGACGAGTTACCCACGGAAACCACCGCAATCAAAATCACGGCGTTCATGATGTCGGGAAGAACCCTGATGCCACCATTGTTGATCGCAATAACGAACGGAGACGCGGTGATGTCCTCCGAAGAAGTGCCATTGAGCAATCTCTCGTCCGTGAAAGGAACCAAGCAACCGATAATCACAGCCGTCAAGAGGTAGAAAATGGTGATTCTCCAGAACACCTGCTTGGTGGCTCTGGGCAAGGACTTTCTGGGGTTGGCCGTTTCGGACGCAGCCAAGGCCACGAGCTCCACACCTCCAAAAGAGAACGCAGCAGAAATGAAACAGGAACACACACCCTTGAAGCCGTGGTTGAACGCTCCGGGGTCGCGCCAGTAGCGGCCTCCGATGAAGCCCTGGTCCCCGACACCAAGGATGATACAAAGTCCCAAGATAACAAAGCCGATGACTGCGATTACCTTGATGATGGAAAGAACGAACTCGACCTCACCGTAACCCTTGACACCGAACAAGTTGATGGAAACGATCACCACATAGAAGACTGCGACCCACACCAGCGGGTTGACGGCGGTGGTCCAGTATTGCATCGTGATCGAGCAGGCGATTAATTCCGACGGGAACGAGATCAACCACGACAAGGCGTACAACAAGCCCAAGGTGAAACCCCACGAAGGGTCGACGAAACGGGAGAAGAAGGCGTTGAAAGATCCGGAAACAGGAAACTGCACCGACATCTCTCCAAGTGCCATCACCACAGCGAACAAAGAGTAACCAACCAAGATGTACGAGATAAGCACACCGGCGGGACCACCCATGGACAAGGCGTACCCGGAACCAATGAAAAGTCCGGTACCAATGGAACCTCCAATTGCAATCATCTGCAAATGTCTGGCCCGCAACCGTCTGGCCAAGGGATGTCTGGCAGTAGCATATATGGACTTTTCCATCTCCGTCATCTGCGAGGTGTCGATGCCGTCGTCCTCCAAGTTGATGGGCTTGAACGAGTCGAAGAAACGGACGAAGGCATTTTCCTTCGGGTGAGCAGAGGAGTGGTAAGAGTTCGAGTAGGTAGAGGAGTGGTCCGAGTACTCCTCGGTGTTGTCCGCGGCCGGCGAAGGGACCTTTTCAGCGTCGAGTTTGCTCATAGAAACGCTAATGGAGGAGGAAAAGGTGTTCACTTATCCAAGCCCGTCGTCAAAAACCGCTGCAATGATGTGCATGTCAGATGCACGAGGCACCGATAACACGCAGTTGTTTATGGTAGTGTGCAGTAGGTGATGCCACTGTGGCTGGATTGGGAGCAAATCCACACAGTGATAGGTCGGCTTCTGCTGACTCTGCGCAGGATAAGTTGGTCTGGACCGCCAGAATTCAGCGGTGTTGCAGGTGTTGCCCAAATGTCGTGATCCCAGGGGTCAAGCAGACGTTTCGAAGCCATTGTGGCCAGTCGTGGACGGAATGTTGGTGGGCCGAGGTGGAACAATTGCTTTTGAGCCCGCTCCTTGGCACGGCTTAAGGTCTCGTGCCGCATGCCACAGGGTTTCTTCCAGCCAACACGAGAGTAGACCCTGGCTTTCTCGGTTAAAGTCATGCCCTGACGAAAGGTGAAGTAATCGGTGAAGCAATCGATCAATTAATGTTACTGGTAGTGCGGACTGCACTCGCTTAAAATGTATCAAACAAGAATACGGACTGCACGCGCGTAAACGCACGCGTGTAACCGGAATGAATATACGAGCTTACGAACCTCATCGAAAAACATTCGCCCAGAGAAGGGCCCAGGAAGGTGAAACAAGCCCAGAGAACGTGAAACAAGCCCAGAGAACGTGAAACAAGTCCGGAGAACGTGAAACAAGCCCTGAGATGAATTGTCCTTGGGAAAGTGTTCTATCCTCTACCAGGGATCCCCTCTTTTTGCCTTAGATTTTTGTGGTCTCGGCAAATTAGAAAGTTTTCAGCCTCGCGATGTCGGAGTAACATCGCCGCACGCATCTCAAATTGGCTGCTGGTATCAAGGAACAATGCACGCATGGAAGATATTGAGCTGAAGAGCACTTCCGATGAGAAGGTGAATCTAATTTCAGTACAAGCGGTCCTCTTGCGGGGTGGCTCTGATTTGTAGATTTTGGCGGCTTCCCCTTTCGATTGGAACGGCTGGGCAGTCTTTTAGGCACGAGTTGAATTCCACTGAAATTTTCAACCTGTCTGATCACGGGAAACGAAGCCATTCTGCACGGCATTGCCTCTGAAATTATTGCGTTCGCATGGCCCTGAACAACGCTGGCAGGAAACATTCGATGTGAAATCTAATCTTCCAAATGTGAATACTTCTTCCAAATGCGACCGGTGAGCCTCGCTTGTATGGGAACTTCACAACTGCAGCTATCTTCGCCTGAAAAGACGCTGAATTCGCTGAAAACAGCAATGCGCAGAAACTCACTGGTTTCTCATTCGGTCGTCGCTACATCGATGCTTCTCCGAATAAATCAATTAATATATAGTTATGAATGGTGCATGATCTTCACGTCTTCGTAGGCCTTGTCGGACTTCACGAAGATTTTCTTAAATGACGACTGTTTGTAGTATGTTTGCGACATGTAGTACACTCCGCAGCCGTACAAAAAGCCACCAAGCAAAAGCGAGTTTCTGGGAGCCAACATGATTTAGAATGGGTTGTGGTAGAATATGTGTGAGTGGTGTGAGTAGTGTGAATAGTGGTACGCCAGGAACTATTTCCTTCTGCTTTTATACTTTGGCCATTAAGAAATCAGGTAATATTCCCCGCGAAAATTGTCACTCGATTCCTGATAACACCACTTTTTGTGTGACCACATTTCGTTGCCCAGTGGGCCGACAGACACTGAAAAAAAACAACCCAGGACAATCTAGGCGGGCGGTCTACACCAGCCAGCTCTTCCAGGGACCTAGTTAGGGGTTCCAGCTGTGCTGGGTGCAAATCGCGAATCGTGCGAATGGGCTGGGTGCAAATCGTGCGGACCCTGGAAAAATGTCGCGAAATCGAGCCACTATTTCCAACATCGCCCCACCTGAGCGGGATTTAGACACCTCGTAAGTTTCAGTTTGTTCGAAGAGGACTGATTTGCAACTGTTGGGGAAATTTGCTCGGAATAGTACTCCGGCTGCAAAATAAGTAGCCGTACACCCACAAGGCATTTCGGTCCTCTGTTCCTCTTCTCCGAGTCCCTTCTTCTCTGAACTTCTTCTCTCTGTTCTTCTCTGATCTTTTTCTCTCCATCTCTCCGAGAATCTCTCCAGATACCTTCTAGTATGTCCTCACTCCTTCGCTGGCGGGAAGAACCGGGAGAAATTGGCCAACGATAACCATCGGTAAATCAAAGAGATCTCGTTTCACCGTCCACACGGAGCAGAACTCAATGAAGTCGCTGTCTCCGATCCCCGTATTTGTTCGTGCGATGCTCCGGGAATCTCCCGAAGGCTTTTTTATTAGTTTGCACTTTGTGATGATCGTCAGGTGCAAGTTGCCCACGGCCACGGACTTGAAGAGCCGGAAGTACTCCACGATGGACTCGTCGTCGTACATCAACTCCATGATAAACGTTCTCTGCGACAAAATGTCAGAAAGCCTGAGTCCGAGCAAATTCACCAAGTCGTTGGACATGGAAACGATCTCGCCGGTTCGACGCCAGATGACCGTCGGCGACGCATTCAACCGCGAGAGATTCTCGTAGTCGAGAAGGCACCGTTGGAACGACATCTCCAAAAACTGAAAGTCGAACGGCTTGAAGAGCGACTTGTGTGCGCTGATGAACGTGGGTCGGTACGACGCAATTAACTTCAAGATGATGAGCAAGTTGGTGCGCTTGCGTGCGCTCTCCTCCAGGGAAAGGCAGTTGTCTTGGAACGAAAACCTCTTTTTCAAAAAGAACGTGAGCGAGTGGTACGACAGAGGGTAGTCGAAGTTGATGATGCGGTTGGAGTAGATGTCCTGGACCGTCTGGTAAATGTGGTGGGATATGAGCGGCGACACGTACTGTGGTTTGTCTGTTTGCGAGAAGTCGAACGTGAAATCTTGCGATCGGGTGTCGTCTTCTCTGTTGTGGCCCACCGCAATGAAGGGCCGCGAGTCGATTTCCGAGAGAAAGTTCGGCGATATCATCGGGGGAGGAGCGGCGTTTTCGTACGACGACGGCGAGCTGGGTTTGGAGATGATGTCTCCCAACATCATGTACTCTTGGTTGAGAAAGTTGGAGTTGAAGTTGGTGGTTGCGTTGGTCAGAGGCGTGGAGTTGGCGGACTCCTTGAGTTGTTCGTGAAAGCTGGCCACGCTGTGGGAAGGCTCCATTTCGATCTTAGCCAAGTTTTCCATCTCGTAGCTGGGCATCTCCTGCTTCATTTCGAGGTAATTGTCCGGAGCCGCCGATTCGCTGGACTCGGACTCGCCGCCTGCTCCGCCGGGTGCCATGTACTTTGCTCGTTTGCGCACGACGTCCTGGCATTCGTGGGCGAGGTTTCGTTTCTGGCAATTTTGGCACGGCCTGGTGTTGGAACATTGGAGGTGCTTGGAGTGGCAAAAGGTGCACGCACGCAGCGCAGGTCGCCTGCCTTTTTTTTCCTGTGGAGTTAGCCGCTTGGTCATATGCGCTAACTGGGGTTTCCAGAATGCAGAAGTTGTCTGTTTTAAGGTGGACATAAATCTGGGGTATCCCGGAATATGCCGGAAAGCGATGCCCCCGGGGAAAAAGAAGGCCCGGCGCGACCGGAAGCGTGTACAAGCGGGCACATAGTGCCTAGTGCTTGGCCGTCGGGTTGAAATAGGTGGGGCGGTGAAGGTGGGGTCCTATAGGTTCGTCCCCGGTCATGTTTGCAACGGAATTTAGGGCCTACCGATTGTCTTTTTTTTTCAACGGTATTTGTTGATGTCGGTGCGGCGTGAGTTTTGACGCGGCGATTGGGAAAAAGGTGGGGTCTTGCGGTTTATGTCGTTGTGGCAACCTTTTTGTGCGACATTTTTGGCGCGACCGTTTCAGAGCGACCGTTATTGCCCGGTCCTAGATCTCGTTTGGCTGCGTATGATTGTTCTATTGCCATTTCCGTTTGTTTTGCTGGTCTATTCCTGGGACCTACTTTCGTGAATGCATAATAGGTAAAAGTTGCCTATTCGGAACAAGTTAAGAGCAAATGCATAGGCAATGCAACGGAGAATACAAAGGGAAGAGGCAGTAAGGAATTTTTCTAAGACACATTTGCCTCCTGTAGTTTCCAAGCCAAACTCCAGATTATTTCGAATCTTCCCTCCCATGCAGTCGCTCTTACAGACGAATCAAGATTTCTGTCGTAGTGTGTATCAAGAGTTTTGAAGATCAAAGGACCGATTTTTTCTTGTCTCTATTCTCCAGATATGATTTTAAATACATCAAAAGTTTGTTTGATTGAACTCCTGGTATTTTTTAACTGTCACTAAAATTAATGTATTTTATTTTTTCCTTATGCATTCCTGTGCAAAAGTACAAACTTTTCAAGATTTCAGAAAATACCAATCAGCTTAAATCGAATTAACTTTGGCTGTAGCTTCTAACTCCTGCTTCCACGCAAGACGAAAGTTGGTGTGCTTTATTTGGACCAATAAAATCGATTCCGACTGAAAGATTGACTAAAGTGATACAAGTGACATTATCCATGGATTTCAAATCTCTATTACGTTTGGGTATACGTGTAATGATAAACGCTGAGACTTCGACCACCACATGTTCCCCGCATTGCAGACGCATCTGGCCCGATCAATAAAGCTCATGTTCATGAATCTCTCTGAGACATCTTAACACATTAGTTGCACTGCAAATTTCCATTATTCTTCGTGATAACTGCAATGAAGGCATCAGATATTGTCTTTTTCTCAGCAGTGGTTCCGCAATCGCCGCCCGAAGCCCAGTACCTTCAGTATAAACCAAAGTGGTGTCTAATCTTTCAACACGGTAGAGAAGAAGTGCTGGTTTTGTAAGCGATTTTCCACAAATCAACTAATCCGTCCCAGACATCGTTGACTTATACACCTGCTCCCAAAGCCGATGTTGCACATGCGTGGCATTTTTTTTCACGACGCTAGCAGAATCAGAGAAAGCATGATCCAACTTGTAGTTTAACTTGGACTCATTGTCGTCCCTGGCGTACCTTGGGAATGAGTTTCAATTTACGGATTTGCAGAACTTCTTGATCGGCTCTCGTAACCAATTTACGACAATAGAATTCCAGGTCATTTAGTCATTATTGGGAAATGTTCCCAAGAACACTGGACTTCCCTTAGTGCTTCTGGCCAGTTCTACGGTGCCTAGTGGTCACTCATCGATCAGTTACAGTTGGCCCGTCTCACCACTATTGTCTCCAAGAATGAAAGTCCATTAGCTTGACTTGTCACGTTGAAAGACATCAAACTCGAAGTTTCCTTGCCTCAATCTCGCATCGCCTGCATATTTCAGCAAATTCCAGGACGGTATATACGCATGAGAAGCTTCATAACCACTTCCCCAGATAAAGCCTCCTTCATGCATTTTTACCTAGCTGGGCATAAACGGGGTAGAATATTACGGCCTCCGAATTCAGGCGGTCCAAGATCCCATTGTGCCCAAATCGATCCTCAAAGTGTGCAAAAGAATAGTCTTGGCTTCGGGCTGTTTCAGGATGTTGTTCTGAAAACTTGCCTTCCCTGAGAAGCGAGCACCAATGTCGATTTCACAATATTCGCATCCACAAATTACCCAGGTGCTTCATAACAGGTCGCGCGGCGTATGGGAGTTGTGATCCCTGGGGTGAACCTGGGGTTCAAGGGGTCACGTGCATAAAGTGGAAAGACACTATTACCGCATTAGGCAATTTTTGTGATTGCGTTTCTTCCCTTTTCAGCAAACACCTTCAATAACTTGTCTTCTTTCAGTAACGAATATGAAGAACACCGCCGTATTACGCATTCCGCCCAGCTTTAGCCTCTTTGCCCACACCTTATAAATATGGTTCCCCCGGCTCCAGCTACCTGAGGTTTCTGTTTTGCATCGTTCACCATGAGGTTCTTCTTCTTACCTCTCTTTGCGCTACTCTCATTGCTAACCTTCACAAATGCTTTGCCTGTTGGGTTGCAGGCTCTAACTCCCAGGCAAGAGTTTCAGGTTCGTAAGGTGGAACAAGAGTTCACTCCTGCTCCACCTTCGGCTTTTGAAAAGAGAGACATTGTTTTGCTTACACAATTCATGACGTTATTGAACACCACGGGCCAAGGTGTTTCTCTCACTAAGGCCGCCATTCTGGTCTCGCTCACGCAGCAGCAAATCATAAAGTTCATTGCCAACTTGGTCGAAACCAAGAACTTGACCTACTTGTTGCAAGTCGCAGACCTGTCAGGCTTGGGCTTGGACCTTGTTCTTTTGATCTTGACGCACTACGAGACCATTCCTGGCCTCACTGCTATCGTCAAGTTGTACAAGACGGGCATTAGCTCAAACAGCACTTCTTGTACGACTTCTTCGTCTTCCGGGGGTATCATTGGCTCGATTCTCGGCGGAATTGGTTCTCTTTTCGGAGTGGGTTCGAGTTCCAGTTCCGGCACTTGCACCAGTTCCACCCTCTCTTCTACCACTGCAACCTCTTCTGGTACCGGAACGGCCACTTCGACCTCCACTTCGACTTCTACGCTGTCTTCCGGAGGCATTATTGGCTCGATTCTTGGAGGAGTGGGTTCGCTTTTTGGAATTTCTCCGGGCTCCACCACCACTTCAACTGCAACCTCTTCTGGTACCGGAACGGCCACTTCGACCTCCGCTTCGACCTCCACTGCGACTTCTACGCTGTCTTCCGGAGGCATTATTGGCTCGATTCTTGGAGGAGTGGGTTCGCTTTTTGGACTTTCTCTGGGCTCCACCACCTCTTCAACTACGACCAGAGCTGCCACCACCGCCACTGCTGCCACTAACGCCGCTGCTGCTGCTTCTGGAACCACCACTACCGGTGTTCCCGCCGGAGTTCCCACCACCGGAGTTACAACCGGAGTTACCACTACCGCTACCACTACACCTGGTGCCGCTACTACACCTGCTACAACCACAACGAGGGCCACTTCCTCCACCAGGACCACTTCGGCCGCTGCAACCACCACCACATCTTCTGTTATCGGAAGTGTAATCGGTGGAATCGGCAGTATTGTGGGCAGCATCTTCCAGCGTGAGGACCTCGAGGACCTCCTCAACAACGAGGAGTTCCATACGTACCTCCAGGAAAACAACATCGACTTGTCTGAGTTCATCGCCATGATGCTCAAGCGTGCCGAGGAAGACGAAACTCTGATCTCCAAACGTGACATCTTCGACACCGTGTACCAGCAGATCATCAATCTTATTGGTACCAACTCCAACGTTGAGGAGATCGCCAGCTCGTTGGAAAAGTCGGGTCTTGCTATCAACGTGGTGTACAACGCCTTGATTGACTCCGGCTTCTACAACTTCGACGTCAACTTGATCAGATACCTTGTGCAGAACAACATCATCACGTTCTCGTCGTTGCTCAATGCCCTTTGGGCGTCGGGCATTATCTTCTCCATTGCTGGCGACATTATTGGCAACAGCGCCTACCTCAAGCTCACCATCAACTTTGTCATTGCCATCTTCACCGGAGGCGTGGGTGTGATTGCATTGATTGAGGCACTTATCTCTTAAAATTCCTTTCATTCTCATGTCTACGTATAATATACCTTTATGTCCGAAGTCGTTGTATTCAGATATCTTCTCCTCTCTCGTGTCTCTACACTTTGTCCAATGACTCGCATCTTTTTCTCTCTCCACTCTCGTGTCTATACACTGTGTCCAATGACTCTAGCATACTTCGTGAAGATGGACTCAACTGGCGTGCTACAATTGTGGTACGGCTGCTCCGTCTCCCCTCATATCTGAACCTCCAGCCCAAACAACTTTCCCGTTCTTAGACTCATTCTTGATACATTGGGCTCTTCCAAACACTTCTCTGCTGAAGCCACGTTTGATGTCAACAACATGGCCCATTTCTTGGAGCTCCTTGGCCACATCCTCCAGGATTCCTTCTTCCAACCTGGCAATCGTGGCTGGCGTAGACACAGGGCCGTGTGAGCCCTTTCCCACGTCCAAGTGCCTGTGTTCTTCGTTGGGTTCCAAGCAGATTCGAGGAGCATCCAATGCCTCCTGTGGGTTGAACCCGAAAAGCACCATGTTCAAGAAAATCTGAACATGAGACTGGGGCTGGGCCCACCCACCCATACATGCAACAGAGGCGTACAACTTGCCTGAGGATTCGGTGATAAGAGACGGAATGATGGTGTGGTACGGCCGTTTACCTCCTTCCAAGGAGTTGATAGCGCCAGGCGTGAGGTTGAAATTGGCTCCTCTGCTCTGCAAGGCAAAGCCATATTTGTCGGGAATAATGCAGGACCCAAAAGGTGTGAACACCGAGTTGATGAACGAACAAGCGTTTCCGGCCTTGTCTGTCACCGAGAAGTAGACGGTGTCACTCTTGTACATCTCGTCTGGAACGGCGTTGATGTCGTCTCTGGTCAAAACACTGTCTTTCCTGATGAGTCTTGATCTCTCGGCCAAATAGCCTTCACTGAGGGCTTTCTGCACGTCAATTTCAGGGTGGAACTCCAAATCGGCCACAAAGTCCTCGGAGTCGAAAAAGGCAAGCTTGAGAGACTCGATCACCAAGTGCAAGTACTCGGCTGAATTGTGTTCTAACTTGGCCAAGTCGATTTCCTTTCTCTTAGCAAGCTGCTTGATGTAGCCCAAAGCCAACAACGCAACTATTCCCTGGCCGCTTGGTGGGATTTCCCAAAGATGCTTACCGTTGAACTCCATGGAAATAGGATCCACTCTTTGCGAAGTGTGGGTTGCCAAGTCCTCCAACTCTAGAACCCCGCCCTTCTCCTGGACCTTGGCTACGATTTTCTCGGCCACGTCGCCCTTGTAGAACCCGTCCTTCCCCTCCTTTACAACCTTCCGAAGGAGACTGGCCAAGGGCTTATTGGTGAAAATCTGCCCTGGCTCACAGAACGAGCCGTCTGCGTTCAAGAACTCGTTTGCGTTGTCTCCGCTGTTTCTAATCAACTTCTTCAGCGTGTTTTTCCACATGTGGGCGGAGATTTCCGACACAGCAAAGCCATTTTCAGCCAACTCGATCGCTGGTGCAAAGATCTCCTCCAACGACACGTTTCCCGACCCCCACATCTCGATCGAGTCGAGCCACCCAGCCACAGCTCCGGGAACGGTGATTGCATGCACACTAGTGACTGGAATCCTAGCTCCAGTTACGTCAGACTGGCGTACTATATCTATAGAGAGTTTTTGAGGCGACTTGCCGTTTCCGCTCAAGCCGTGCACTTTTTGTGTTTTGTGGTCGTGGTACAACACAAAACAGTCTCCTCCCACGCCAGTAGACGCTGGTTCAGTGACACACAAGGCGGCAGAAACCGCTACAGCCGCATCCACGCAATTTCCCGATTTCTCGAGAATTCTGATTCCGGCTGCATTAGCCAATGGCTGTGAAGAAGCCACCATACCTTTGGTGGAGTACACCACCGAGCGTCTTGAATTGAAGCGATTGAACATGATTGGGGTCGGAAAAAACTGGGGTCGGAAAAAGCTGGGGTCGATTTGTGGAGGCATGTCATATACGAATAGGTCACGTGAGAGGATATTGTGGGGGATGTGATTCGTTCGGCTTTTTTGAGTTGCGGGGGAGTTGATAAATTGCTTGCCTCATTTGAGCTCCATCATTTTGGATGGAGAAAAACACTTGAGTATGTTTGAAATTCGGCTCTAATTGACTCACTTAAGTTTGAGAATATCTATTTCGAATTTTCACGTGTCAAAGAGTTTTTCATCTTGTGAGATAATTCACTTTTGCGAAGAAAATTCGTTTAGCCAAAAGTTGTGAAATAAATAGAATCAAGCAAATCGCCAGAAAGAGGTGAACACGCGCAATCAATACCTTACTCGAGGAGGAATACTTGGTAAAGGGATGAAATCTCACGAGTATACAAAATTCCATCTGAGCCCTGATTGATGAAGAATTTCTCTTCTGGAAGTGTCTTGACTTACGTCGGCTAACCGCTTTCAACAAAACTGACTACTCCAAGTGAGTTACAGCCGAGGTCTTGATCCATAGAATTTGAACTACTCGCCCTGAGATGCGGATTTCTTGTGGAACCGTTCCTCCGGCAAAACTAGATCGACGCATTTGCCTTGACAACGGAAAACGCGGAATGTGAATCAAGAAAGCCGAACAACCGCGGCCATGGCAATATCGGGAATTGCAGAAAGTGCTTCTAGTCTAACGATATGTGCGACGTGTGTCGGATTTAAAAATACAGTATAAAATGACGCCGCATCAAAAACCGAAGTTCGGATTTCAGAGCGATTTTTTAGATAAAATCATGCACTGATCAAAAAGATAAAAAATCTTGGTATGCATGAATATGCACATACGCGAGTGCATTTGCAGCACTTTGTTTCCTGCTGCACGCATGCGGCCTGCACAATTGAGGTGGGAATTGCTCCCTATTGACTAGTTTTTGGGTGGTGTACATGGTTTCTGCAAAGCTCTCTCAGCCAGTCATTAGCTGCAAAAAATACATTCGTTCGGCTTTTGTTTCTTCTCTATAAGAACCTCATATCCTTCACCACTCCATGTAGTTACAGACTTTAAACAATGATATTCTCCAATTATCTTACACTCGTTTTATCAGTGGCATATGCCGCCGCTGCCAGTTCGTCGGAGTCATCTTCCCCAGCGATAACCTCTTCTTCTACGACTTCTAGCACAACTACCACTCGCTTGGCTAGAACTGCAACTATCAATGGATTCGCTGACCCAATCTACGACAGATTACCAACCTGTGCCAAGGGATGCGTGGCTCAATCTCCTGGAGTTTGTCCATACTGGGAACCTGGATGTCTTTGTGTGATCTATACCTTCGGAACTTCGGTTGTCGACTGTTGGGTTCAAAACTGTGATGGGTGCGAAATCGTTGAAGCACTCTCTTTGGCCACATCTGTCTGTAACTCTATTGGTGCTTCCTCGTTCGTTTACGCAGCTACTGGCTCCGCTGCAGTCTCTTCCTTGACTGCTACCGCTGTATGTTCTTCGACCACAGTTGTTTCCACATCTGAGGAGTCTTCTGAGGCTACTTCCACTATCGCTGCTTCGTCTAGTGAAATCACCACTGGTACTTCCTCTTCCCCAGCTATTACCTCTAGTGCTTCTTCCACTGGCACCACTTCCACCTCCACCACAACTAATATCAGAACTGCCACTGTCAATGGTTTGGCTGACAGGATACACGACGTCTTGCCAACTTGTGCTCAAGACTGTATGGCGCAAACTGTTGGTATCTGTCCATACTGGGACACTGGCTGTCTCTGTGTAATTTCCAGCTTCGGTTCCTTGGTTGTCAACTGTTGGATTGAGAGTTGTGAGAGCTGTGAGATTGCTTCTGCTTTGTCTGTTGCCTCCGGTGCATGTGACGCTGCTTCTGCGTTCACCTTTGCTTTTGCGGAATCTCTTTCCACCACCTTGTCTTCCTTGACATCCAACTGTGCTGCAGCCACTTCTACTGCTTCCACTGCTTCTACTGCTTCTGCCACCTCTACGGCTTCTACGGCTTCTACTACTTCTGCTTCTACTGCTTCTACTAATTCTGCTTCTGCTTCTGGAGTATCTTCTTCTTCTGCTTCTGGGGTATCTTCTTCTGCTTCTGGGGTATCTTCTTCTGCTTCTGGGGTATCTTCTTCTGCTTCTGAGGTATCTGCTTCTACTGCTTCTGAGGTATCTGCATCTTCTGGTGCTCCCTCTGTTGATGCTACGGAGTACACTTCAACTTACACGACTACCAACTCCGATGGTTCTGTTCTGACAGGCACTGGTGTCGTTATCGTGACTACCGACTCTGCTGGAAACTTGCACACCTCTACGTCCGCGGTGACCGCATCTGACGCTTCCACAACCTTGATTGACGATGTGACTACTTACGTTACTGATGGTACCACTACCACCGTTACCGTCTGCAAAAAATGTAAGGAAGCCACAACTTCTTTGACCACCTACACCACCGTTATTGAGGGTACCACTAAGACTGTGACAGCTGAGTGTACCACTTCTGCAAAGCTCACGACCTACACCAGTGTTATCGATAATGTGACTGTGACTGTGACTACCGAGTGCGACACAACTGCCACTTCTGCTGCTGAGAAGGGCCACTCGACTACTACTCTTACCACGTACACCACTGTTGTGAATGGCAAGGCTACAACTGTCACCACCGCCGCCCCTGAAACAACAGCTTCTGCCACTGCTAAGGAAACTGACGATACCACCATTCTCACCACTTACACTAGTGTCGTTAAAGGTGAGACAATTGTTGTCACCACTGCTGCAACTGCTGAGAAGGACACCGCTGTAACTCTTACCACCTATACTACCTCGGTGAACGGTGAGAGCAGTGTTGTCACCACCGTGGCTACTGGTTCCGCTACCGTTGCTGCTTCTGCCGTTGCGTCCGTTGAGGTGGCCAACAACGCCGGTGCTACTGCTCCAGCTACCTTGATGATGGGTCTTGCCATTATTATGGCAGGTGTTCTTGTCAACTAAGCCTATAAGCTCGAAATCTTATTTAGAATACACTCGATGATTGCATTGCCTTCTTGATCAGGTGTATGATCATACCCAACTGCGAAGTGAAACCGAATATTTTGTGC
This sequence comes from Danielia reshetovae, assembly GCA_030558395.1. Classification (NCBI taxonomy): domain Eukaryota; kingdom Fungi; phylum Ascomycota; class Pichiomycetes; order Serinales; family Metschnikowiaceae; genus Danielia; species Danielia reshetovae. The sequence continues at coordinate 344,625 of JAJMSL010000006.1, forward strand.
AATGCGGGATCTCTTTAGAAAATTTCGGTATTCATGGCCGATATGTCCAAAGACAACAGGCAATTTCAGGTTCGCCAAGAATTCCAGATGCATAAACAAAAAAAAGCCCCACGCATAATTGAGGTACTTGCATGTTAACGCCTCCCCATATGCAGCTATGTCGTATGGTATGTCGAATCCTGGCTGCCTTGGTCTATGCCATGGAATAACATTTTTGAAGACTTCCACCTACAGCCATCCCAAATATCGAAAATTTTGAATCCCAATCATAAATACCCATGAATTTGAATTCTTGGCCGTTAACCAAAGGACTCCGTGTAGCAATAAACATCAGGTGCTCCGTCGATCCACTTATTCTTTTCGCATTGCGTCTTGATTTCTCCATTGAATGCATTCGGCCCACATCCGAGACATGCCAAGGATTTTCTGAATTCTTGGCAACTTACAAATTTGGCAGCTTGGTTGATGATAGTTGCGAAGTCTGGCCGGCCGTAAGTTATAGTAACTCCGGTTTTCTCGAAACTGGAAGTCGTAGAGAAAGTTGCAGCGATGCTATCGGTCTTGTTGGAGTCACTAAAGTTGTTCTTCTCGTCAACATCGATTTGAATATCAGCGTCACCGGCGTCTGCAATCTCTTGTGTCACATGAACCATAAGGTGGGCTCTTCCTTGGTCAAGGAAAGGCAAAAATTCCTCCCAAAGGTGGTCGTACCACTGTAAGTTCTCACGCTTCTTGATGGCCATGACGATGGTGATGCGGGAGTTCTGGGGGCGGTACAAGTAGTCATCCACCAATTCTCTGGCCCTGATAGTCTTCAACAAGTCCAAAGCAACTGGAAGGGTGAACGAGGCACCTGAACCAGCGGAGAAAAATACAACGTTGTCGAACTTGGTTAAAGGCATGTAGTGGCCTCCGTAGGGACCGTTGATTCCGGCCTTCATTTGGAGGATGTCTGGGGCTCTGAACAGGTCACAAAGGTCCTTGAAGTCCTGAACGGCCTTGGAGGAGATTTCGACCTCTTCACTTATTTCAAATGGATCCTGAATTGATTTGGCGTTCAAGTCAGCGACAGAAGTAGTAGAAACAGAGGAAAGGTCTTCTTCAGTGTACTTCTTTCTTTTAATCTGAGTGAGAGTGTTCTTGACTGAAGCACCAATCTTGTGTCCAACCTTCTTTCCAAAAGCTTTTGCACCACTTGCTGGTTCGTGCATAGCTTCTTCGTTCTCTGCTTCCTTCAACTGAGCCAACTTATTCAACAACTTTTTGGTGAAACCCTTGTGAACTTTCATGAGAATGACCATTTTTCCGGAATCTGGCAAACTGGCAACTGTGAATGGATGGTACTGGAACAAGCTGACCTTGGAAACGTTAAGGTGAATATGTTGACCAGCTCTCCATGTTCCATATCTTGGAACAAAGCACCACCACCACTTGTTAGGATCAGCATTCAGGATGGTGATGGGAATAGTTATTCTGATAGTGGAATCGTCCATAACCTCAAATTCTGAAATTCCTTTTGTTGGCCCCTTTCTCTTGTGGAGGATACCGAGCACTCTACTTGTGATTCTATCAAGTACCAACAAATGGACAGAAAGAATAACTAGCGCTTTGTTTCCTCCGTTGTGGAAGAAGGCCATCAAGAGCATGATGAAATTAAACACTCTATGCTGGACCAAGAACAAGTCAAATGCAAAGTTTCTGAAGATTTTGAGCGAAGCAAGATTCAACATTCCCAAACAAGCATACGACATCATTCCAAATATCTGAGGAGGAATTTTCACCATAATGTAGAACTTCATGTCAAGCCAATACTTAAGAGACAAGCACATGTGCACTGTGGTAGCAAGGAACATGAACCTTCCGAGCCATTTGTGGAAAAACACCGATTTGTCCAAGGTGAGACCACTCACGGAAGCAATGAAGTCGTTCTTAGCCACGAGCAAAAGAATCACAAGCAAATTGCCAGTAGCAAGCCTTCCGATTCTCTTGGAGATGACATAATATCTGAGCTCGTAATTGAGGTCTTCGGTTTCAACAACCGCGAACACACTGTTAATGGCAAGGTGAATGCCCATGACGACCAAAAGACTGGGCTGGATGTAGAAGACCCATCTGAAAATCCTGATCCTGAAAACCCTGGTGAAAGTATCAAAGTATTTGAGGGAGGTGAAGTAGGGTTTAAACCTTAACGAAGAAGAATCTCTAAAGTGACGGAGGCCCCAAGGAATCCACAAAAAAAGGATTCCATGAAGGATGGGAAGCATCATGCTCACCAACATGGACAAGAGTTGGAACTTTTTGTTTCTTTCCTTCTCCACAAAAAACTGCTGATTGAATGGGATAGCCATGGCGGAAGATTTGGTGATGTGAAGAGGAATAAAAAAAATGATCTGACACAAAATTTCGTAAGTCGAGATATGTGGAGAAGTTAAGAAAACGGGAAAGGCGATATGTCCTAATTTTGAGCCTTGCCAAGCATGAACGGCTAAGTTGGAAAGAAAAGACTAATATGGAAGGATCTCAAAAATAAACTGCACGAAGCAACGAACACTTCCGATTGGCGGTTGAAATCGGTTCGGTCACAGGTCAATTCCAGTTGCTTTGAAAGGACTTTTCGGGAGTTGAGCGGCATGCACCGCAAATTATCTTTTACATCTTTTTGCCGCACGCGCATCGACGTGCGTCGTGAAAAATCTTGGAATATGCAACTGATGGCCTTAGATAAATGCGAATGTAAGGACATACCGGTAAACTCTTTCCGCGAAGCAACCTGCCTCTTTGGAGCCCGGATCCTGCCGCTAGCAGCAGCAGAGCCCTGTTATTCCTTCTTTATCTTGCCACAAAAGTCAGCACCCGAAATGACTGCAACACTACTTCCGAATGCACAATGTGCAATTTGGGCTCAGATGCGAACTGCATCTGAAACACCTTTTGGTATCCGTCCTCGGCCGAGGCGAAAAATGGAGACCGAATATAATGGATCTTGCATCCCCCATTTTGGGTCCTGTTTCATATAGACGACCACCAATATGAAGTTCATCATCGGTCTTCTCTGCCTTTTCGCTTCTGTCTTGGCTGGTTGGGAAACCTACCCTGCAGTTCCCAAAACAGCTTCTATCAATGGTTTTGCTGATCCAATTAAGGCTCTTTTGCCTGTCTGTGCCACCAACTGTGTGGATTACACCACATCCAATACTCCATGTCCATATTGGGACACTGGATGCTTGTGTGTGATGCCCCAATGGTCCGGATTGGTTGGCCAGTGTATTGCAGACAGCTGTAGCGGTACTGACGTGGCCAAGGCAACTTCTTTGGCCTTGTCCTTGTGTTCATCTGTCGGTGCAAATGTGTGGATGATGCCAGCTTCTATTTCGACTGGTCTTTCTGAAGCCGCTGCTGTTACGATTGCTCAGACCGCGGCAGAAAGTGGTACTAGTACGGCTAGTACTGATTCTCTCACCAGTGTAGAGGCTTCTGGCGCTTCCAACTCTGCTTCCAGTTCTCCGACGACATCTTCTGCAACTGGCTCTTCCACGCTGTCGAACGCTGCTTTGCAGAAATCTACCAGTGTGTTTGCAGTCCTTTTGGTTGCCCTTGGGTTCTTGATGTCTTAGGATGCTGGTTTATAGAAGTTCAGTTGTGTCAATACATGTTAACTGATACTAAACAGATAGGCTTAGGGTACGGTCGCAGCTACCCAATTTGCCATGATTTACGTATTAATCAGGTGAGGTTGCTTGTGCGAGAAATATGAGGAACTCACTCGATAAATAGTTCTCAGACAAGCACAAAGACTTACAATCAACAGCAGAGATCAAAATCTGACAAGAAGCACGCCAAAGTAGAATTCAAAGAAGAATGCAAAGCATAATCCAAAGCAAACTCTTCAGAAACAGCTCAGAAAGGGCCAGAACGGATATCGTAATGCAAACCGCTCCAAGTCAGAGAAATTTATGAAAAAGCCGGGCCGAAACCAGAAGCTGATAATCCCGCCGTTAAGGCCGGTTGGAGGCTTTGTTGTTCGTAGCACAGCATTTTGAGAACAGTTAGCAAGTACCGACTGCAGACCCTGTTGTCCAAAAATATCTGAATGCATCGGGCAGCGCCATGTGTGTTACCTGCAATCTGCTGCAGAGCCGGCGTAGAGGAATAATGTCGACCTGCATATATATCACAACATTGCTTGGTCGAAATGGTTCAGTCCGAACATGGACTTGGGTGCAAATGCAGTAGGAAAATATTCTCTTTGGGAATTTACCGAATTTCCACTATTTAAAGAACTCAGGTTCCGGTTTATCTATTTCGTCTGTCAATCACTTCTCTCGCTTATGTTGTTCAACGTCCTTTCTGCAGCCACCGTCGTGGCCATCGCTTCGGCTGCCACCACCACCAACGGATTCGAAACCTACCCAAGTGTCGCTAAGACTGCTTCTATCAACGGTTTCGCCGACAAGATTTACGACCAGTTGCCAACCTGTGCTCAATCTTGTGTTAAGCAAGACACCGCCTCAACTCCCTGCCCATACTGGGACACTGGATGTCTCTGTGTGATCTCTACTTGGGGTGGTGCCGTTGGTCTGTGTATTGCCGAGAGCTGTGTAGGAAACGAAGTTGCCGCTGCCACCTCGTTGGCTCTTTCCATCTGTTCTTCTGCAGGTGTTGCTGATCCATACTGGATCATTGGCTCCGCCATTTGGGCTTCGTTGTCTTCTGCCGAGGCTGTTGTTGCAACCACTGAGGCCACAACCTCTGCTGCTGCCACCACTTCTGCCACCACTTCTGCTGCTGCCACCACCTCGGTTGCTGCCACTACTGAAGATGACACCACATCCACCCAGACTACCAATGTCGCCATCACCAGTGCTGCTGGCACTTCTACGGCTGCTGTGACTTCTTCTGCTGTCACCACTTCTTCATCTGCCTCTGCTTCTTCATCTACTGAAACCACTGTTGCTGCTGAGTCTACTGTTGCTGCTGAGTCTACTGTTGCTGCTGAGTTTTCTGTTGCCGCTGAGTCTTCTGCTGCCGCTTCTACTGTGGCTGCTGAGTCTTCTGCCGCTTCTAACTCTACTGTTTCTTCCGAGGCAACTGCTTCCGTTGATTTTTCCAACGCTGCCATTGGTGTTTACCCAGCCGCTGCTGCCGGTATTGCTGCCGGTTTGGCTTTGCTTTTGTAAGCTTGCCTGCTCGCTTGGACATGAAGTTATGTATTCCACACGTTCTCCAATAGGGCTGTTTATTTCGGTATGACTATTTCTTTAAATTAAATCTAATTCATCGAACATCCCCGCAGTGTCTTCTCTGATTCTCACCATAGTTTCACACAATCGACAAAGCGTCTGACAAATCAAGCGACAAATCAACCGATCAGCTTCTATTTATAATTTTCCCCACCCTCGGAACTCGGGATTTAGTGTTCGGTCTTTGCGAAAACTTTTCCGGGGACAGGGACTACTTCCTAATTGAGATTTGTGGGGTTGCAAAAACTGCGAAAGATATAACTTTGAGAAGCCCTTGCAAAAAATCAATCTCCTACTTTTCAAGCATGGCAACAAAAAAGGGAGACGACACCGTGGTGGTCACCCACCCCGCCGTGTTAACACCAGACGCTCCCATCGATCTGCAAGAAGGATCCAGTTACTTCAACTTCAGAGAACCTGAGAGGTCCATCCATAAACTAGAAAGACGTCCTCCGTTGGAGTACCGTGTCAGTGATATTGAGTTGGAGGAATTCGCTGCAACTCCTGACGAAACCGAGACACCGAAAGCTGTTTCCACCAAAATGTCCTTCTCTTTTCCGAAAAGCAAATGGCGACTCTTGTCAGCTTGTCTCTGGGCCTTCTCTCAGGGCTTCAGTGATGCCACCCCCGGTACTCTCTTGCCTTATATGGAGGAGTACTACAACATCGGCTATTCCGAGGTGTCTTTGATTTGGATCTGTGGAGCCGTTGGAGTGATCTTGGTGGCTTTGTTTGCCCACAAGATCCTCGCTGTTTTTGGTCTTCACAGATCACTCTGTTTTGCATGTGCGGCGGCTATAGTGATGCACTCCATCATATCCACAGGGACCAAGTTTCCTGTCATCTGCTTTGCCTTTTTCATGGGAGGAATGGGGCTTGCCATTGCGGGGTCTCACCTCAACATTTTCACCTCTCGGTTTGAAAGAGCATCTTTTGCCTTGGGCTGCTTTCACGGTGCATACGGACTCGGAGCCTCGGTGTCTCCGTTGATTTCTACTGCTTTTGTGAAGCATGGATTTGCCTGGCACCAGTTCTACTTCGTCTTGATTGGGCTTATGTCACTTTCGCTTGTAAACGTGTTTGTGGCTTTTAAAGGCGCAGACGAAGATATGAAGACGTTTGATGACAAGGAAGAGACCCACGACGCAGGGCTGCTGAACTTGCTTATGGAGGCTCTCAGAAACAGAAACACCTGGTTCATGAGTCTCTTTGTTCTCTTCTACCAGGGTGGAGAGGTGGCTGTTGGAGGTTGGATTGTCACCTACATTCGTGATTACCGTGGAAACACAGACACTTCGGTTGGGTATGTGGCCTCAGGTTACTGGTTCGGACTAACTCTTGGCCGATTTGTCATTACACCCTTAGCACATCGGCTGTTGGGCCCCAGACAAGGCAACATCGTGCTTTTGCTATTGTCGATTTTGTTTGTGGGCTTGACGTGGGCCATTCCAGGCACCATAGGAGAAGCTATCTGTGTTTCCTTTTCTGGAGTGACGGTGGGGCCAATTTACCCTTTGATGATTACGCTAGTGGCCCAAGTGCTTCCTCGGAAAATCCAGGTGGTGACGTTGACTTTCGCCAGTGCATTTGGATCCAGCGGAGCTGCATTGTTTCCTTTCCTCATTGGGCTCATTTCCCAGTACGCTGGAGCCTTTGTGGTGCTTCCTGCATTCATCGCATTGTTCCTGGCAACATTGGTGGTATGGTTACTACTTCCAAAGATCAACGATGGGAAGGGCTACAACGGAGCACTTCGGAGACGTCTCATCCGCTATATTGGAGTGTTGTAGGTGTCTTTAAAGTTGACAATTATATCCTGCATTGATGTGGGTTAGTGGGAGGAGAAAGAGCACATGATAATTTTGTTTACATAAATGGGACAAAGGGAACTGTTTCTGATTTGACACTCTTTTGAAGACAACCAGTGGAAATTCAGCAATTGACAAGTATCTTCGACGTGGCTTCGGGCCGCGGCCACTTCTTCATGGGAGTTGTGGTTCTCATTGCCATGCTTGCGATCCATTATGTATATACCGAGATTAAGTACGCATACTTGGCTCGAAAATGGGGAACCAAGGAGCCTTTTAATACCAATAATTACTTCCTCGGATTAGACATCTTCTGGAAAGTGAGAAAGTTAAGACAAGATGGAAACTTATCTGACTTCCAGAAAGAACATTACGACCACCTTGGGGTGGATACCTTCATGGCTAGGGTAGTACTGAAGCGGTTGCTTCATACAATGAACCCCGAAAACATCAAGGCTGTTGTTTCGACGCAATTTGACGACTTTGGCATTGGATCGAGAAAGCCGCTGTTTCGGCCATTATTAGGGGGTGGAGTGTTTGCTTCCGACGGAGAACAATGGAAACACACAAGGGCGATGTTGAAGCCGCAGTTTTCAAGAGAACAGGTCGGTCATGTGCATCTTTTGGAGCCCCATATCAAGACTTTCGTGAAGCATGTGAACAAATTTCATGGCCAGCCATTTGATATCCAGCACTACTTCGACAAGTTGACTTTTGATGCTGCCACCGAGTTCCTTTTCGGCGAAAGTGTCTATTCGCTTGAGGACGAGTCTATTGGCTCCGATCCTTCTTCGTTTATTAAAGGAAAGGCTGAATTCGATGAAGCCTTCAGCTTTGTCCAAAATTACTTGGCCATTCGGGCGTCTATGCTTAACTGGTACTGGGTTGCCAATTCCAAGAAGTTCAGAGACAGCGTTCTGAAAGTGCACAATCTCGCTCAGTATTTTGTGGACAAGGCCTTGAACTTGAGACCAGAGGAAATCGAAAAGAAAAGCAAGGAAGGGTACACGATCTTGTACGAGTTGCTGAAAACCACTAGGGACCCCACTGTGTTGAGAGACCAGTTGCTTAACGTGATGTTGGCCGGAAGAAGTACTACTGCCAGCCTCTTGTCTTCGACATTCTACGAGTTGTCCAAAAACCCCACAATTTGGGAAAAGTTACGAAGTGAAGTCTTTGAGAACTTTGGCACTGGAGAATATCAAGAAGATATCAACAAGATCACCTACGAGACGTTGAAAAGATGTACTTACTTGAAATGGGTCATCAACGAAACACTCCGGATGTACCCACCGGTCGCAAATAACTTCAGGCACGCAGATAGGGACACCACTCTTCCAAGAGGAGGGGGGCCTGATGGTCAGTCTAAGGTTCTTGTTCGCAAGGGAACGATAGTGATATTCCAAGTGTACAGCACCCACAGACTGGAGAGGTACTATGGAAAGGATGCGCACATTTTCCGTCCAGAGAGGTGGGAAGATCTTTCCAAGATTGGGTGGGCGTACATGCCGTTCAGCAGTGGCCCGAGAATCTGCTTGGGCCAGCAATTTGCATTGACTGAGGCGTCATACATTACTGTTCGGTTGGTTCAGATGTTTGCCAATATTGAAGATCACAACAAGGGCTATCCACCCAAGAAGAGTGCCAATGCCACAATGCAGCATTTGGATGGGGTTAACATTGCGCTCTATTAAGATGAAAGAAGCCCCAAACCACTGTGACTCAACAGAATTATGACAACGACATATGATGAATCTATGAATCTATGAATCTATGAATCTACGAATCTGCGAAATTCGCCCCATTTACGAATAAAGTTAAACTGCATTATTTCTCTGCTTCTCTTCCTACTCGATCCAGTCAGCGGACAAGTCAAATGCAAGATGCAAATACAGGGCAGTCGTGCATGGAACCTCGCATTTATCACAGGAACCGTTTTAGTTTCTAGCCTGGCACATGAAGACTGTACCCAACAAAAGCTAACCGAGGAAAATATAAACCCTCACAAAGAAGCGACTGGGGTGTATTCACGCGTATTATCCCTCATGGGAGCAGGTGGCGTTTCCAAAGCCTCAACACCACCCAGAATTGCCAAAGTGACATTTTTCTAAAGTTCGCCGTTCCGTGGAGAAGTTTTTTCTCCATCGCTTCATGCACCAAACGGACCTATACCTTCTCCCGCCGTTTCTCGAGCGCTATTGTTCCGATTTCCCCGCTGTTGAACACCAAAAGTTCGTCACATGGATTTCATGTGCGCCTAAAAGACACTTTTCCACATGCGCGCTGGTGCAGATATGCCTAAATAGGCAAAGTTGGTGTTTCGAGGATGTGATATGAACAAGTTGGTTGCTTTTCGAGTGTTTTCAGGCCGCCCACACATACCAGAATGCGGAGTTGACGTTCGGATCAGAGGCAGTTTTCTTCAATCTCTCTGGGAACTATAGGATTGACTTGCATGGCCTGCATAATAGCCCATTGCGTTTTCCACTGATTACTTGTTTGGTACATCAACCTACTCCAGGTTATGCAATTTGCGGGGGTGCATATGTTGCTATATAAGAAAACAAGTCGTCCAGTTTCCTTCCGGTCCTCATCTATTTCCTTGGCTGGTTCCATCTAATTACCTGTTTATTTCACCCAAAATGACTACCGGAAAGTGCAAGCCTGACAGAGTCTGGTCTCTCAACCCAGAGCATGAGATTGTTTTCAAGCAGACCTGGGCCGTGATGTTGAAGAACTTCGGCTACGACTTGGACCACTTGTCCTACGACGACATCGAGAAACCAGAGAACTTTGTTGCTTCCAAATCCAAAAACGCTCTTCCAAAGATTTCCGAGACCTCTGTGCTCGGCTCCACCCCAAAGCCTTCCGACAAGACTGTGGCCACGTTCCACGCCTTAAACGGTAAGTCTGACATGACCCAGGGTGTGCATGACAAGAGTGTCAAGTCGCCAAACAAGCATCCATTCCATGTTCTTTCCAAGTTCAACCACATCGATATGCACCAGTATTTCTGGAGCTCGTTGAGAAACGACTCCCCGGACGGCAACCTTCTTCGTTTTGTCAGAGCCAGGAAGTTCAAGTTGCACGCAATCGCGGAGATGTGTGCCAAGTGCTTGGAGTGGAAGGCCGGACCCCACAAAATCGACGAATGGGTCCTGGAGGGTGACTCGAGCATCTACTTTGAGAAGTCCCATGTCGAAATCATCGGGGCTTTCGAAATGGAGAAGGCATACTTCAGAGGAAGAGACCGCGAGGGTGGCCCGATATGTGTCATTCGTGTCAAGAAACATTTTGGCCACGACTGCCCGGAAAAGGACTTTGAGAGATTCATCTGTCTTATCATTGAGTGGTTCAGATTTGCCTTGAAGGACTACGAGTTGGGTGTCGACGGTGCCAACATTCTTTTCGACATGAGTGGATTCTCGTTGAAGAACGCCGACTTGAAGGCTGTTGCGTTCTTGGCCAAGGCTTTCGAGGCTAACTACCCAGAATGTCTTTCTGCCATCTGGATCCACAAGGCCCCATGGATTTTCAACGCTGTTTGGAAGATCATCAAGGCGTGGTTGGACCCTGTCGTTGCTTCCAAGATCCACTTCACCAAGACACCAGCTGACTTGGAGAAGTTTGTGGAGAAAAAATACATTCCAAAGGATCTTGGCGGAGACGACGACTACGCTCCAAAGTACGTTGTCCCTACCAAGGAGAACAGTTCTAAGTTGCCAAAGGACGACAAGTACGAGAAGTTGATGGCTCAAAGAGAGCAATTGTGCTTGGCTTTCCTTGAATCCACCTTGTCTTGGATCAATGCCAAGTCTGTTGAGGAATCCACCAAGTTGTTGGATATCAAGATCCAATTGGGTGCTGAATTGGCCAAGAACTACCTTAAATTGGACCCATACGTGCGTAACAGAGGTACCTTCGATAGAGATGGTTCTCTTGGTACCTTTTCCTTCTAAATGTCAGCACGTTCTTTCTATCTTAAATGCTTTGACATTTGCTAATCAATAAACGGACTATTAACAGAAGCTGTAGGTGTTTGCGTTTTGTTAGATGCTTATTTTAATGTTTATGTGTTTTATTGGTGCCTGTGCATTTAAATACATGTAGGTGAGAAATTGAAAACTTGTCGAAAAGGAAATAATTTTTAAGAAATTCTTGGAATTCGGAATTCGGAAGAGAGCCAAAAATGAACCTAGTAGTGTTAACGTCATTAAAAAAGAACTACTCTATTACGAGGTGCTTTAATTAAGTGGTCAAGTATTCGTCATGAGAAATAAGCATTCACGTCCCGGCTGGTGCCAAACTGTGGTTGTACAAAAAAAAATCGAACAACAGATTGTTCTCCAAATTGGTCTCACCCAAATCTCCATCAGAAAGTGCCACCGATGGAACAAATGTGTTCTGGAAGCTAATGAGGTCATCCAATTCACAATTGTCCTCCGCTTCCATTCTGACAATCAGCTTGTTGAAGTTTTCAAAGTCATCTTTGGGGATTTCCTCAATATTGCCTCTCCATTTCGGCTTGCCATTGAATATAGCTGTAAGCATGTTGCCCAAATTATCACTCCATCTTTCAGCAGTGGCATTGAAAGCTCCGTAATCGTAGAGAACCTTTCTTCCTCTTTGGACTGCTGCTTGAAGCACCTCAATGTATTCTGTACTGGGGGACCTTTGTCTGGTTTGCTCAAATAAGGTGAAGGCCAAGATGAGCGAGGCGAAGAAGCAGCAATTGGTAATCACGAACAGTTCCAGCCTCTCGATATTGTTCTCAGCGAACTTGTCGATCAAGTTAATTGTCAAAAAGGATGCTTTAATGGCTGCTTTGCAGAAATGAAGTAGGAAAGCTTCGTTTTTGATGGTGCTCGCAAGCAGAGGTTTCAATCTTCTAAGCAAAACGTACATGAAGAACGGCTTGCAGAGTAACATGATGCCGTAGAATTGGGACAAGTGCACAAGCACCAAAACGAAATTGATGTTGAGTTCGTCGGGTTGATTCATTTTGTGGAATGTGGTTCGCAAGTCTAAATCCTCCGGTAGATCATGAGACCACATCTTGAGCTGAACAGCCAAGTCGCTGGCTCGTTTGAGACTAATGTTCCCATCTTGGTACAAGTTCTCAACAATGCGCCCATTGATTCCGGCCACCTGACTCATGACGACCTGGCACCGTAGTCTTAAGTTCTCAAGTGGATCATTGAGAAAGTCGATGGACCCCAAATCGTCCCATTCGTAGTAGTTGATTCCAAGGGGCCTGCCCAAGTTGATGGATGACATTCTGTCAACTATGAATAACGACATCCACAAGCGTCGCCGGTGGATGTTGTAGCTTTTCCCACTGTACTTTTCATTAATCGCTTTGCGGTGCATTCCTAGTCCTTGTGCGTAACGTATGGCCAAGCCCAAATGAACCCACGCAAGCGTTCGCTTTGTCATTCCCAGAAAATAGAAGAACATCAAGTAATTGACTTCCACCTGCCACATCAAAACGTCATTGAGCAAAGTATTCTGGATGCAAACAGAGCTGTCAAAAAAAACCGAAGGTTCCAAGTCTTTGAGCTCTTCAATATGAACCACCTGCGAGCATTCAGCAAAAAGAGCTCCCACTGCAAGCACCAAATAGAGCAAACAGAGTTTTTCGGGAGCTACACCCATGGGGTTCTGGTAGTAGGCATTCAAGACGTGTTCGTTAAAGTATTTCATGTCAAAGACGTAGAAGGCATCGTTGATGTTCTCCTTGAAGAACTTGACCAATATGTCACACACTGGCCTGCTAGGCATCTGCACAGGGTACAAAACCTTGCGTCTATCGGGATCGTCGTTAACATACGAAATCTGGGGATCCGTGGTGAACACCGAGCTTCCACAGACTGACTCAAACACGGCCCTACATTCTTGTAAGAACGAAAGAGGGTTGCTTTCTCCAAAATAGCGAACGTTTCCGACGGAATTCACCAAGTACCGCGCCAAGCTTCCGTTCGGGTTGGGTAGGCCTTCACTCTTGAGTTCGGTTTGCCTTTTCTTGTCGTTGTCTTCAGGAAATGTAAGCAACGGCTGAAGTCCCCTAGGAACCGAGTCGTCGGACTTGACGGAAGCGTCCAAATCCGAAGAATCCTCGATGTAATTATCCGTGTCCGGATTTGTGAAGCTGAACAGCTCCACTTCATGTGAGAACTTTTTCTTTCCCCTAGTTGTTCTTCCGTCAACTCCAGCATATGTGCATATTGCAGACTTTCCTTTGCAATAAGCACATGGCTGTTGTCCATTGCACTAAGAGTTAGATCTTATAATTTCAATGCACTTCTGGTAAACATACCTTGACTTTTCTCCTCTTGCACGTTTCGCAGGCTTTGCTGACTTTTTTCCTCTGGTCCGGATCTAGATATCGTTTACTTCTTTTACGCTTCACCGGCTGGTCTGGAGACATGTTGAGCTGTCAATTATTGAGGTCACAACTAGAGTCAGATCTTTAACGGTTGCTTATATGCAGTCTGCCCCACAATATGTCAAGAGGATGGAAAACGTCTCGAAGTCGACCTGTCTCCGTTGGAATTCTTGGATTTGTGCTTATTGGCGGGGGAAATCCTGCTTTTTCCGATTTCATCTTTGAATTCGAGTTTGCAAGATTTCGGAACAGCGAACCCTCAAAAGTGCACCTTTTTCCGAGAACAGTACCTCCAACGGAAATACAACAGAAAGTCAAACATGACAAACCTGCTAATCAATGGGTGGTTATAAATCCATGAAAATTACCAAAATGTGAAAGTACACAATCTACTTCAATGCAAAACGTAAAAACTTCAAAAACAGATGTTTTAATTATCGGTGCTGGTCCATCTGGATACATGGCAGCTTGCTGGTTTGCCAGAACAGGAGTACCGTTTCGAATCATTGACAAACGTTCCAACAAGGTCTTTGCAGGCCAGGCTGACGGTTTGCAGGCCAGAACTTTGGAGGTTTTCCAGAGTTTTGGATTCGGAGACAGAGCACTCAAAGAAGCCAACCCCATCAATGAGATGTGCTTCTGGTCTCCAAACAATCTTGGAGAATTGAAGAGAACCGCAAGAGAATATGATTCGATCCCTGGACTCTCGAGATTCTCCGAAATGGTTTTGAACCAGGGAAGAATCGAGCAGTGGTTTGTGGATTCTATCGATAAGTGGTCGGGTAAGAAGGTTGATAGAAGCATTCTTCCCTTGAAAATTGATGTTGATGAATCCAAAGAGTACCCAGTTTCAGTGCTAGTGAAGGACATTTCGCAGTCCAATGGAGAGAGGGAGAAACAGGACGGAATTGCCAATGGTTTGTTCAGACAGTTTGAAGGAGACCAGGAGAAGTTCTACGACAATTTGACCGAAGCAGAGGCCGAAGAGCTTGAAATTATTCAGTGCAAGTACCTCATTGGAAGCGACGGAGCGCACTCGTGGGTCAGAAAAGAATGTGAAATACACATGGAAGGTGAAACCACCGATCATGTGTGGGGAGTGGTGGACATGGTTCCAGCAACAGATTTCCCAGATATCCGTAACCGTTGTGCTATCCACTCGAAAGATTCTGGTTCTATTATGGTGATCCCCAGAGAAAACGGACTTGTTCGTCTCTACGCTCAGTTGAAGGATATGGTGCCAGATGCCGAAAAGAAAAGAGCAGACCGGTCGAAAATCACACCAGAGTTGATCTTGCAGACTGCTCGTAACATTCTCAAGCCTTACACCATGGATTTTGTCGATGTGTCGTGGTATACTGGCTACCAGATTGGACAGAGAGTATCTGACAGGTTTTCTCACAAAGACAGAATCTTCATTACGGGAGACGCCTGCCATACCCATTCTCCAAAAGCTGGCCAAGGAATGAATGTCTCTATGATGGATACCTACAACTTGGCCTGGAAATTGGCGTATGTGTGCAAGAATTTGGCCAGCAGCGACATCTTGAAGACCTACGAGACCGAGAGAATCAAAGTGGCCAGAGACTTGATCGAATTTGACAAGAAGTTGTCCAAGTTGTTCAGCTCGGCTCCCATGATTCCTGGAGCCGTGGGTGGGGTGGATATGGAAGAATTCCAAGATGCCTTCAAGACCGGTTTGCACTTTGCCTCTGGCTTGAAAGTCCAATACGAGTCGCTCCTTGTGGGCAAGAATGCTTTGAATGCATCCAGAATCTTTGTGGGACAAAGATTCCCTACCACTCTTGTTACCCTGCAAGCTGATGCTTCAGTCCACGAATTGGCGGATCGCATGTTAAGTGACGGGAGATGGAGAGTGATCGCGTTCTGTGGAGACGTTAACCAAATGAACACAAAGACTGCCTTGAGCGATATCGGAGCCTATTTCGACTCCGAAGACAGTTTCATCCGCAAATTCACCCCTGCCAGTGCACTTCCCGACTCTGTTTTTGAGATTCTCACAATTCACAATAACGAAAGACACTCGGTGGAGCTAGCCGACTTCCCTGAGTTCTGCCGGCCCCGTGACCACAAGAAACGAATGGACTACTGGAAATTATTCTGTGGACAGGAAGATACCTACCATAGAGGGAAGTGTGACGCATATGCGTACTATGGTATCCATTCGGGCCTTGTTTTGGTCCGCCCTGACGGGTATGTGGCTTGTTCCACGGGGTTTAATGTGGAGGGATTGAAGCAGATGGGGAAATTTTTAGGAACATTTATGCTTTCCTCTGAATCTGTTCTGAACCCTGAATACCGCGAGGTGGACAGGAGAAATGAGCCCTTGCTTGCTGTATAATTCTCTCAATTTGAACTCAATCTGTCAATTGACATACAAGAATCACTTCGTCAGTTAATTGGCATTCTTGCTTGTCTCGTAAGTGGAAAACGATTAGGTTGGTCATGGACCTGCTAAATACGGAGTCTAAATACTACCAACAAATTCTTACGACAAGCTCCAATGTCGCCGTTTTATCATCAAGCTCTTGTTCTCTCAAAATGTATCAGGGCATTAGCCCCGAACGTAATCGAGGCAGCACTCAATGTATAAAGCTAGAAGAAGCAAGTTGCTTTTGATATTATTCAAAATCGTTGTTTAAAGACAGGACTCTTCGCATCACTAAATTTCGGCAACAAGAAAAGTGTGGATGTTAGGGTTTTTAAGACCATCCGATTATTGCCGTGCAGACTCAGATCATTTTCTTCTTCAAGATTCAGAAGCTTGTTCCAACACATTCTATTAAGGAGATTACAAAGCATAGCCCCTTGTAAACAGGACCAAGAGTTTGGATTACTAAGGCATGCACCACACCCCCGAAAATTAATTCTGGGCGGGGCCGTGGAAAATGCCGATCCGAAAAAAATGCCGCATCAGGCAGGTTCTGCGGGTTTACTCCCCACCGCCCATTTCCCCCAATTTTTTTGATTCTCAAAACAAATCTTGTCTCAGCTATTGCCCTGGTACTGTTTTTGTTTTTGAAATTCCTTAGAGATCAGTGTAACAGTCAACAACTGTCAAGCGGGTGTGATTTTCGATTTTCTATGAACGCAGAAAAAGATTTGCCAAGATCGCGCGGCTCAAAATTACCACATTAGGATACTCCCGTCATCGGCCGTCGGGCTTGGCCGTCGGGGCATATAAAAGGCGGTCTTCTTGCAAGGCTACATTGGCTCCATTATTATTGTTAACCATGTCTACTTTCTTTTCTTGGAAAGATGTTTCCGTGTGTCTGGATGAAAAAAACTTATTAGAAGGTGTCACTGGATGTGTTGAAGCCGGGTCTGCAATGGCACTTATGGGGCCGTCCGGTTCAGGGAAAACAACTCTTCTTCAGGTTTTGGCCAGAAGAACAGGTGCTCTTAGCAACTTTGAAATCACCGGGGAAGTCGAGTATAACGGGGAAGTCGTGACTTCACTGCTTCTTCGAGAAGTCTCTCGATTTGTTGAACAAGAAGACCATCTCATTGGTTCTCTTACAGTCAAAGAAACCGTCGACTTTGCTATGAAATTTCTGAGTGTTGGTATGTCTAAGCTTAACCGCAAGGAGCTTGTTGACAACATCATCGACCTTTTGGGTCTTACCAGACAAGCCAACACCAAAGTGGGCACTCCTCTTCAGAAGGGCCTTTCTGGAGGACAGAAGCGTCGCCTTTCCGTGGCTAGTCAGGTTGTCGCCCATCCACGGGTGTTGTTCTTGGATGAACCCACATCTGGTCTTGACTCGAAGGCTTCTTTTGAGGTTGTTCAGACGTTGAAGAACATTGCGAAAACCAAGAAGGTGGTAGTGATTGCTTCGATCCACCAGCCTTCAACTCTGACTTTTGAGTTGTTCGACGATGTTATGTTTCTTTCTGAGGGCCGTGTGGTTTACTCCGGCCCTCGTGAAAATGTGGTGGAGTTCTTTGATGCTGCTGAGTACCCTATTCCTCAGCATCACAACCCAGCGGAATACGTCTTGGATTTGATCAACACCGACTTTGACACTGATGGAATAGACAAGAGAGCGGCTGTGGACTTGTTGGTGAAATGCGCATCCAATTCCACCAAGTGTGCTGAGAAATTGAATCATAGATCCAGTTCTCTCATCTCTGATTCCATAAATGAAGAATATCAGGAGATTTCCGAATTCAAAAAAATCATGGTGCTACTTCTGCGTGCTTTCATTAAGGCTCGTCGTGACTATTTGGCATACTATGTGAGAATCTTCATGTACCTTGGATTGGCCATTATGATGGGTACCGTGTGGTTGCGTCTTGGGTACAAGCAAATAAGCATTCAACCTTTCATCAATGCTATATTCTTCGCGGGTGCTTTCATGTCGTTCATGTCTGTGGCCTACATTCCAGCATACCTTGAAGATTACTTCGCTTTCAAAAAGGAACGTTCCAATGGGTTATACGGTCCAATGCCTTTTGTGGTGGCCAACTTCATTATTGGCTTGCCTTTCTTGTTCTTTATCGTCATTCTCTTCTCAGTCGTGACGTATTTCTTGTGCAACTTCAGACATTCAGCAACTGGTTTCTTCATGTACATGATGTACCTCTTTATCAACTTGGTTGCTGCTGAGTCGCTTACCATATTCATTGCCACTTTGTTCCCAGTGTTCGTGGTTGCCTTGGCTCTTACAGCTTTTGCTAATGGTTTGTGGATGGCTGTAGGAGGCTTCTTGGTACCTGCCAGTGTCTTGAATGTTTTCTGGTACTACACCTTCTACTGGGTAAATTATCAGCGTTACACATTCCAAGGTATGATGTTCAACCAGTTCAAGGACACAATTTATTCGTGTGGCCTGGGTTGTCAATGCATTTTCACCTCTGAATTGGAGCTGGAGTGCAAAATTGCCGGAAGTGCTGTTTTGCAGAACTTAGGGTACGGAAAGCCCAACCATGGGCTTTGGATAGGTGTAACGATTGTGTTGATTTTCGTCTTGAGGGCTGCCACTTACCTTGTCTTGAGATTCAGACGCTAATATGTTTGGTTTTTATATTGTTTATAAGAAGCTGATGTTCTTGTTGTGAAAAATAGGTCCAAATAATCCTAATGCCACTCAAATAGCTAGCTTCTTCTTTCAAAATGGGTATTAATGCCATAGAAATAGGATTCTCGCTCCTTTCAATTGGTATGTATGGCATAAAATGTTTTTGCAATGAAATTTTTATAACGCAAATAGATAATTGTTGAGTCCTTCCGAAATACCAAATAAGATGTAAGAATTTAGAAAATTAAAATTTAATTTCCTTGTGACAATTCCGAATTCGACTTCTCATCAGCGCGAATTTTTGGAACTCCAGCTGATCATTTTCACTGAAGCGAGGTGCGACATTTATGTGAATAATACTGTATCAAGAAGCAGAGTCTAGCAAAAACCGGGTTTAGTTCACGTGTTAAGATGTATTTTTAAATCAAGATCTTTGGGTTTTTTCTCACTTCCAGGTTCTTCGTTCTTTCCAAGCACATCCCAAGTGATCGTTTGCATTCACTTTTCTCTTGAAATTTGAAATTTGAAATTGTCAGATCTTAATATCTTACCTGTTCAGAGTTCTTTTTATGAGTGTCGGTAAACTTCATTCTTCTATTACTGTTGTGCATGGAAGCACACTGCATGTCTAAACCCGATGGACGACTGTGCATGATGCAGGCAGCATAGTCTGACAGCTTAAACAATCTCCCAGCGCATCGCCCAATATTGTCTATCTGGCACTTTTGCGAACCAGGATTAAATGAGCATGCCACTGCGCCAGAAAAACGAAAACACCACCTGTTCTCTTCACTGTAGCCCGAATTCCAAGGTAGTGGGTTGCCAAGACCATCCACTGGGTCGCAACAGACGCAACTTTTCTTTGGCGCATTCCTCCACACGTGGAACCGTTAAGCCCTTTGGGCTTCAAACCCCGATGCGAAGGGCCGCCAGGAATCCCAACAGCATTTGCTGACGCTTGCTTAGTACTCTGGGAAGCACGTCGCAATAAAAACTACACCCTTATTTTCCGATAAAGCACATGTGACGTGGCATTGTTAGGACGTTTACGATCAATAAAAGCTTTGATAGAGGTACTCAACGTAACTAATATTACAGGCACCTGATGAAATATAGGAGTAAATGTAACTTTGAATTGCTCAAGAAGAAAAATAGTCCTTCAGGATTCTGATAAACAATGCACCGAAATAAAATGAGCTCATTTCTTCCAAGTGACAAGGTTGGCCGCCATGTATGTTTCTCTTCTGAGCGCCTCGCCTATGCATCTCCAGAATCTTTGCAGTTTGCTTAGTTGCGGAACTCTCATGCATATTGAGCATTCTGCCAAGCCCACAAAACCGTAATGGCAAGTTGATGTGACAGAGTGATCAATTGAATAATGAGGGAATGAAAGCGATAGAGAATAGCCGACGAAGGTCATAACAGAATCTTCGCTGTAATCAACTATGTTTCCCTATCGAAATACTATCGAATGGCCCCAGATCGGTAAATCCTCAATGGCTTAATATTAACCGCCATGCATACACGAGTTGTAGCTCCTGTATCAAGGCTTTACCATTACGTTCAACTCCTAAGACACCAGCATGCTGTCAACATTTAAGGGCGCAAAATCCTATCGTTCGTAAGCCAATGACGTGAAAAGTGATTTCCTGATGTTTCTACCAGCTTTCCTCCTTCTCATTTGGAGTCTCCTTATGGTGGCTACCCGAGCAGCTTCCGTCTCTGGAATTTTCACTGCCATTAATTCCATTACCGCACCAAACTATAAATGGCCATCTGGTGGCAGTTGGAGTTCAAGCTGGCCAACTACTGCAAGTTGGGGTGCAACTGTTGCTTGGACAATGAATTCCGCCAATGTGAGCCCGGGAGACACCTTTACCTTGCACATGCCATATGTTTACAAATTTACCGCCAGTTCTTTTACTCTTCAATTGACAGCAGGCGGAACAACATACGCGAATTGTTTGCTAGCATCCGGTGAGAATATCGTGGGA
>JAJMSL010000069.1:0-13585 GCA_030558395.1 Danielia reshetovae
AGTACCTCCCTAAAGAACATCAGTACCTCCCTAAAGAACATCAGTACCTCCCTAAGAACATCAGTACCTCCCTAAAGAACTGCGTTTTTCACAAAGTTCCCCATACTTAAAAACTTGTCGCGTAAATTTCGCTCGCTTTAGAATCTGTTGAGAGAATCGGGTACCCAGAGGTTATATAATATAATGCGAAAAGAATTAATATATTTAATTGAGAAATTAAAGCCAGAACATTTAAATGAAGATTATATTTACGAATTTGTGAATGTTAAAAATGAGCAAGAAGTAAAAGAAGATTTAATTAATAAATCTCTTATGGAATATAGTGAAATATATTTTATTATGGGAGATAAAATTAAATTAAAAAGTAAAGTTATGAGTTTTAACAAGTATTTGGAAGTAAAAGATATAGAAGAAATGGAAAATTATATTATGACATCAAATGAAGTGGGAATGAATGAAATCGATAAATTGGCTAGTTTAAGTGAATATGCTGGTTTGTCTATTTATAATAAAAAAGAAATAAGTGAAAAAGAAGCTGATATATTTGAATTAAATATAGAACATCATTTCAGATATAATTATATTTATGTAAATGATAAAATAGTGAAAGTGAAAAGCATTGCCGATAGTTGTAATGAATATATTGAATATGATGATTTGTCAAAAGCTATTGATGACGTTAACAAAAATGATTCTGCAATGGGTAGATATGGAAACAAAAATGATTCTGCAATGGGTAGATATTGAACATATTTATATAAGCAGAATAACATAATTGTGATTTGAATAATTTTGTAACTGCAGGATTTGGGGTTTTTTGGACATATAGATTATAACAATTAAACCTATCTATTCCATCGATTTTTATGAGTTTGGCAGAAGGTCACCAAAAGCGTTTAGAAATTATAGGGGGAATTCCTTTAAAAAACACCTCTGGTCCACTGTGATTGGGTTGTCGTTGGTCGTGCGGTGACAATAAATGAATTGGCAAGAGAACAGGATGTGATGATGACTGGCAGTAGGTGACCGCAGAAATAGAAGTGAAAACCAGGCAGTAAGTTTCTGCCGAGCCTAGTCAATTCTAGGGTGAAATTACTGCCGAAACGTCATTCTAGAGTGAAAATGACGATCCTAGTGGTTCTGCAGCAAAAACATAGGAAATCCCAAGAGACTTGCAGTAATCTACTGCCGAAACCATTGAAAATGAACATTCAAGTGAAATTACTGCAGAAATTTACGTTTCAGTGGTGAAGTTACTGCAGAAAAATACACTTCAGTGGGAAGTTACTTCAGAGTTTACACTTTTGCACAAAATATCATCAAATACAATCTCCAAGGAAACTAGCGCCGAATTACAAAATTACCGCCAAATACGACATTGTGGCAAAACATTCAGTAACTCGCTTCGGGTGCAAAATGATTGCAGCACCTAAAGAACATTAGATTCTAGCATAAATATTAATTTAAATCTCGTTCAGGCTCATCAGGTGCGTCGTCAAGGGCACTTTCAAATTCTTCCACCAATTTGTTGAACGCTGCCCTTCCTGCTTCAGTGTCTTCATTCTGGTGTTCTTCCTGAAGTCCCTTCTGATCTTCACCATATGCTCTGCAAAAGTCGTGGCTCTTGGAAATGGCACAGTTGATATTGGTGTTAGA
Organism: Danielia reshetovae; assembly: GCA_030558395.1. Classification (NCBI taxonomy): domain Eukaryota; kingdom Fungi; phylum Ascomycota; class Pichiomycetes; order Serinales; family Metschnikowiaceae; genus Danielia; species Danielia reshetovae. The sequence goes on from JAJMSL010000069.1 coordinate 1,657, forward strand.
GTATCCTTTGAGTCCACGCACAAGCTCACCCTTTGAATTTAGCTCTGGGATCTCCACAAAAGAAGAACCTGAAAATTCCCCCCTACCAACAGGAGGTTTCAAAAACAAAGAATCGTCGGCTGTGTTAAGGAGAGCATTGAGTACACCTTGGAGATTGACTCTGTCAACACTGAAGTCCGACACAGAAAAGGCAATCATCAACTTGTCAGAAGCCTTCCAGCGTCCGTCAACCACGTCCAAGGAGTCAATCTTCCAATTCGAAATTCCGTTCGGAATAACGGCGTTAACGGCCACACATGTCCAAAATGGTCTGTCTCTATACCAAGGATCAATAGGAACATGCAAGGACATGAATCCTGATACATGTGAGATTTTGTAATAGTACTTGGTGACGTCCTCAAGATGTCCGTTGTTGTCACGCGTGAAAGTTGCTTCGTCTTTCGTGATGACAATCAAATTTGGTCTGTAGAACTTCTGTCCGCAGCCACAATTGCTCAAGTGAGCACGAGCAAACGCAACGAACACTTCCCTTCCAGGAGGCAATATCTGGTTCATTGGAATCTCTGTTTGTTCTCTCAAAAGAGTGTTCACGTTGAGCAAGGCTGATCCTCCACGCAACGGCCCAATCCCATCACCCATTTTGTACACTGTCGAGCAATGCCCATTCAAGTCACATTTCAAGACTTCCAAGTTCTCTAGTCTTGTGGCGAAATAGACATACTGATCATGTCCGCCGCTTGCCTGTCTCAGAATATCACTGACCATTGGAGTCCAGTTCTTGCTGTTTTTAGGCTTCGGTTCATTGACATCTGCCAACTCCACGATTTTGGTGAAGTAAAGATCATCAGTTATCTTGTCTGGATTAGGATTTACCATTCCTTTACCCTTACGCAACTGGAAGGGAAAGCACATAAACATGGATCTGTGAGGCTTGTCTTCTTCACGCCCATCGTTGTGAATAATCTTCTTGACATGGTGAGCATTGAACACAACTACAGGTTCTTCAAAGCCATTTGCATTCTTGACCAAGATAGCACGGGGGTCCTCGGGACCAAAGTAACGCTCTCCCGTCTTTCCAGAGTCGTGGTAGAACGGAACTGGCAAAAGACGTGGAAATCTGTACAGATAGAAATCCTGAGAACCCACTTTGAACAGAGGAGCCTCTGGGTCGCCCAAGTCGTTGGTAGGGAAAACAAGACGAACGTCATTGAGTTCTTTCCAGTTTTTGTCGAACACCTGGGTCAACGCGAAACTCAGTTTTGGATTGTCTCGAGATCTTTTATCAGAAAAGACAAATCGGGAAACCACCATATGAACGTTATGGTCTTTGAGCCACACTGACGACCCGGAGAGGCGGAACCAGAAATGGTTAAGCATGTCCATGTTCTTGGAAACACGCAAATGTTTCATGAAGATTGGATAGACCTCGTTGTAGTAGGGGTCGTGGTAGACGTCGTGTTCTTCGATCACCAACTCTAAAATATGCTTGAAATTGCCCGGAATCGCCTCACGAGAGTCCACCATCACCGAGTCCACTGTAAGATTCAATTGGGAATCACATTCTTCTGCGCTGCCTTCCATGCGAGAATGAAACATTGGAAATGCCTCATGGGGGGTGTACTTGGTGTCTGCAAACGGTGGATATTTCACTACTTCATCTTTTTTGACCTGTTTTATGGGCCAATTGCTGCTGGCCGTGTTGTTCACGTGGCTCCGAATCACATCGTTGTCAAAAGTGAATCCGGCCGGTAAAAGAATGGACCCCGTCAAAGGCAGGTACTCTTGTTCAACGAAAGACCCGCTTCCCACTCCGGTGATGAGTTCACTGGGCAGGAGCGACGACAGGGCTTTTGAAAACGCTTCGAGAATGCTCTGGTCGTCGTATTTGGCCAACTGAAACACGAGGCTGGCCAACGAGACCACCAACACAATCAACAAGAGGTTCTCAAACCGGAAACACAGGCGTAAGCGTGTTTGCATCTGGAAAAGAAACTAGCACGAATCAGAAGGCTGCGAGAAGTATGAGGAACAACTCAATTTTCGGCAGACGCGCAAAAATTCTTGGCCGGCAAGATGCTTCGAACCTAATGGCTATTACTTACCGATATTACTTACTGAAATTACTGATATTACTTACTGATATTACTGATATTACTTACGGATATCACATTTCTCACATTTTTCACATTCTCACATCTCGTATTCTCATATTCTCACAGTCTCATGATCTCGCTCTGGCCAACTGGGATTGGGTCATTGAGTGGAGGCTCTGTTTCAGGTGCGGCGTACTGCAGATATTGTGCCCATGCGTGTTGCATGATGCCAGATCTTGTGGGCCCTTGCCTTTAAGTGCGACATTCCGCCTACACACGTCGCACCCTTCAAACCCGCATGTCGCGGACTGGTGAAAATAACACGCCATGTGGAACTTGTGTTGCAAACAATAATTCCTTTTCACATTCGATCCCATCTAAATAGCAACAGTACTTTCGAAAGAGCTTTAGTATGAATCTCGAGCTCTTGGGTGAGAAGTTAACAGTTTGCAGATGAACTTGAAATTTCGCTTTCAGAAATATTTGCTATCAAATATTTCCAGTATTTGAGGGGAATGGTGTGAACATTGAAAAATCGTCTTTGGATGTTGGGAGCTTATCCGGATATGAGGCGTGAAAATTCTGAGCAAGAAAAACACTGCATTAGTATGCTGCACATTTTAAGGCTACCACCGGCCTCGAGTGCTGCATTAGTATGCTGCACATTTTAAGGCTACCACCGGCCTCGAGTGCTGCCTTAGGGACAGGATGCGACACTTGAATTTATACGAAAACCAATAATACAAACAATAAGCCAAATTGAGCAATGTTCTTTCCTTCGGTTAAAACGTATAATAACGTCAACTGAGAACATTGGCATCGTTCCAGCACCACCAAGCTGAGGCTCCAAAATTAAAAAGAAATCAGAAACCTCTCAGATATTTCTCGGTTTCTGAAAATCTTGCGGCTTCAGGAATCTCCGATGTTTCGGTCAGTTGCAAAGTTGGAATATCTGTAAGGAGCAAGTCCTCTCGAGTATTTTCGCAAACTTTTAAACCCTGTAATCAACGAGAAACCTCTTCAGGGCTTCGTTAGGTGCACCCTTAAGTGCCGTCTCGAAATCATGCAATTTTGCATTGAACTCTTGTTTCGCTTCTTCGATGTTGTCGTGTTCATGCTCCTTTTCCACGATTTTCTGTTCTTCGCCATATGCTTTGCAAAAATCCCGACTTTTCCCCATTGCACAGTCGATATTTCTGTTGGAGAACCCAAAGATTTTGTTTTGCAATTTGCCGTCAAAATCGACCTTTGGAACGCTCACAAACGACTTCCGCCTATCAGAATCTGGAGATTGAGGAGGCAAGAAGATTGACTGGTCTGCAGTGTTGAGAATAGTGTCAAGAATTCCTTGAAGATTGACTCTATCAACGGTGAAATCAGAAACAGAGAACGCCAAAGTCATGGCGTCTGAGGCTTTCCAACGGCCATCCACAGCTTTCAAGGAGTTGATTTTCCACGTGGAGATTCCGTTCGGAATCACGGCATTCACTCCAGCACACCTTTCGAATGGCCTGTCCACATACCATGGGTCAATTGGAACATGTAAAGATATCGAAGCCGAACAATGCGAGATTTTGTAAAAGTACTCTGTGACTGCCTCGAATTCTTTTCCGTTTGAGCGGGTATATGTTGCCTGATCCTTGGTAATGACAATCAAATTTGGACGGTAGAAAGCCGCTCCACATCCACAACCGCTCAAGTGGGCTCGAGCAAATGCAACGAAGACCTCTCTTCCTGGAGGCAAGATGTCAGTCAAAGCAACATCTGTTTGTTCTCTCAAAAGAGTGTTGATGTTGATGAAAGGAGTGCCACCACGCAAAGGGCCCACTCCTCCGCCCATGCTGTAAACGGGAAAGCAAATTCCGGAATTGCTCGTGATGTCACACTTTAGAATCTCCAAATTCTCAAGCTTCGAAGCAAAGTAAACATACCGGTCGTGGCCACCCTCAGTGTGGCGCAGAATGTCACTGATCAATGGAGTCCAATTCTTGTTCTTGTCTTCCTTTTTCCTGTTGGCAATGCTCAATTCCACCGTTCTGGAGAATGTGGCATTCTCTGCTCTGGGGTTTGGTTTGAATTCGGTCAGATACTTTCCTTTTTGGAGCTGGAACGGAAAACTCATGAACATGGACCGGATCTTCTGCTCCTCCGGCTTTCCTTCTTCGTTCGTCCCGTCCTTGTAGTATACAGCATTGTAGACCATCATAGGTTCGTCGTAGCCTCTGGCGTTTCTCACAAGAGTGATTCGGGGGTCTTCGGGCCCAAAGAAGTTGTCTCCAGTGGTTCCGTAGTCGTGATGAAACGGCGTAGGCAATATACGTGGAAATCTGTACAGCTGAAACCATTGGTTGCCCACTTTGAACAGTGTAGGGTCCGGCAGTTCCAAGTCATTGACCGGAAACACTAGTCTGATGTCCTTTACTTCTTTCCAGTCTTTGTCAAAGATCTGGGCCAAAGCCAAACTCATCTTGGCACCTTGGCGGTCACTTCTAGGAGAAAACATGAATCGGGAAACAACCAAGTGCACATTGTGGTCTTTTAGCCACACCGAGGACCCGGAGAGACGGAACCAGAACATGTTGATCATGTTTGTTTCCAACTGCACTCGAAGATGCTTGAAGAAAAGAGGTCCAATGTCATTGTAATACTCGTCGTGGTAGATGTCGTGCTCCTCCACAATTTTCTCCAAGATGTGTCTAAAGTTGCCAGGAATTGTTACTCGTGAGCCCACCTCGACAGAATCCACCGTGAGATTTAGCTTGGAGTCGCACTGGTCAGAGTCATCTGCCGAGTGGAATAGGGGGAAAGCCTCATGGTTCATATACTGCGACTCCACAATGGGGCCGACATCAACAACGTCATTTTTTTTAACCTGGACCCACGGCCAATCCACGCTGGCAGTATTTTGAAGATGGGCCCTCACGTCTGAAATATTGAAAGTGTACCCAGCAGGCAATAATATGGATCCGGTCAACCCCAGCTCTTTCTGAGAAATGAACGATCCACTTCCAACTCCCGCTAGAAGATTCCCCGGCAGAACTGATGTGATAAGGCTTTCTGTCAGCCCTTCTGCATTGAAACGAGTCGCCTGAAATACAAGAGCACCGATTGTAATAAGTAGCACAGTAATCAAAATGTTCTCTAGCCGGAGTAATTGTTTTAGCCTGGTTGGAAACATTATGGACTGGTCTGTAGTTGAGAATGAAGATGCGAGAAATGCGGAAATAACTATGTGCCAATCCTACATATTCAATACGCCCTAGTGCACAGTTATTTTTACACGCCTCAACAATCAACTCACAAAGGCTTGGTTAATTGCCCTGAGTCCTCTGATCAAGAGCATTTGAAATACATCTCCAGCAAACCGCACGCTTTTGATATGAAATTTCACAAGACTTACGTGAACGCCAATCTTTTTTTAGCATCAATGCCACCGTGGCATATTTAGCAAACGGCCAACCGGGGCTGGACTTCACGTAAAGGTTGAAAATATGTGTATTGTATATAGATACGCAAACATCGCGGCGCGCACCCTGCAGATTTTGTGCAATTGACCAAAGGAGTGCATGAAAGGATCATATTTGTATACCTGAGCCAGTTTCACAATTTCGATCACATGGAATATCCCAATAGAAGTAATTATTGAACCCATGGCAATAATAATCGCTAAAAATAGTCAACCATCAAGGACACTTGACAACTTATTCGTTGGCATTCCAAATGTCTCCGTAGAAGCGGTACATGTCGACATCCTCCTGCTTAAATTTAATCCGCTGGCCTACCAATTTTCTCTCACCCTTCAGGGATTTACCCCCAACCCTGGAATAGGCGCACCAAGTCTGACTTTCACACGATTCCCGAATAGCCCACGGACTTGTGGGCTCTTGCTCGGTGTTCTCAATCAGCAATGAACTGACCCCGTCGAAAGGAGGGATGATTCCTTCCACGATTTCCAACAGGGTGGTGTAGAAATGTTTCAACGCCTCAGGCGAAGGAAAGTGCCTCCATTTATAAGCCGTAATGAATTCCTTGGAATAGTCAATGGTAGGAGCGGAGCAAACAGCAAATCCATTGGACATCCAGGCCAACTTGTCACCACTCTCTCCATCAACATGTCCTGCTTGAGAGCTGCAAAGTTCGTGGGAATCTTTCTTGGATCCGTTTGGAAGTAAGCGATCAGACTGTGGAACTTCAGTTCCGACGGCAGCAGGCATGTACTTGTTAAACTCGAACTTGTCGTTTCCAGTAACAGCAAAAGCCAACCAGATTTCACTTCCAGCGTTTCCTCTGTAGTTGGCGGGCCAGTACAAACCAAGCTGGACAAGAGCAGCCATGGTTCCGAAATGACGGGCCTTGTTAATCACAGCGACGCCAGCATCTTGCACAGAATGCAAATTGCTAAAAAACGGAATGTCCAACATTTTAGAAGAAAGCATGGGAATGTCAAACACAACAGTGTCAATCAAGGAAGGAGCTACCCTGTTGAAGAAGAGTGCATCACGCCGGTCCCTCAACTTGGTAGGCCTGGAGCGGTAGAAGAAGGCCCCAGACTTCTTGTACTTCTTGAGATCAAAGAAGTACGACGGATTCTGCAATGGCACCGTCTTGGGGTCCATGAGGATAAACTCCTCAAAAGAGTTAGCGAAAGTGGCCATGATGGAAAGGGGGACCTTGGCAATCCGGTCAGTAAACAGGTCGTGCACAATGCTCTCGGCATCAATGAACCAGATCTCCTGCGTGGCAAGACTGTGTTTTCTGTCGAAAAAATCCTTGGGCATTCTGTCAGCGACCTTCTTGAACGACTCCGGAAGGTCAGAAAAATGCAACTGCGCGGCGTCGATCAATTTCTTCTTGTGGTTCTCCTTCAAATCTCTGTAGTACACAATCTGGATCGGGTATCTGTTGTTCAACGCACGCAACAAGGTAATCAAGTTGCGGGCGTCTTCTAAATTACCAGTGGTAACAGGAATCACCAATCCCTTACCGTTAAGCTTGTTTTTGAATTCGTTCAAGAAACAGGGTTTGTTGTTGGTGAGAGTGGAGTGAATTGGCAGGTTGGCATCTTTCCCATGAGACACATCGGGGTTGGTCGAAGCCAACACTTTAGCATCGTGAATGTACTTACTCATCACTGGAGGCAGTCGCATCATATCACCCGAAAAACGTTCGTACACGGGGTACACAAAGGAAAGCCAGGGGAACACCTTGGACTCCAAGTCTCTGCACGACTCGAAGGTGTTTGCGTTGATGTTTGCACCCAAAGTGTCTTCGTATTTTGCATATGGAAAGTCCTTCATGAAGCGTGCTTGAGAGTTGGCAAACTTCTCCAGGCTCAAGTGTTCTTGGTGATCGTCTCGAGTGATGTAGCACTTGTTGAAAATTCGAAGATTTGCCAAGTAGTCCCGCATGGCGAATTCGTCAGTTTTTGCTTTCTCCTTGAGCCCATCGAACTCATCAGCCAAAGCTTTATGGAGATCGTCTTTGTGGACGTCTTCGGGCTTGATGTTCTTCTCCGAAGCAATTTTTTTTCTTTTTTCGTCCTTGTGGTTTCTCTCGTAGTCGCCCCAGCTATTCTGGTACTCCATGTTGATAGCAAAATCGTCTGTAGCATCCATGGACCACGAAAAGGACTTCGAGTACAAATTCTTGAAGTACGCATCACATCTGTCGGTGAAAGACAACTGAAGCACGGACCCCACCTTGTGTTTTCGGAAGAAATCGTCGTAATTGGACGAGTGGCCTTCTACTCGACGCTTATCGGGCATTAAGCCAGCGTGTTTGACGTATAATTTGATGGAGACATCATCCACCAATTTCTTGGGAATGGCGTGACCCTTGAAGTTGTTGAGCGGGACGACCTCATTGAGCGAGTTTGTGATGTAATTAAGGGCATCGTTTCTGTGGTAAAACAAGGAGATATTAATTGCGTTGATCCAAACAATTGCCAACACATACAATATGTTTCTTCTGCTCGGATGTCTTAGAGATTGGATTATCTGGCTCGAAAGAGCGGCCAAGGAAGAAAACTTAACCATGGGTTTCAAAGAACACAGGAAGAAAGGGAGTACTGAATTCGATCGATGTACGAAAACATCGGCAACCCTAATTCGTAAAATGTGGGAGGTGGTAAAATTACAATGCAGCATATTGACATAATGTCGCACCTCCTCTAAGGAGGAGCAGCTGGAGCCTTAATTGTTCAGGCTGAGGAACTCCTGACTCTTGCAGGAATTACTATTGTAGTCTTACCTCCTGCCCAATTTCGAAAGCACTCCACCAATGGTCGAAAAAAATGATTGGTCAGCAACTTAGCCGAACATTTATCCGGTATACGGCAGCTATTGTTAGACTGGCATACACAAACCCAAATTCAAGCTGGTCAGACTGCAAGTGTCAACCTCATGTCGTGGAAAACGAACTTTCCAAGAACAAAAGCTTGCTTGATGCCGGATCTCCTCGTGGCTGCCTCAGTAGAAGCGTGACAAGGGCTATTCACAGGAATATTGGACAGATAATACGAAAAGGAGTCTCGGTAGGTTCTTCCAATGAACGAACAATGAGAGGGTTGAGATTCAATGGTGGATGGGTGAGATTCATTGATTCAATGAGGATTCACCGACTTCCTTCAGGGGAGGCCGTCCTAATAACGGAGGTGCGATATTTTTTAGAAATTGCAGGTAGGGTGACACATTTAAGGTTACTATATGCATGGACATATGCAGGCTATCGCGATTGTTAGGAGTTCGGCACATTCTCGTAACAGCTCTATTGTCATATGTATGAAGCGAGCCCTCCGAACGAGCGCCGGAATGAAGACAAATCACCAAGAAGGAACCCCATTTTTTTTCTGCTTGGAGAGGCTGAAGAATCCAGCGATATCGCTCTTCGATGTAGTAAGGCGGGTCTGCGCTTCTGCGCCTTTGGGCGTACCCACATGCGTCGTACGTGCGCCTGAACTTCACATGAAAATGAAATAAACTTGTTCGGCATGCATAGAGGAAATTTCACGTAAATTCATTCGAGTGATACGACAAGCGGACCCGCTGGCAGGAAAACTGACCATTGATATTGCTCGCTTGGTGCTAATGTCTGGTTTGCTTGAAAACCCGCACTTTTGGGACAATATGTTCCTGGATAGTCCATGGCATATGGGACATTTTCATTGTTGGAATTTGCTTTTCCCGTATCCCAAAGCCTCAATGTCTTGGCATAAAATAGAATCCTAGAGCTTGCTCTCGTATTCATCTCATTCAGACGCGTAGTCAATGTTCTAATGTATTTCCCGAGTAGGAAATATTACCCGTCCAAATGAAATTGTCTTCCTACTTGAACGCCACCAGAACAACGAAATCAATGGTTCTAGGATTTTTCTGCAAAAGTCCTAAAACAGCATTTCCGTCCACTGAAACCAACTTATCTTGGGGACTATGTTGACTACAATGACATAATTCGGATGCACAATGAAAAAAATTCGGCAGATGTATTCTTTCCCCAAAAAGAGGTTCAATTTAATGAATCCTCTCTTGTTCTAAGGAAAATGTTCTTCTTGAACGTCTCAGGATACCAGCTGAACTCACATTTGAGACACTCGCGAGGAAGAGTAGTTCTTCGATTTTGGAACAATCGAGCATCTCCCTAAACCTAAGTGCTTCTCAGGTTCTTTAACCGTTCGGAAAAAGTTGCGAGTGAGAACCTTGTGGATGTTAAGTCTGAAATTTGGCATGTGTTGACAATTACTGAAATTCAGTGCAACTGAGAGTGTCTTAACGAGCTTCTCTGTGGTCATTATTTTCCTTTCCCAGAAATTCGAGTAGTCAAAGACACTTCGGAATAGACTCAGTATATTTGTAGTTGTCATTGGGGGTCCACGCGTGTGCATTTAACGAAAAATCAGGAATCTGAGTCTGGTGGTTGAATTCTGCTGATTTTCCTTCTTGCAACAAATATTTTGGCAGCCTCACAATTGGACGGTATGTTTAGCATTTGCATAAATATATGAAATTACAATGTTCCATCATCTCTCTAAACCTTCATTCCGCTGTTATTTCATGTTTTTTATTAATCTTCGCAACTTTCAGAAGAAATCGCTCGTTTCAAAAATAGTCCCACAAATTTCGAAAATTCGTAAAAAGAAAACGAAGTGCCAAAATGGCGTATTTCGATGTCGGGGTCACTCATATTTTAGGATTCCAGAATGCAACTGCCCCCGTTCATAGATCAGACACGATATGTCGAGCAGAGCAGTCAAAGGAGTGTTTAAGACGCCCCACAGACCATTAACAGCAAGTTAATATTGGATGGGCTCAAAAAATACTTGATAATGGTCGGAACTTGCGTTTGAAATTGTCAGCAAGGCGGATTTATTCGTTCTAGAAATGTCTGAGGTTGGATCATCCAATGAATCTTCATTGGACAAGCACAGCCCTGCGTGGGACTCTCAAGAGAAGTGAAAATTGAATGAACGAAGAGTTAACCGCAAAAAAATCAGACAAGAGGCAAAAAGAGCAATAAAACACCAAACGCTCGGATTATACACACAATACTGTCCAGAAAGTCGTACTTATTAACATTCAAAGAATGGAAAATGTTTTGGCTGATTTTGAGGTTTAGCTCTTTTCTCATCCAAACATTCACTGTTCGCGTTCTCAAAGCCTTTTGATGAGCGAAAGATTAAATTTTGAGGGACACCCCAGAAATTCCGTTTTAGAGAGTTAAATATTCCATAGCCATAGTAGTTGCCGCCTAGGGATAACTTAGTTTTAAATTTATCGTCTATGATGCGCCGTCAAATTCACAATTCAAACTGCCTATACGAACGATTCTCCAAGCTCTCCACGTATCTTCTTTGTTGTCTTGGGAGTACCACTCTTGAATATCTCACACATACTTCCCTTCCTCCTCCTATTGGAACTCTGTTGTTCTCTTGTTGGAAATCAATGACTCCAAGAGTTTGGACATCGTACAAACGAACACCTATTTTCTCGAGGGTGTGGATGCCAATGACTGCGTCGTCCATTTCTTCCTCATATCAATTATCCAAATCTAATTCATCGTACGTGTCAACACTTCAATTCAGTAAATAGCAACGTTGAGTTGCAAAAGAATAGTGACGTCAAAGTCCTGATTCTGACTACTTTCCCATGCACCTGCACTGGAATACTTTAAAATGAGATGATACTTACACAATCAGGCTCACTTCAAGCCAAATTTCTCATGAAGCAAGAGAGAAAAGGTCCACTCCACGTCAGGAGATGCCCTTGCACTTTTGCGAGGCTCACACTTAGAACCATATTTTAAAATTTAATATCACTGAAGGTGGAAATGGCTGATGAACTAGAGGCTTACGGCATATAAATGCCTGGCTTGATAAAAGCTTCGGAAAACAGCTTATCATTCTGTAACGGTCTATCCACCAGTGTTCTGCTAAGTTAAATTATTCTTCACTGTAACAACTGAGCAATTCAATTTCATGAATTGCTCTTCATTGGCAAAATGACATCGTCTCAAAAGGCTCAATGCGTGAAATGGAAACAGTTAAAAAGTTTGAGGACCTGCTTCAGATGATTGAGGTTTGGATGCGTCTGATGTTGGCGACATTAATTGTTGGATGTGCCAAAATCACCTGAGGCCAATACCTCTTATTCTCTTCGCAGGCTGACTGTTTCTGAGATGTTGGAAAATATTAAGATCACAACGAAATCCTCGTGGATTGTAAGTCAAACCAAAAACAATCAAGAAGTTAAAATCAAAACTTCTACTTCCACAACCTTGGGGTTGTATTTCGCATTCCGGCATATCTTCCGGAAAGGGTGCAAAAAATACCAGTGAGAGATACT
>JAJMSL010000070.1:0-13222 GCA_030558395.1 Danielia reshetovae
TGACGTTTCAATTTCACAGCCATTTCCATGGGAATGAGCTTAATCTGCCTAGGTCTATTTCTGGTCTCCCTTACCTAAAAAGTTGTGCCAATTTAAAGTGATCAAGTGTGAATCTCACAGAGGTGATTTTCCGCATAATTTTCATCCCAAACTGATTGCGAAGCGTAGTAAACGGTTGGTGAAAATCAATCAATGGTGAAAGTATACGGGTGAGCTTGCTCGGCGTACCATCTTTCCTCATCCTGTGTGAGTGAAGCTTTAGTTCACAAGCTATCGATGAGCACACCTGGTTTTCCTTATCATGTATAGTTTGGTTTTTTCTATTTTATAGTTTTCCTAATTATACAGTGATTGTTGAAAAAAAAAAATACCGATAGCGGCGTTCCATGTATTTGAACTCACTTTTATCACCCTTGGGATAGCTGGAACGTGGTGAATACCAAATAATCGGCTAAGTGCGTGACATAAATTCCACATTATGTTTACAAACGCAAATGGAACCGTTGTGGAGATCCTCGACTGGTGACGCTTGGTCGAGGTTGATGGATGGAGCACGAAGTCGCCACATCAAACCTCGCAGGAACCCACGTTACAACGTCATGAATTTTGTGTTGTCTCATCAGGTGCATCTGCAAGTGAACACTTTAAAAGACTAAAATATAGTTTTCTGTCAGCAGAACATACCTCTTTAGTGGTTTATAAGGGCCTTTCAAATCTCCACCTATCCCTTCTTCAACCACCACTTTCTTCAACCACCACTTTCTTCAGCTCGCCCGATTGCAACTTAACTCTGGAAAAACTTGCTTTCAAATGCAAATCTCCGACAGCCCAACTCAATTAGAGCAAGAAAAGAATTCGCTGGACCACTCTGTTAAATGTTCGCAGGTCGACAGCGAATGTGAGAACTACTCTATTTCTGTGACCACACCTTTTGCATCTAATATTTGCTCTAAGATGGCTAATTCCGGTTTAACAGCTGAGGATCCCATCCTCAGTACGAGTGGTTCCGACTCTGATTCTCCGAATTCCCCAGAGCCACAAAAGCAAATTTTGGCGGTGCAAGGTCCAAAGCGGCAGAAGAGGCTGCACTTTCCTCCTTTGAATCCTGACATTCCAACAAACCAGAACACTGGTGCCTTGACTTACTCGAATACTAGCTCTGCCACTCACCAGAGTACTTGTGGTCAGAGCTTTCAACTGGCGGGTACTCAATCGGTTCAAGCTGTTCCTGAATTGGTTCAAGCGGTTACTAAATTGGTTAAGCTGTTCCTCCAGTTGATACTCCATTTGTTACTCCTCCAGTTGTTACTGCAGTTGTTACTCAAGTAGATACTCCAGTTGTTGACTCGGACTTGGCGTTGAACTTTTATCTTGAGGTGGCACAATAGGTGTGGTTTCATCCGAAGAAGTTATCGTAGCCGGTACTATGTGGACCGGAAGTGACCCTCCTTCCGTCTTCTCGATTGGAATGTTGTTTTCCGTGTTAACGGAAGATCCTTCTTGAAATTGGCCATTTATAAAACCACATTGTCGACAAATATATGTGACGGAAAGAGGATCTGTGCATCCTGGGGGTGCCAACCCGTTGTGTGTGTAGCAGTTCACGCAAATCAAGGCATACCTGTTCTCAACACTCTCGTTATTCTCAGAGCCAATGACGTAGTCAAGAAGTCTGTCCTGAAAGGTTCTGTGAGCATGTGCCTGAGGAGACGCCACCAGCGTAAGAACTGATTTGGCTGGAGCAATTCCTGGAGCTATACCCGTGGCCATTGGCTTTTCTTGGTGTGTGGATTTGATGATAGTAGAAGGCAACTTATGCTTGGGTCCAGAAACAGAACCCTTTATATTCGCTTTTTGTGCAGATGGTGAAATGGCAGCTGGCGCCGCTTGTATGCTCAGCTTGCCGTATTTGTTCAAAAGTTCATTGGTAGTGTTGAAGTTGGTGATATTTTTCAATTCCTCGATTTTCTCTTTGTGTTTCTTCAATAGGGCCTTCAAGTTCTTGTCCTTGCTGCTGACCAAGAGTTGGAAACCAGCCTCAATCAAGAATAGCAATGCCGCAATGCATCCTGGAAAGACGAACAATACCACCAAATCTCTGAACAGTTGTCCCTCAAAGAAAACGGCAAATCTTCCCTTACCAGCAGCGAGTATTCCCATGTTGTCCAATGCAACCTTGTACCGATAAGCAATCCACGAAATGTAGACCACTAGGGAGTACCATAAGGTTGTTTTGCGGAATGACTTCTGTCTGTTCGTCAAGCCAGAAATCTGACTCCGAGTTCTAGAGATCGCTTGAGTGAGAGACGTCAACTCCTTGTCAAAGAGCTTCGGATCAAACAGCTTCAGCTTGAACAAACTGAGAAACCCCATTTCTAGTGATGTGGTTGATTCTTCGATTTATGATAACTTGAGCGCCTCATTCCGGACACGTGATCATGCGGATCAATCCGACTCTCAGTCTTGTTCAATTGGCTTTCTACAGGACTTTAGAAGAGCTCATGGGCATTTGGGAGCTCCATATTCGAGATTTCCTGACTGCTTCAACTGCAATTGCCCGATTGGATCTTGATCGATTCGGCAATTAGTGTGACCGGATAAAATTACCGCATTTGCTATCGATAGAGACAAAAGGCATTTCCATTCTAATTCATCCACGGTTTTAAGCCCGTACGGTAATGTTAATGTTTATGGCAATTCGGAATCTCTGACCTTCATGTTATTCCTTATTTCTTTTAAGCAGAGAAGCTTTTCGCGTAAATCCAGTGGTACGCGAGGCAAAAAATCCAATCACTTAATTCGCTTAGTCATTTCATCTGCACATTCCAACTTTTCTTGCACCAAAATCTGCCTCACTTACCCATTTTCTTGCATAATTCAACAGAATGACGTATCTAATAGGAGATCGGACCATCGTATTCAACGGGAAGAGCCTAAGTAACGAAGATGAGAGACTCATACGAGCTCATCCCAACATTTTCAAGTATTGCTTGAATGCCACCACCCACAGATACTTGCTTAGCATGAAGAAAACGGTACATCTTTACACTGACATCATTACGATTTACAGTACATTGCTTTTGAAGATCCCCAACTACGATGATGTCACCGCAATGACTAATAGAACAAAGCTGAACTTGTTCAGATTGGAAGAGGACTTGAATAAGATCTTTGGAAAAAAGCTAGAGGTCGTGAACGATGGTTGGGAAAACAAGAACTATGAGTCTCTGATCAAAAGCATGGCCCGGTTGATTCTTAAAGGTTGTAAGGAGTCTTTTGATCTTTTGTTCAAGAACCTAAACTGCATCGATGTGTTCTTCCTGTCATTTGACAACTTGAAAAAACTCCTAATACCTTGTCTTTTAACTCACACTCAGATGATTCAAAAGCTGGTCACTGGTGCAATCTTCTTGATCGGATTGACCACCATAGTGGATGAAATCACCAAAATCGATGAACTCTCTCCCGCCATCATCAAACAACTTACTAAGATTGATTCCATCACCAGCGGAATTGAAAGAGAAACCAGGCTTCTTGACACTGTGTTCAACACCTTAGATCCTTCCTTGCAACAATATACTAACATCCTCCTCGGAAAAGCCATTCTCAAACGAGAAGTCAATGAAGCCGAGTGTCAGATCATCCGCAGAAGGGATGTTTGTTTTCAAGCAGCGGAACACGTCGTCAGCATCCCGCTTACTGGAGACCAGTCTACCAACTTGTCCAGACAGCATTTTACCAAGCATTTTTTTTACTTCGTTTCAGCAATGTTTGTGGTCATTGTCATTGTACTATACCGACTCTATACAGTGGTTTTTGGTTAGGTCAGAACTACATGTATTTTTATGACGTTAATGTACACTTGAGTTCTGGGTTCTTCTCTAAGGCTCACCCCATTTTAAGCACGTGACTAGGTTGCACTCGCCTTTTTAAGATATGAAATGCACACTATCTTGTAAATAAACATTGTTCAACAGACTCCAGTGCGGAACAAAGGAGTCAGCTCAAAAATAATTTGCCTGATCTAGTTGTGCTTGTTGTCTATATTGCCATTGCGGACCACAGAGATTTTCACAGGATAATCCCGAAACCACATCAATACTGTCATTACCCAACGAACCACATCAACGAACAGAACCAAGGAACTCTATTTCCAAAGATTGATTTCAAAACATTCAATAACGCTCCACCATGGGAGAAAAGTCAGACCAAATATATTCGGCCACTTACTCGAATGTTCCTGTGTTCGAGTTTGTCACAGAAGAGGGGCCTATAATGAGGCGAAAATCCGACTCTTGGATTAATGCTACGCATATTTTGAAGATCGCCAAGTTCCCAAAGGCCAGGCGAACGAGAATCTTGGAGAAGGATGTACAAACAGGAGTTCATGAGAAAGTTCAAGGTGGGTATGGAAAATACCAAGGAACGTACGTTCCACTAGAACTTGGTGCTGATATAGCGAAATCATTCAATGTTTTTGACATTTTAAGACCGATTTTCGAGTTCGAATACATCGAGGGAAAGTCTGCCACTCCTCCACCTGCTCCAAAACACAACCATGCTTCTGCGTCCAATGTCGCCAAAAGACAGGCCCAGAAACAACGACAGGACTTGGATCACGACAACGACTCAAAAAAAATCAAAATCCAAAATGATCCTGCGGAAGGTCCAAGGAAGAGAGGTAGGCCGAAGAGAGTGGCTTTGCCAACAAGAGAAAAACCAGATTTACGTAAAAGCAAAACAGTGCCAGTTGACTCAATGGGTCCAAGTATGGGCACCTTCGCATCAAGGCTAGATCTGTCGTTCTCTCATTCGTTACTGCAATTGCCTCCTTTGGCACGCCAAGACACAGAAAGAGATGCACTTCAAGTAATGACCAGCAACTTGAACGTCAAGAACGAGGATTTGGAACTGGACAACAGTGATGAAGATGACAAGAAGCATGAGGCTCACAAGCTTACGCCCACCACTGACGACGATGAGTTGATGACAGGGAGAGAATTGTTTGGATCGAGAAACTCATTTGTCGCTTCAAGAGATTCATTCGAAAAGATTGTTCAGATGCATAACAACCGAAACCGCAACATTAACCTGACCTCTTTTCCTAGGCAGCTCAGTCTCAATGGAAGCATAGGCGGTGATCCATACGGCTTGATGCAATACCATCATCAGAACAGCCAACTTCATCCGCTACAGATCAACCAAACTACTAGCCAAGGAAACCAAAGCTTCAGAGAAGACCCAGAATCGTCCGAATATTTCAATACTTTGCTCAATTACTTCTTGGATGATGATGGACAAGCAACTTTGGGAGCCAAGGGACGATCCAATACTTTGGACCTTCCTGAGAAGATTCTCAATCCTCCTCAACCACTTAATAAAATTAACATCAATCAGCCCATTGATAACGATGGGAACACGATTTTCCACTGGGCTTGTTCGATGGCTAACATCGCCATTATTGAGTTTTTGGTTTCCATTTTCTCCAACTTCATTGACAGCGAGTTAAAGAACTATCACGGCGAATCACCACTTATGTTCATGGTGAAATTCAACAACAGCTACCAATTGAAGAATTTCCCAGCAATTCTTGATCTTTTGTTCGACTCCATTTTGTCAGTGGATAACTATGGCAGGACAGTGTTGCATCATATTGCAATCGCTTGCAGTAACACTAAGGATGAGTTAGCGTTGAGATCTGCCAGTGAGAACGAGACCAAGAAAAAGAAAGAACGGTTTGCAAAGTATTACATGGAAGGAGTATTTTCCAAAATCATTGAATTCCAAGAATATCAGCTACTGCAGGGCAATAAGAGTCGAAACTTGGAAGCAAAGAAGGAATTGATTGCCAAATTTATTAATCATCAAGATAACGAGGGAAACACCGCATTCCATATTGTTGTCCACAACCTCAGCAAGAAGTGCATCAAAATATTCATTCGATATCACAAGTATATTGATTTCGGGTTACGAAATTTGGTCAACTGCTCTGTCGAAGATTACTTGGCCTCTCATAACTATGTCTTACGACTTGAAAATGCAGGAAGCGATGACAACCAAC
Organism: Danielia reshetovae; assembly: GCA_030558395.1. Classification (NCBI taxonomy): domain Eukaryota; kingdom Fungi; phylum Ascomycota; class Pichiomycetes; order Serinales; family Metschnikowiaceae; genus Danielia; species Danielia reshetovae. The sequence goes on from JAJMSL010000070.1 coordinate 6,062, forward strand.
TCATTCCAACTCAGGAAGATGCAGATCAATTGAAACCTACCCTCTTTCCAGCAGAACATGTTCAGAGCTTTGAGTCTCAGTTACACCGCACAAAGTTGGCTGTGAACTTTCAAAATTCAACTTCCAATATCATCACAGAAAAGTTAAGTGAGTTGGCTTATGCTATTGACAAAGAGTTGAGTGACAAAGACGAAAAGCTTCATTCCTTATACAAGCTCCTCAAAGTTGTTGGATTTAAGAAATTCAAGGCTCAGAAATCCATTTTGAAGATCTTCAACCTCGATTATTTGGTTGAAGACATTGAGAGAGACCTCCAATCGAGTGGAAGTGATGCTGCCAGAAGCATCTCGGAGTTTCTTATTATTGACAGCTCTCGCGACAAAATCATCCAGGAAGAGATAGGCAGATTGCAAAATGATATGTGCTTCCAATATCTCTCCACAAAAGAAGAGTTTCTGAAAAATTTCCATGAATACAGAACAATCAAGGAGAAGTTAACGAGATCGGAAATGTTGAATTTGGAGAAACAGAGGACTCAAAACGAAAATTCAACGGATAGTGACACAGAAAAATTAAGGCTCGCTGTCGAGTTACAGGAGCAAATACATAAGAGAGTGATCCTCAGTGAAAGTCTCTATAAGGAGGAGACCAATGTTCCCGCATCTGTCAATGATCTAGAAGATTTCAAAGAAAACAGAGCCAATGAAACCACTAGTGAAGTTGGCTCGGAAAGCAAACACAAGGTGAACAATAATAGCAACAACAAGAGCTCCACGGATGGACTGCCCACTCCCGAAAGTTCCAAATCTGTCATTGCCAACATTCCCCACAATGATCGGTTATACAAATACTGCAAGTTGATTTCATTGAGTTGTGGGATGTCGTTTTCTGAGGTGGAGAATTCGATCGATCTTATTGAGCAATCGCTTGAAAAAACGCCCAATCATTCTGTATAATATATTGTATTATGACTGTATAATCAATAACTTCGGGTAATGGACACGGCTAATGTTGAACTCGGGATAGTATTGCACCGTTAATAACCGAGATGTGCGAAATTATATGTGCAGAGAGGTGCGAACATTTTGCAGCCGGAACAACAAGACATTTTGTTTTTGCGCCCTCTGCTAACCAAGCGGCTCATTCCGAGAAATGACAACGGCCCTATATATCTACAACAATTTCTGTAAAATTAAGAAGCCAGAACTATTTCCTTCATAATTTCTTAAAAAAACATGTCCGCTTCGATTGAAAAGGATTCTACAGTGGAGGTTTTCTATTCAAATACGTCATCGAGCAATTCCGAATTTGAACTCCCAGTCGAATTCACAGGACTCGATAAGAGAACGGCAGAAAAAAGAGGTTCTTTTTCTCTGCTTACTAGAGCTATTGTTGGCGCTTTCAAAGAGGAAGAAGACACCGATGAAATTAATCGCTTCAGAGAGGAAGAAATTAATGGAGAGTTGTGTAGTGCTGATATTGAAATCAGGAGACAAACAACTAGAACCACAATCATTTGTCAGTTGACAGACAATGTTGACAGTGCTGGGGTCACTGACTACAAGTTAGAAGAAGGATTGCCTATTGAAGATTATGGAGAGGAATTCTCCAAGATAGATCGTGAACTTATCACTTTTGGATTCAATAATCCAGAAGACCCAAGAAACTGGAAAACCTCCAAGAAAGTTTATGTTGTTGTGTTTGTGTCGATGTACACTCTCATTTCCCCCATGTCTTCGTCGATTCTTTCACCAGCCATAAAAGACCTTGCCAAAGACTTCAATATTACCTCACCAGTCATCCAGGCAATGGTGATTTCCATTCATATTTTGGCTTGGGCTTTGGGGCCCCTTGTCATTGCACCTCTCAGCGAGGACGATAGAATCGGGAGAAAGAGGGTATTGAGTATTTCGTGCTGGCTCTCTCTTGTATTCAACCTCGCCTGTGCATTGTCCAAGAACACTACACAGATTCTTGTTTTCCGATTTGTTTCTGGGCTCTTCAGTGCAACTCCATTGAATGTATCTCCAGCGGTGGTGAGTGATTTGTTTGATGCTAAGAACAGAAATGTCAGCTTGGCTGGTGTCTTTCTCGTTCCTTTTGTTGGCCCCGCTATTGCTCCAGTAATTGGTGGGTATATTGTCTCCGCAAAAGGTTGGAGATGGGTTCTCTATACTCTTTGCATTTTGAATGCAGCAGTTGCTGTTTTGGGAAGCATCTTCTATGTTGAAACTTATGCTCCCGCTTTGCTTCTCAAAAAGGCAAAGAAGTTGAGAAAAGCAACAGGAAACCAGAATTTGCATACCATCTATGAGATATCCAATGGTGAGACTACTATGGAAAAGTTGATGGTTACTGTCTCTCGTCCAATAGTCTTATTGTTCACTCACCCTATGGTTATCGGTTTGGGATCCTTCATGGCATTCATTTATGGCTTCTTGTATTTGATGATTGTTACCATTCCATCAGTCTTTGAGAAAACCTACGGCTTCGACCAACGTACAGTGGGGCTCATGTACTTGCCTTTGGGTATTGGATTTGTGCTTGGAGTTATTTTCTGGACTTTCTTGTTGGGAGTGGTATACAACAAGTTGGTGGAGAAAAACAACGGGGTTGCTAAACCAGAATTCAGATTACCGTGTTTGTTTGCAACTGCCATCATCATTCCAATTGGTTTGCTTTGGTACGGCTGGTCGGCTCAATTGAAGTTGCATTGGATCATGCCATGCATTGGAAGTGCCCTTTTCGCTTTCGGTCTTGTTTGTGTGTTCCAAACATTGCAAGCTTACTTGATTGACCTGAACCCAAGATTTGCAGCCTCTTCTATTGCCGCAGCTGCGATCTTCAGATCTATCTTCGGATTTGCGTTCCCTCTTTTCGCCCCAGCCATGTATGCTAAACTTGACTACGGATGGTCAAGCACCATGTGTGCAATAATTGCTCTCCTCCTTGGAGTTCCCTTCCCCATCTTATGCTACAAGTACGGCGAGCAGCTCAGAGAATGGGCCAACAAGAGAATGGAGAGGGATCAAGAGAGAAGAGACGCCAAAAGAATCATGCGTTTAAAACAAAACAAAATCTGACGAATATTATGAATAGGGAATAAAAAAGAGCTTTGAACAGTCTATGTAGGATGTACGGGTGTGGATGTTGTCAAAACTTCATAGACGAGATTCTCTCTTATCAGCCGCGCTATGGAACAGCTCGAAGACCCAATTGCCATAGAAGGGCTCAAGCCATATCCATTAGCAAGAACTTTGGAGAACCTTCCGCCTAATCTTCTAGAAGAATTTACCCAACTGTATGAATTAGTGAGAGGATATACAAAATCACTTCAAGCATACGAGAAGTTCGAAAAACACTTGGTGGCGATAGTGGAAAAGCAAATCTCAACAGTCAATGACATCATTGTCATCCTACAGGAATACAACGGCACATCGCAGGCGATAACCGGGCAGATTCACACCATGGAAGAGCTTTACAAGGAATTCATCAACCTTGAAACGTATCAGTACCAACTTCTTAGTTCTAACTTCAACCAGAGCTTCTTGAAGCTCAAATTCTCAAAGCTTACAAGTGCCAGCGATGTGGCCTCGATGGAATTGGTCCACGACCACAAGAAAAATCCAGGAGATTTGTCCACGTTTCTCCAGGACTTCAAGAACAAACGGAAGCTATACCACTTACGGCAAGAGAAATTGAACAGATGGAACGAAGAAAGGATCAGCGGATTCTTTTAGTGAATTAAAGGTCAATATCACGTGATGTATTCGCGTGATGTAGACTGGAAGAAAGCCGAACAATGGCCTGCAAGCAACGAACGGCGCTCAATTCTGAGTGGCTAATCAACGGACATTTACAAATCCGGTACACAGTCCAACTCTTCAAATTTCACTCACCTGCACTGATCATCAACTATGAGATGATTTTGCACAGTTGAGCCAAGAGTTCCACGTCTGAAGCAAATTGCTGGTTTTCCTATAGGAAAGAAAGTTTTTCGATTTTATTCAAAACACCACAGACGCCAGAAACCCTAGAAAGCGTAGCCAATTTTTGTAGACAAATTTTCCCGCTAATCATTCCGCGCCAACCGGAGTCCCCTCGTCGGCGTCGTAAACTCCGAAAGGATTGCGAAAAAAAATTAAAAATTATGCTGAGCGCAGATTGTGCATTTCTTTTCCTAATAGTTCCCTACTACTTTGACTTCCAGATATTCACCTTTTTGGTTTCAGTATCATGTTCAGAACTACTTCAGCTCGGTTGTTTTCCAAAACTGCACGGGCTTTCAATGCTGCTCCAAAAAAGCCAACGATTGGCCCTATCAGACGGACTTTGAGAAATGTGAAGAGAGTCGGCATTTTGTCTGTTTTGGGATCCGTGGGTTACATCTCCTACAAAGTGTACAAAGAGTCTTATCCTGCTGACCAGGCCAAGCAAGAACCAACGTTTGCCAATGGCCAAAAGAAGAAAACCTTGGTCATCTTGGGTTCGGGATGGGGATCAATTTCGCTCTTGAAGAATTTGGACACCACTTTGTACAACGTGGTGGTTGTTTCGCCTCGTAATTACTTCCTTTTCACTCCGTTGTTGCCTTCTTGTCCTACTGGAACAGTTGAATTGAGATCCATCATCGAACCTGTCAGAGCAATCACCAGAAAATTGACTGGTGAAGTTATTTATTTGGAAGCCGAGGCTACCGACATTGATCCCATCAACAACAAGATTACTATCAAGCAGTCTACCACCGTGCACTCCGGTCACTCAGGAAAGGACACTGGCTCTGCTAAATCAACTCTTTCTGAAGATCTTATTACCTCTTTGAACTACGACTACTTGGTTGTGGGAGTGGGTGCCATGCCATCCACCTTCGGCATTCCAGGTGTTGCTGAGCACTCCTCCTTCTTGAAGGAAGTTAGTGACTCGATCAAGATCAGAAGAAGACTTATGGATGTCATTGAGGCTGCCAACATTTTGCCAAAGGGCGACCCAGAGAGAAAGAGATTGTTATCCATTGTTGTCTGTGGGGGTGGTCCAACTGGTGTTGAAGTTGCCGGTGAGTTGCAGGATTATATCGACCAGGATCTTCGTCAATGGATGCCTGAGGTTGCCTCTGAATTGAAGGTTACCTTAGTTGAAGCTTTGCCAAACGTTTTGAGTATGTTCAACAAGAAATTGGTTGACTACACCAAGCAAGTTTTCCAGGACACCAACATTGACTTGAGAACCAACACCATGATCAAGAAGGTTGACGACAAGAGTGTCATTGCGGAGACCAAATCTGAAAAGGACGGTTCAACTGAAATGATTGAGATTCCTTACGGTATGTTGATTTGGGCCACTGGTAACGCTCCAAGACCAATCATCAGAAACTTGACCTCCAAGATCGATGAACAGAAGAATGCCAGAAGAGGTTTGTTGGTTGACGAGAGATTATTGGTCGACGGTACCAACAACATCTTCGCCTTGGGTGATTGCACTTTCACCAAATTTGCTCCAACTGCTCAAGTCGCTTTCCAGGCCGGTATTTTCTTGGCCAAGCACTTGGAGAGATTGAGTGAGATTGAGTCTTTGAAATACAGAGTCACCAACCCCGGTACTGAGGACCACGTTGACAGATTGGCCAAGAAAATGGTCAAGTTGGAGACTTCTTTGGAGCCTTTCGCGTACCAACATCAAGGTTCTTTGGCTTACATTGGTTCTGAAAGAGCTGTTGCTGATTTGGTTTGGGGTGACTGGTCCAATGTCAGTACCGGTGGTACTTTCACCTACTTGTTCTGGAGATCTGCTTACATCTACATGTGTCTTTCTGTGAAGAACCAGATTTTGGTCTGCATGGACTGGGTCAAGATCTCTGCCTTTGGTAGAGATATCTCCAAGGAGTAAACACATTTCTTAGATTGGAGGTTTTGGCCTCACAAATCATATGTGGCCGTCTATTGATAATCTTCTCATATATTCAACTTCATAATTGATTAGAGATTGGATGTAGCCTAGCCTCTTTGTTTTCAGAAATATGTGAAACGCTAAAATATCTTGTAAATAAACAATTTGAGTAATTGGAAGAAACAACAGAATTGTCTTTTGCCTTGCAGTTCACCGACCAAGAGGATGTTCGCAACATCTCCTTGGATCGAACAAAGAGAATTCAGGAACTCAAAGCGCTACATCTAATGGCAGAAAGAGCCAACAGCCTTCTCAACTTCAATTCAAGATTTCTCTAATTCAAGATCCAATACAACAAAATAAAACAGCAACAAGACGACAAAAGAACACCTTACAGCCTCCCCTTTCTCCTACACAATTTCTTTATATTTTTTATTAAAATTAAGATAAATTTGTTATAAAAAGTGAATTAAAGTGACGCTAATTCAAGAATTAGCGTTCAAACTCTCCCAACCAGTTCTGCGGATGCAGTTCAACTCAAGAAATTTCTTTCTTAACAACTCTCTGACATACATAAATTCTGAGGCATATGGATAACGGACTATCTGGGGAGAGAAAGAAATTTGTCGTTCGAACAACTTTTGTTATCCAGAACTCTCAACTTCCTAGAGGAATAATATTGAACAAAATCAAGCCCAGGGAAGCACCCAGAAAGAGAATGCTTCCAAAATCAAGTAACCAAACACTTAGACTGGTCTTTTTTATCCTACTCAACTCTTTCTTTCTTTTTGATTTTATTTGAAATATTTTTGATAGAGATAAATTTTGATCTACTGGTCCTTTTTCTTTTTTGACCGTTTTCTGGGCTTCTTCTTTTTGGGAGTCTTCTCCTCCTCTCTTTGCCTCTGCTTCTCCAAGACAAGACGCATTGCTTTGGGCATCATTCCTTGGGCACCACAATTTGTTTAAGTGGGGAAGTGAGAGGAGCAGCGGCTTTTTGCAGAGTCTTTTTTTCTTCTTTTTTATAATCTTCAGGTACACCTTCCACCTGGTTTCGGGTGGTTGATACTGCATTTTGCAGAATGATTGTCTTAACATGAAAACTGAAGCCCTGGAATCCGTAATCTTCGTTCGCAGTAGCTTCATCAGGAATTTCTGTGCTTGGCTCCTCAGATACTGTTGACTTCTGGACGTGACTGGTGGGAATCTCCTCAGCAGAAACAGGTCCATGTATCTCAACAGTGGAGGTGGAGGCAGCGGTGAAATATTCCCTGATCA
>JAJMSL010000071.1:0-12876 GCA_030558395.1 Danielia reshetovae
CGAATCATGAAGGCAACCTTGAAGAACTTCGAATGAACAATTAGCGAAATTCTCATTTTGGAGAGTACGTATTCTGTATGTTTAGGATACGACTTTGATTTTGACTTCTACTACTATTTTATTCCAAGTTGGAATATAATTCGTTGGCCAATGAGGCGAACTTTTTTTCGGTAAATATGGTAAATATATATTTAATCAAATGAAATTTTCAAAGCACAATTTGGTACTTGTAGACAAGTTCTCCCGAAATCTACAATGAGCTGGAAGTATTTGGGGAAAATGGATACTTCATTTTTCTCGTGACAATTACGAATTCTGCTTTTCCCCAATGTGAATTTTTGGGGCTCCAGTTGATCTTTTCACTTGAGAGAGGTGCGACATTTATGTGAATAATACTGTACAACATTAGAAGTTGACTTGAAATAGTTACACCAGGCAAAACTCGTTTTCGAGCCTGTTCACTTCTTGACGCAAAAAATAATTCCTGGGGCTGAAAATGTATCAAATTCTCCGTTTTCATATTTATAAAGTAGTAAATACAAAAAATTATTAACTTTCTTGGACTATAATTAAGCCCAACAAGGAGTCGATAACAGCCGTTGCAGCGAGACTGGTGATCTCACTGTTGGTGTCATATGGAGGACTGACCTCCACAACATCACCGCCAATCAAATTAATGCCCTCCAACCCGTCTAAAACCGAAAGTAGTTCTCGCCCAGTCCATCCTCCAATTTCCATTGTTCCAGTGCCAGGAGCATTTGCAGGGTCCAAAACGTCAATGTCCACGGAAATATATACTGGCAAGTCACCCACAACATTCTTAATAGCACTCACAATACCCTCTCTACCCAAAGTATCGAGATCTCTGGCTGTGATGGTTCGAAACCCACAGTCAACATCATGCTTGATGTCGTAGTCGGGACTAATGTAGGGAGCTCTCAAACCAAGGTGGAAGCAGTGGTCTTTTGATAAATAGCCGTTTTCAGCTGCGTAGTGGAGAAACGTCCCATGATTCAACGACATGTAGTCAGTAATGCCACCTCCCAAAACTTTGGGGTCCCAGGTATCGATGTGACTATCGAAATGCAAAACCGCCAACTGTCCAAACTTCTCGTATGCAGATCTGAGTGCCATGAGCGTGATTGTGTGGTCACCACCCATCGTGATGATCTTTGGGTGCTGGAGTTTTGAGGTGTGATTATGAATTGCTCTTTGGCCTCGGTAAAGCTGGTTGAGCGCAACTCTGTTGTCAAAGGGGGTCATGGGCACATCACCACAGTCCACAATCGACAAATTGTGCGATTTGGGGTTGTAAGGGTCGACTTTACCCAACTTAGAATCGCGAGAGTTTCCACGCACTGGAGTCAAACCTTCACCCAATCTGCGAGCAGCCAGACGAATAGATTCCGGTCCAAAACGGGCACCAGGACGGAAAGAAGTACCGGTGTCGAATGGAGCTCCCACAATGGCGATGTCTATTGGTTTCGAGAAGTGGTCAAAGCAGTTGAATGCGTTGAAACCTGCGAAGGTGAGAATTCCGCCAAACCTGTTGGGGGAGGAGGAAATATCGGTGACATCGTCGTCATGCGGTAAGTTTAATTTCAGTCTGGACTTGAGATATCCATTGTGAGCAGCCTGTCTTGACTTTTTGACACTTTCAGCCTTAAGCTGGTGCATATATTGGTTCACTTGGAACGCATTTTCAAACGAGGAAATCTCCACAAAGTCCAGCTGGGACTCGGTAGTAAATCCAATACCTTCATTGAGCAAATTCTGTTTGTGTTTGGCCGAGGCGTCGGTGTTGACCACTTGTCCATACAATTGGTCGATGTAAGATTCCGAATAGGAAATTTCGGTGGTCAGATCATCGCCAAGGACAACCTGGTTGTGACCCTCCCTTTTTAGGGCAGGAGAGGCATTTACAAGCGCTGCAAGGAGTAACCAGGACTTCATAGCGAGTGACCCCAGGTTCTTGCTTGCTTATATAGAAGGAAATATGTGCAGGAATTCCGTTCCTGAGACGGAATATTTAGCGGGTTCCAAAAGGAGTAGTATTCAAATCAAAATTGCGTTCGGTTTCTCTTCCAATAACAGTTTCGGATCCAGGTGTTGGTTAAGTGCTTGGAAGTTTGTTGTTCTCCAGAAGTATCTCTTTATAGTTGAGGGGAAAAGACGGTTGGTTACCCAGTTCACTTCGAGTGATTTTAGATTTCTAGTTGCTACTGAATCTTGTGGTTGAATTTACGTGACTCTATCCTATAAACAGTCCTGATGAAAAAGTTCAATCGTATTTTCCGAATCATTCGTCTCGGTTCCTCGGTTTTAAAGTTATTACATTAAGAACACCCTGGGTCGAATTAGTTGCTAAGTCTAAATTTCAAAAATCAAACGGAGGAGAAGTCGGGTTTTCGCAATCTCGTATTCTCGGAGTGATTTTTGGGGTGACTTGCCTTAATTGAATCTGTGGCGATATATACCACGGTACAATACCAAGCCAATGCTTGAAAGAAAACAAATCTTTTGCACCTTAAGCAATCACCACTGCAAAGAAGTGATTTTGCTTATTGCTCTTAGAAAGCTCTGCTCTTTCATAGTCGGTATTTCGTGAATTCGCAGATACAGTGTAGTGATGTCCTGATGGATGAAGAGAAAGGAAAAGGAACATAAAGAAGGGGACCAAAAGCGAATTGAGTTCATGTACTAGAAAGTCAGAGGGACACAAGGTGTAATGGTGATTTTTTTAAAACGTTCATAATGAGGAAAACTATATAAATATTGAAAAACCTAGAATACATCAATAATAGTTGGGTGTTCCCATCGTTTGCATAATACACATTTTGGCACCGGAAGAACAACTTTGGCTCTCCTGACCGACCGACTGTCCTGTCCCTAAAATGGCAACCAACATTGCAAAATGGAAAGCTAAATATCCCAGTTTGGTCTCGATTGACGCAAGGAATTCTTTCATTGGATGTTGATCTCATCAAATCGTTTTTTTTTTCATCGATCATTGTATAATTAGGAAAACTATAAGATAGAAAAAACCAAACTATACACCATAAAGAATAACAGGTGTGCCCATCGATAGCTTATGAAGTTAATCACCCCAGACGTAATCGAGACTCTCACTCTCACACATACATCCAGAATTCAAAACTTCACCCACACAGGATGGGGAAAGATGGTACGCCGAACAGCTCATCCGTAATCTTTCCCATCGAACGCTTGTGTCCTTAAACACCCCAAACTTAAGCAAGACTCTCACTTCTCACATACATCCAGATGCAAAACTTCACAAACTCCGAGGATTGTCTTGTCCGTATCTCGTTCCATTCTGAGAAGTTCCTGGTTTTATCATTTCGCATTTGTACCCTCACCCATTTTTTCCCATTTGGTCCGAACGGGAACTGTTTGGGTCCTTGACCCGACATCAAAGTCTAAATTCTGGAACTTTCATGTTCGAATCTTGCTGCACCCTCGTTATGGGCTCACTGTTCTGAAAGACATCATTGTGCACCCACTGCGACCAAGCAATTGTAGAATGTGAAGATGATACGACATTTGTAGTAACAGCGCGCAAATACGATCGTCAGTGGTGGGGTTATCAAACAGTGCACCATAGGGTAGGAATTAGTGGTATTAGTATGTGAGTTGCATTTGGTACATGAAACCGCTACAATTGAAGAAGGACTGAAATAAAACCGGGGAGATAGAAAGGATTACTGAGGGATGATTTTAGTCTGCCGCTACAATATTGGCGTCAAGATTTCAGGGAAATCCCCACGATGTCCAGAAGATGCGCAAAAAATGGGGCAGCTCAGAACTCGTCAAATATTGCCATCAGATAATCGTCTCCAATAATGCCTATAATTCCCATAATTCCCGGATTAAAACAGTTGCCGATTTCAATGTCATCTCAAAATAAATCGGAAACAGGCCAACCTTGCATAATTTCGAAGCTAAATCCGAGGCAGATGTGCAAGATACAGGCCGAGAGCTTTTCCAAAGCGATCACGTATCAAGTATGAACAGGGTCGTTCCGTGTGGTTGCACAGTCACAATCTGAATTCAGTAAACAGCGCAGAATTGGAAAATCCTGGAAATTGCGCCTTCCGCGAAAAAAGGGCAAACCTAACCATTGCGGTATGGTTCGGCGTTTAAGATGATGTTTTCCTTCTTCTGCCCGTAATACAGGGCTTATATGCAGTCGCACCGGCAGAATAGAGAACTTCGCTGCATTCCATTTGTTTTCGCTGTGAGAGTTATTTGAACCAGCCGTACCACCGAACATTTACAAACTCTTGGAATCGTTTCATTTTTCCAATTCTTTTCAATTTCGATTGCCTTTTGCACCAACAATGGAGTACCAAAGACCTCAAGTCCCTCCTCCTCAAGGGCCTCCTCAAGTCCCTCCTCAAGGACCTCCTCCTCAGAACCAGGACTACGAGAGTCAAAATTCGATTCCCTACACGGAAAAACCAACTCCTGATGCCGAGTTTTCCCAGGCCTTCAAAATCGAAAAGCCACGCTACAACGATTGGCCCTTTGCTATCTTCTTCTTGGCTGTGGTTGGTGGTTTCATCATTATGGCCGGAATCACACTCAGTGCTTTAAGAGCAACTTGGGCTTTCCAGGGCAGCTCGTTCTACCACTCGAGCAATTACTTCACGTTGAACGCAAACACCACGATTTTGTTTGGTTTTGCTGTGGTGATTTCAGTGGTGCTCTCCTTCTGCATTATTTTGTTCGCCCGTTTTGCTTCCAGATTTTTCATCACCACTGGACTTATTTTAAACATTGTCTTGGGCCTCGGCACGGCCATCTACTATTTTGCCATGAAATACTACTCGGCAGCTGTGGTTTTTCTTGTGTTCTCACTCTTCACAGCTTGGTGTTATTGGTGTGCACGCTCTCGAATCCCCTTCAGTGCTACCGTGCTTGAAATTGCCATTGATGTCATGAGAATGTACAAAACAACGTTGCTCACATCTTTCATTGGAATCATTGTGTCTGGAGCATTCAGTGCGTTGTTTTCCATTGTGATTGTGGCCACCTACATCAAGTACTCCCCACACAGTGGCAACCCGGGCTGTTCCGAGGGCGGAGGGTCGTGTTCTAACGGCAGTCTCATTGGTGCGTTGGTGTTTATCTTCTTTGCCGGGTTCTACATTTCGGAAGTGATTAAGAACATCATTCATGTCACCATTTCCGGTGTCTACGGAACATGGTACTACTTGGCCAACTCTGATCAGGGTGCCCCCAAATATCCAGCTTGGGGTGCTTTCCGCAGGGCCATGACGTACTGTTTTGGTTCCATCTGCGAAGGATCGCTCATTGTGGCCCTTCTTCAGTTGCTCAGAGCGTTTGTCAGGATATTGAGAAACGACTCCATGGCCCAGGGTGACGTTTGCGCCGGATGTGCCTTTTTGATTTTGGACATGCTTATTGGCTTCATCGAGTGGATGGTGAGCTACTTCAACCATTACGCATACATTTACGTTGCGTTGTACGGAAAGAAATACACCAAAGCAGCCAAAGAAACGTTTGAGTTGCTCAGGTTCAAAGGCATGGACGCATTGATCAACGACTGTTTCATCAACACCGCCTTGCAAATGTACTCGCTTTTCGTTGCCTACGTCGCCACCTTGTTCTCCTACTTCTATTTGAGATTCACCAAGCCAGCCTATAACGACAGCGGGTCGTACTATGCTCCGGTGATGGCATTTACCTTTTTGATTGCTGGTCAGGTGACCCGGATTGCTTTGGCTGTGCTTGAATCCGGAGTGTCCACCTTTTTCGTTGCGTTAGCCAAGGACCCTGAGGTTTTCCAGATGACCAACAGGGACAGGTTTGACGAGATTTTCAGAAACTACCCTCAAGTTTTGGAAAAGTTGATTTCAAAGGACGACCAATACGAGCAACAACCACTGCAGCCATACTATCAGGTGCCAGCACAGATCTAAACATCCAGAGTCATACTATCAAGTGCCAGCCCTAATCTAAAACATCCAGAGCCATCTGCTCCTTTAATATTTCAATACCTTTCTTAACCTGTGTTATCTGTAGTATCAATATGAGAATTCGCACAATACTGTAATAATACAATACTACCACCTCATGCTCACACTTGCCATTGGAGACCTCTTTATTCCTGAAAGAGTCATCGAACTTCCTCCCAAGTTCTGCAAGCTTCTAGCGCCCAATGCTGGATCGATTCCATCAAACCCGAAAATCGCCCAGGTGATATGCTTGGGTAACATCACCCAATCCACGGAAACGTTGAAATTTCTCCACAATCTTTCGCCCTCCCTCAACATGGTCAGGGGTGAGTTTGACGATTTGAACATTGTCACCCAGCAGCTCAAGCTTCTTTCCCAAAAAGACCCAGTGCTACCTTTTTACAAAGTCATTAATGTGGACAATTTCAAGATTGGTTTCACCAGTGGCTACCAGATTGTGCCTAGGAACGACCCATTGTCGTTGTTGGCCTTTGCCAGAGAACTTGATGTTGACATTTTGATTTGGGGAGGAACCCATAGAGTCGAGGCCTACACATTGGACGGGAAGTTTTTCATAAACCCAGGCAGTGCCACTGGAGCTTACAGTTTTGATTGGCCCGAGAACAATGAAGGAGAGGAGGAAGAAGAGGGAGAGGAGGAAGAACAAGAAGAACAAGAAGAAGACGTCGAAAAGGAGCCGAAAATTGACCATGAACACAAGAAAGTCGACGTCGAACTTGCTGAGGATGACGATGTGGACCTCACGTCATCCATTCCGTCGTTCTGTCTTTTGGACACCCAGGGCTCAAAGTGCACATTATACATTTACACCTACATGAATGGCGACGTCAAAGTCGACAAGGTCATGTACCAAAAGGAGTAACTTAATATAAAATCTACGCCTGAACCGACGAATAATGTAGGACAAACTCTTTTCTGATCTTTTCCCAGTTGTGTGGATCAAAGAAAATGTACACTCCTCTCTCCACATCTGGCGAGATCAATACGGGCTCCACGTTGCTGTCCTTGGTCAACCACACCTGGATGTCTCTGTGGTACCTCCAGTTGCGGGCCACAAGCTCTCTGGCAGCGTATTCTTGGAGGGTGTCTCTGGGTTTTGTGTAGAAAATGTAGAAGAGTGTTTCGTCCATAAACGACAGGATCTTCGTATCACAAGGCTCAGGTGGAGGCACGATGTTTTCTTCTAGTATGGATTCATGCAAAGAGAAGTAAGGTTCCACTTCCGACCGTGACGTTTCCTGCCATGGAGAGGCTAGGTTCTTCAATATGCTGGAGGTGTCAGCCAAGTCCAAGCCCATAAGCCCAAGGTCCTGGCCCATAGCAAAACTGTTCTGGTCATTCTGTTCCATTTTAACAAGCAGAGATATGCCCTTCAACCCGAACTTATCGATTTCCGAAGCATCTGGGGAACTGGAATTATTTCCGTTATTTAGAGAAATTGGCATATTGGCCAGTAGTCCTGGGGGAAGAATAGCTAAAGTTAGTACCATCCCTTTTTTTGAATTCGTTTTTTCTGGCTTCACGTACCCATTTGTGATGCTCTATTATCTCTTTGAAGGTTTAATGGTGGGTGGACGACAAATCATGTGACCCGGCTCACGCGACCACAAACAAAGTTGCTAGCAACCACCTCATTTTGGAAGCTCATACGTTTTCAGGAACGGAGACGTCCTTTGTTGTTGTAGGAGGTGCGCTTGCAAGTTGTTTTTTATTCTTGCAATGGGCAGCAGGAAGTGAAGTCGAGTTTTGGAAAGCCACAAGCAATGGGCAAACAAGGTCAAGTAGCGTACGTGGGGAATGCTAAAAGCACTCAAATGTCCACTAAACCGCCCTACACAACTTAAGATTTCTTCTTGATTAAGACTTCCGTCTGTATCATCGCTCACATCACATCACGTGATCACCACTAGGCATCGACCAGATGACAGCTTTCCAGGGCTAGGTGCTACATTCAGCGAATTTCTAAGCTTCCTCCAATCTTCATCGAAGTCCACGTCACCATTTCCATCCCTCGAAATGATCTGGCAGTCGTTTGTCCAGAATTAAACTCCTGAGATTAGTGCAGTATTCTTGATCTCTAACAAAACTGCGCCTTACTTCCCAGCCCTTAGGTGAAAACGATGCACATTTCCATACGAGATCAAGATCCAACTGACACAGATCCAGATCCAGGTCCCAATCCCGGAAATATCGTTACGAAGACTGTCACTCCCCAGCTGTCTGTGGCATTTGTTGGCCTAATTGCGTACGTGATTGTGCTGATGGCTTGCATTGGAATACAGCGATTTCACAAATGGAAGACGGCTAGCAAACAACAAGCCACTCAACAAAGACCTGCCACCGAAACGGAGGAACCTTCGACAATCCACATGGTGTACTCTCAAAGGACGCAGGATGAGCCTCCTCCTCCATATTCGGAGCCACCACCCACCTATATCCAGGAACCAGAACCTGCTCACGTGTCGCAAGGACGGATCCAACTGTTTGGTTGAAACTTCGTGACGTCAATCGTTAACACTGACATCAACCGGACTGAATCAAAGGTGTGTCATGTGAATCTAATTCAGGGGGATCCAGGCGCATGTAGGTGCATGTGCCATATTACGCGAAAAGCTAATTTGAGTCATCCAAGCTACATCCCATTGAGCACGAGCACGTACATGAAGTTGGTCGACAGCCATCATCTTCCGTATGATGTGAACGGTTAAATCCGAGAAATGGCGGAGTTTTTTTCAAATGTGGTAATTCGTCGTTCGATTTAAACTGCAACAACTTAAATATACCCTCTTGGAGCTGCTATTACTGCGGCTTTTGGCACCAGACTTCCCCTCCAATTGTTCCCCGTTGAGGTATTTACGTCCGTACTCATTCCAATTACATTCCCAGGGGAGCAGCTATATCCGTTTATATACATGAATGTTGAGAACGGAGTTACGTGTGCATGTTACTAAGCCGCACTGCAAAGGGAACTACTGCATTGGGCTTCAGCGGCTCCGATCGGGAGCTCTTATGTAAGCGAAAGATTCGAACCTTTTTCACAGGTGGATATATAAGTTAAGTCTAACTTCGCGGTTTTTCAGTCTGTTCTACTGCGGCTTCTCCAACAGCTCTCATTACTAATTTCACAAGCACACTTGCTACTACCATATCGACGATGCATTTCTTTTCCAGATCCAGAATTCAGACTTCCTCCCGATCCGAAAATGCACACCTCTCTCACAGAAACTCCACTCCAAAGCCAGAATCGATTGGTTCTCCCAGGCTGCCTGACTCTTCAGAAGGAAACGAAAACAGAAAGTACTTGAGATCAAGAGCCTTGGAAATGTCTCTTGCCAACAGCAACTTATCTCCGAGAGTTAGAGAAGTTCTTGAAGCTGCTCTTCGCGGTGTTCGCAAAGACATTCGTGAGGAATTGGAGATTCTTCCTCCATACCTGGGAGACGAAAGACCACCATATTCTGAATCGGACAGTGGGTACTCCAGCTGTGCCAGTTCCATTTTTGATTAATAATACTTGGAACTTCGTTGTGCCCTGGCACCTACCACGGCACTAACATTCCAAAGATTTGGACGGACTTTATAAACTAATAGATTTTCACACTCAACAAAGTAGAATCCACAGTTGTGAAGCACATCCTGCGCCAACCTGAGAATCTATGAGGCCTGAACTTCTGGCTATACTAGAGTCTTCCCCACCTCAGGAATCTGATTTCAAACATTGAGTCTTTTGTGGCCAGCCGTTAGTAGATCCAGCATACTGGCAGAAACTTCATGGAGATAGCAATAGATTTCTTCTAATTGTTAACGACTGGTTGATCAGCACCTATTTGATGTAATTCGATTCCGTCGTTAATCGTCTGTGTCATGACAGTGATCTTCTCGTCAGACTCAGTTAGGAGCATCCTTCTCCCTTATCTCTAAAATTGACGAGGTATTTCGCAGCTTAATGATCTACACCTAGCTCATCAAACCTCAAGCAATCCTGAGAACCTCTGTCATGGAAATTGCAGGGAGATCCCGACCGGATACCAGGCTCCGAGATAAATCACAGGTGAAAACCTTAAATTTTCCTCATTGAACACATCCTTCCAATCTACTACAGCTATCCAGAAATAAAGTCACATTTCTGCCACGATTTCGGTGATAACTACTCTCCTTGTTTTCTTCATAATAGGAGGATTTGTCGTTCAACTACGGGCGAAAACATAGACTCTTCCACTAGCGAGAACTCGTGATACTGGCTTGCTGGTTGAGTGTTCAAGAGTTCCCAGAAATCCTCTCTGGGGGAATAGGATCAGACACTCCAACTTAAATCCTCACATCAGAGGACAATGAAATGACATCATCGGGGGCTTGTTTAGACCACAATTGCACAACCACTAAATTTACAATGTGAAGAACTTAACTCAAGGCTCAAAACGTAATCATCGAATGCCTGACCAGCTGAGGAAAACACAGAAGTATTGCAACCGCAGCATGTCGTGTGCCTTGCTTGGCATCATGTCTTTCCTGCACATCTTTTCTGGGGCAGGATGCACAGCCTCATGCAGGTTCTGGACTCCATTGTGGTGACTGGTTTGTTACTTGATGAATCCCTGAACATCCACATTCCTACTTCAACGATGTACATTCTGTTCTTGGCGCATGACGAAAGGGTTATACAAAAGAGAGATCTAGGCGCTGCTGTTCCTGGTCTTATTATTTTCTTGGTCTTGGTTGCACTAGTTATCGCTTTCGCATTCAGAAGAAAATTTAAGCGAGTTCCCAAAGCACCTGCCCAGCCTTTGGATCCAAATGTGCGATTTGGGCCAATTCCTATGGATGTCAGAAATGCACGCCTACCCCTCGATGCGCCGAACCCGGTTTACGGTAACGCCCATTTTGGCCCAAGCAATAACCAACCCCTTTGGAACATTCCGGCAACCGAAATGACAGACATTGTGTGGAACTCTGAACGAATTCCAGAACCTACTGAGTCCCCTAAACCACAACCAGAAGTAGAGCAGCAGGTTCCTCTTCCAGATCGTGCGAACACTCCTCCTCCTTCGTATGCCGAAGATCAACCTCCTCCGTATCCCAAACCGGCACATATTTCCCTGCGACGTGTACGGTGATTGAAGAATGGACTGTTTAGAGTGGCTGCAGAAGAATAAATTGCAGTCAAGAATAGGAAATCTTTAGTAATTCGCAAAATTCGGTAAATTGAAGATGTAGATTCGTCCGTTTTTCTATGAAAGCTGATCGTGCAGTTCCTTCATCATCTGAAACTGTCATTTCTACGTCATGGTCATCCATTCGATTGAGTCATCTCCTTTACATAGCTTGTCGTAAAACGGTGCGGCTGGTGGACTCACGATTTGTGCTTCAATTGCAGCCATGCAGTCTGGCTTCTAGACAGAATTGATGATCCGTAGAGAGAACATATAAACAGATCAGATGTGCGGTTTCTTCACTATTCCTCTAATGCTCATCAGAATTCAGGCTCAAGAAAACATTATTCAGAAAAGAGACTTCCCGCATATCGGTTTCATTCTTCCTGGTATTTTTATCTGGTTCCTCATTGTGTGCCTTTTCCTTCTGCGTGGTGGTCGTTTAGTGAGCAGATCAAATGAAACAGTTATCGCAACTGAGACTTCGACTCGCCGAAATCACCTGGTTCCAAATGTCGTTGTACTGGAACCCCCGATGTCGCAAATACATACTGAAACAGCCGATCCACCACCTTACGTGAGGTTCCAATCACCGCCATATCCTTCTACTGCACATGTTCGCAGTACTCTTAACGGTCTTAGACTTTCCGATTACACTTCGGAGTTCCGCAATTCACAAACCGACAACTCATTATTTGGCGAGTAGAGCAAATCATTCTTTGTAAATATCGCCGGCCGGCAAAGGAATGCAAATAGGATCCAATTAACTTCTCAACCTGCAGAAACATTACAACCGAAATCGGTAAATCCACTTCAGAAAGCACCCAATTGACTTGATAACAATCCACAATTGAGTTCTGTTTCTTGGCCGCGTAGGAAAGGAACTCGGATTTTATGGAAAAACAATATTTCAATACATCTGGTAGATAGCCATTGCAACTGAAATAAGCCCTTGCCAGAAAAACAATATTTCAACAACTGAAAATGGGTAAGTGTTGATAAATATCTTCAAATTGTCGGACTATATGAGGTTTTCGAAAGCTATGTTGAGTCCGGCATAATGTCCCAAATTGCTGCAAAATCCAAGCTACTGTTTCTGGGTCTAATTGGATTTGGAGGCTATCAGAAAGACAAAAAAGGAGCATAGTTCTTATAAAGCCACTCTCCCAGAAGTGCCGACTACCATGTAGTGTTTCATATTATTAACCCATGGGAGCGATTTCGCACCCATATATTGGCTCTTTGTGCCCACTGAGAAATCTCTCTTCTCTTTCTTCATTGATTAACAAGCCTCAGCACTAGTTTGCACAGCAGCCTTCTCAATCTTTCCGAATCATCTCAACTGCACCCGAATTCTCATTCCAATGCAGATCTCTCCAATTGAGTCTCCAATTTCCGGGTCGACTATGTGTGAGCCAATTTCTGGACCAAACCCAGAAGCTTCAGGAAAATTGCCTGAAGTCCCTGCTCCTACCGAGTCAACTGCTCCCACTACTGGCAGCCCTACCTCAGCCAAATTGGCTGGGATGGTCGAGGGCTCCACCTCCTTTCCAACCACCTGCCTTCACCCAACCAAACCGGCTGTGGTGTTCAAGGCCCCTTCTCCTTCTTCTCCTTCAAAGAAGTCGAAGAGAAACGCAGTGAAGAGAGCAATGAAAAAGGCCTCTTTGAAAGTCAAAAAAATGATGGGGGGTTTGTGCCACAAA
>JAJMSL010000072.1:0-11681 GCA_030558395.1 Danielia reshetovae
TGTCAAGAGACAGGAAGTGCTCAGTGGAGGCGCAATGGAGGCCAAGAATCTCAAAGGAGAAATGGAAAAACCGGGGGTCACGGTCAAAACTGTGGCGGGGGAGACAGGAAATCCGGGGGCAGATGCAGGAGCAGAGAAGTGAAGAGTGGCAGCTCTCCTTCTCCAATACTGGGCCAATTTCATCAAGAAAATGAAAACAGGGGCCGTGGAGGGAAATCCCAAGGTGGTGACAGTCAATGTTTGAGGAATGAAGTTGAACTTGCGATAAAGTGCGACTGTAGTATTGGCAGGTTTCGATTCGGAGTTTCCCAATTGGGAAACTAGAGTCTCGGCCCTCACTGGTGTTTGTGGCCTCTCAAGAAAAGTGTCGTCGAGTTCCAAGATTTCAAAATAGAGGTTTTCGCTGAAGGCTTTCCACTCGGCATATTCGAGTTCTAAAGTTAACTCGTTTTCAATTTCATCGCAGTTGGCAATAGAGGTGGAGACACACGCAGAGGTGAAACATTCAGCACCAGGAGCAGGAGAGACAGAGAAGAGCCAATTCTGGCTCTTTTCAAGGCCCTCTTAGCTCTGTTGTAGACATTAAGCTTCAGAATGGCCCTTTTCAAGGCCATTTTGAAAGCCCTTGTTCTCGATTTCTTGTTAGGGACAAGATTTTGGGCCTCCACCACTACAGCCTTGGGGGCCGGAGAAGGAGTGGTGGAGTTGGAACCCATAGCCACCTCAGCCAATTTGTCTGGGGGAGGGCTGGAACTGAGAGAAACCGGAGGTTTCCCTGTTGTTTCTATTGTTGTCTCAGGCACAATGGCCAAAGTCAACTCAGAAACTGGAGGACACTTGGAGAATTGCATTGGCATGATTCCCAGAGTGCGAAATAACTTGGAGAGATCAGAGAGTCTGAGTTGCATGATTGCAGAGAGACTTAGTTGATCGGAGGAGTAGAGAGGAGAATTCTCAGAGAACACAAATAGCCAATTTATACTGCGAAAATCGGTATTATGGGTGCAAATCCCAAAACATAATTAAGTACCCACAGTATTTATGACGGCAATTTGGTACTAAATTGACTGGTTTGGTAGGTTTCCAGAAGTTACAGCTTAGTAGTTCCCGGTTTGATTGACACCCTAAGGAAGGTTTGTTTTGCAGCTATTGGAAAGGATATGCAGGATGATCGATTTTTGAATATACCCTTTGGAAATTCCTGATGTCTCTGAAATTGAAGGTATCTTGAGGCAGCTGGATGGTGACCGTAGGTTCGCACTATAAATGCTTCCCCTAAAAAGATGAATTTCTCTGAACGGAATTGCCAAGCATCATTCAAGTCTCCACAACATCTCACCAAGGCGGAGAGATTTTCTTCGGCCAATGAAGAGAAGCATGTCTAAAACCGGTTACGTATTTGAATTATGCCATGTTCCTGTTCATGGAAGCGGAGTCAAGTTTCTGAATCTACTGTTCGCCTTCAAATTATTGGAATATTCAAGTCACCTTTATGCCAAGGATCTCGATCTGACAATTTCAAATCTAGTATTGAATTATCTAGAGTTTCCCCAATGACCATTTGCAGTACTTGTTGTTAGGAAATAACCATGCGTGGTAAATCAGGCGAAGACATTTTTTTTATTCAAGAGATCGCTTTACACTGCTGTACCCCTTTGAGTGATGAGAGCAATTGGAAAGCTTTCGGCTTCTGGATGGAAAGAATTAGAGAATCACAGAATGAGGAAAGTACTGGGAGATTTTGACAGACGAACAACATGAAGTAGGTAGCTATTTAAAAGTGAAACTCGGGAATTGCACGTGCGCGTTTGTGGTGATGATATGTGTGGCCAAAGCAAGCCATATACCCAAAATGAATTCAAGAAAATACGAAGTCGTCCCGTTGAAGCGAATATTGCAGAAAAGAGGTCTTGTAAAGCATGCCGCTAGTCTCAAACCCATGCACTTCAAAAATTTAACTTTTCTGATTTCCTTCAGTCCAGACCGCACCAAACAAGGACACTAGCACCAAAAGGGCCACATGCACGAAGAGAAAGGCCAGACCAGACCTCCGTTGCACCGCCCCGAGAGAATCGAACTAAGGAAGTTCAAAATTATTTTTTGGATTTTTCTGAGACTATGAACAGTAACCAACTAGGGAATAGGTGCAAAATGGGATTGCCCACAAAAAAACAATGCTTAGCCCGAAGTCTTAGTTGCGGCATCGGCTTGATTAATGTTATTGGAAGATGTCGGCTTCAGAAACTGGGCTTCAGCTTCAGAAATGACTCCAGATTTTTAAATCCCGTAAATGTGTATTCAGACTCAAGCCAATATAGTACAGAGAAATAGATCATGCAAAGTGGATGCCCACCTGGTGGAAAGCAAACAAAAGCTTCAAAAAGTCAGTCTGGTCCATCTTTGCCGCTCTCTGGTCAGAGTAGCCCGTTTCCGTCAACACCGCTTCGATTTTCTCCTTGACAAGCCCAAGCATGCTGCCCTTCGTGTCGACAGCCATGTCGTCTGCGGCACCCTGCGTGGCCAAAAGCGACTTGTAGTTTTTCTCCAAGATCTCAAGCACATTGTTCGACTTGAAACCGGCAGCAATGGTCTTGTTCTTTCTGACAAAGACAATCCGGAGCAATCCGTCCCACTCGTTGAAGTCGATATTGGGGCGTGGCTGTTTGATCTCGATTCTAACCACAGAAGACTCCACTTGTGGTGGAGGGCGGAAGTTATTTTTTCCGACTTTCATGATGTGAGTGACATTGGCCCACATCTGCACATTGGCCGACAATCGACAGTACAACGAGTCTCCAGGCCGGGCCAAAAGACGCAACGCAAATTCTCTCTGGAACATAAGAATCGAAACTCTCGGAGGATTGGGCTGGTTGAGCAACTTGAACACCAAAGGTGAAGAAATCTGGTACGGGGTGTTGGAGATGCACACGTCGAAATACGGAAGGTCTGTCTTCATGAAATCGCCCAAAAGAATGTCGAGCTTTTTCTGCTGGGGCGTTCCATGTACTCTTTTGGTCAATTCAGCTGCCATTCTAGGATCCATTTCCACAGCGATGACTTTGCGGGCCTGCTCCAATATACGAACCGTCAAGTTACCGGTACCGGGACCAACCTCCAAAACAATGTCACTGGGTTTTATCTGGGCCTTGTCCACGATTCCTTGGGCAACTAGTGGGTTCTTGAGAATATGCTGGCCGAGGTTTGTGTTGAATTTGAAAACGGAATTCATGTGCTTGTCGGCAGAGACGGTGCCAGAACCGGTTGGGTTGGGGGCCGAGCTGAACTTTTTCTTGGGTGCCTTTGCCATTTTGGTGCTAATTAGGTTGATCTCATCTCAAAAAACTATATCAATGAAAAACCCGTACATTCGGTAATGTTTGTGATGAGGGTGATGATGGAGAATTTGAATTTTAGGGAGCTGAATTCGAAGGATTTAACTGTTGGTATTGATGGAGTTGGAGGGCTCTCTTGTTGTTTCACTTCTGAAATCAGGAAATACCTCATAACTTATGCACGAGTTGGAGAATATGAAAATTTCTTGGTATCTCATCTATTACCTTCCGGGTGGCGCAAACAAGTTTTAATCTGTTGAAATTGTCTGGTCGTGGAGTAATGATGAAGGAAGGGAGAGCCTTACGCTTTGATAAAACACCCACCTCTGGGAACAAATGTCCGGCATATACATTCGGTTGTTAATTCCGAATCTCACACAACTAATGACTGGCATGTACAGTTGGTTGTTAATTTCCGAATCTCAGGCTTGTTTAATGTGAATTCCAGAAGATATTGATCTCTTGATCCAATGCCCTCACAAACAACTGGGTTTCTGTACCAGACATGATATTCTCCTCTTAATGCACAGATCAGCCATTTGCTTCAATGGACAGATCAAAGGACTTTCGCATTTTTTGTACATGTGCATCAAAAAGAAAAGAACTTCTCTTGTTTTCCTACAGAACTCTTAACTTTACTCTCTTCACCTCTATACTTCCTTCTTGGGTGACTCTATCGTTGTCCTAGGAATTCATATTATTGCGAGATCCTAAATCACAAGTTCATATGAGAACCGATCCGTGTGCTGGGTTACACCTTCCTTTTCACTTCACACGCTATACAAAGAGATTTACCATTTATGGTCGCTGAATTATTTCTATCAGAATCTTCTGTCCTGCCTAAAGATTCCTTCATTCATCTTCTCCCTCCACATTATCGAAGCCATACATGTCACACAACCCAGCTATTTCGTCTTCTGATTAAAGAGCTACTTCCAGAATCAAAGCATTCCCGAATATTTCTAATGTCTCGACGGTGAATTGTGGATTGCTCGCTCTTATGCGAAAAGTTCGCATTTTTTGCAGCCACTTGTGAGAATTCACAAAATTAAGCAACCTTTTTTTATCATTGAAAGTCACGATGGACAAGTCAACTGTTAATCTTCCTTCAAGTGGAAGCGATTTCGACGTGATTTCCGGTGTTTGGAAAGAGGTGCTACTAAGAAAAATGGAGGAACTTATAGCCTTGGCAGAGGAGTTGTCAGATGATTCCCAGGATCCCGACGAGCCTGAAGGGTCAAATGAAGATGGAGAAAACTCTGGTGAGGATGTAACTTTTGAAGAGATTAAGGAGATGCTAAGGATGCTCGATTTTTCAGAACTTCACAATGTCTCAGAAACCCTGGAGTCATCTAGGATCTTAAAAAAACCAATGCACAGAGAGATCTCGATAATTGATGACAAGAAAGAAGATACAAAACCGACTTCCCAGGACACCCCATTAGCAATTTCTCGGTGGGGAGAAACTACTGTTCTCTGCAATAAGTTCCACCCAGATACGCATCCATGTTTATGTATTGATGATTTCAACCGAAGATCACAGTTCGAGACCCCTGTGAAGTAGTGAAAGGTTGTCCTGGATATGACCACTACCTAAACCAATACGCTCCTGTCAGTCCAGAAATCTTGCTGCAATACCTTGAGTCAGCAAAGACAAGCCAGCACCAGTGGAGTGAAATCTGGAATCTGGAAGAAAATATGACCGGAAGCACAAAACCTTGAAAGAGGAAGTCAGGTTCCAGGATTGTGACTGACTCCATGATTGCAGATCACTTTGTTTGCGTTTTGACTCGAGAGTTTGATGAGGTTGTGATAATTCGGAAAACCTCTCAGTAGCTTAGACAAGAGCTACGAGTGATACAGCCTACTCGAGTAAGCCAGTGAAGGTTTGTTTTTAATTGTAATGTTTTGGAAACTGAGGTTTCTGTTTGCTCCATCCAATCATAAGTGGAGAGAGAAACCCATGAAAAGTTCCTTCGTTTGAAAAGTCTCAAAACCAACTTGTCTCTTTCAGTCCAATGATAATTCAAACAAGCAATTGAGAAAGAATTGAAAATTTCATTTTAGCACCAAATTTCAGGGGTAGCTGATTTTGACCAAATTTACCAAAAATCATCATAAATTTCGGTTGATTCCCGCTTGTGACATAAACTGCTGGGAGAACAAAAGAGTGCTCACCAGCTCTTTGCATGTAATTTAGAAGGAAGAATCCATTATCTACAAGATTATAAAGGATTTTTTTAAATTTGTTCCTCAAGAAAACGTCATCAAGCCTCTGCAAAGAATACCATATTGTGACAGATATTTCTTGCTCAGAATATCAAGGGATCAAGGGTTTGCACTTCTCAGCACCAATGAAATTGAGATAAAGAAGGCGATCTGAAAGTGCGGTATTTTAGATAATTGTGTTCTTGTTTTGGGTCCATAGCCTCATGCCTTTCAGGTTTTCAGGATTGCAAAATAAGGCTAAAATACCTGACCAGTAGTTTCCATTGTTCCCCTCATATCACCAGCTGTTGTTTCTCCTTTGAAGTTTCATCCTCGAACGCAAGCAGGGAGATTTGCTCTCAATTTGGACTTAGCGGACTCAGCTGCGTACCATGAGATCGCAAAACATTTGACTCCAAAAGAGGAAAAATTTTTGGTAGCAATCTACAACTACGAATGGAAAGCGACTTCTGAATGTTGCAAATGACAATGTCTACGGATATGTGTTGGTAGACGAGAAGGGGACGATTGTTCCGGGAACGTACGAGGCTAATTCCATGTACAGATTGTGCAATGGAGTAGGTCGTTGAGTGACTATTTGCATCAAGAAATGGAGAAAGCCACCAGGGAGAGCCGGAAAAAAGATGGCCAAGAACAAAACCAAATTTAAATCTGGACTGGAGAACATACTCCATGAGTGGATAATACCAGAAAAATTTAGACCCCATAAACTACTCAATGTGCATATGAGGAGGTGCTAAACCCAGGAGTTGAAGTTGAACCCAACCAGTCCGACTTCCAATATGAGAAACAGGTTTTGGTTTGTGCGGCAGAGTCTCCTGAACCAGATTAGTGTTCGACAGTGGATGCTTATGCGAAGATCAACGAATCTGAATTCCCAAGGGGCCACACTCTGAAGCAGTCGGCTCAATAGAGTACGACCGTTTCTTGTTCAGGAAGATTTTTCTATTTTATTAACAAATCTCCTCAACTACAGAGATTGTTTATGGTGTGAAGAATAATCGGCTAGATAAGAGCGAATGCAGAATGATCACTGTTTCGTCAGGACCTGGAATGAATTTGGTGTGCTTACGATTCAGGTATTTCCAGTTCCGTAGAGTCAGGCAGAACCTGGTGTAGAAGAATGGTTGAGGTTGGTCAAAGCATGTATTTTGGTGATAATATATTTTTCAGTCTTTTTTTGGTGCTTTTCGTTTTTTGTGGTCTCTTTTGTGTTTGGTGTTTTGTCTTTTTGTGTTTGATGCTTTGCCTTGTCTGAAATGCTTACGTCAACTTGACCTTGAAGCTGTCACATTTTCCGTCGGCCAACATCACTGGAATCTGAATGAAGTTGCCATGGCCGTGCTTGCCGGCATCGTTGAAACACCAGTTGAAGTTTCCGCCGTAGCCGATTTCTCCTGTGGCCTTGTTGAACTGGAAGAGGTTCTGTGCCCAAGAGTTCTGTCTGTTACAGTTCAACTCGCCCTTTGCGTCGACTCCGCAGACTCCTTTTGAGCTCACCAAATGGGAGCCTCCAAATTGCAGGTCGACCACTTGGAACGTGGCACACGTGCCGAAATTGTACCATTGCCCGTTGCTGACGAGACATCCCGGATGCCCGCTCAACTTCAAGTTTCCTCTTTTGCCACGGGGGTCTTTAGGAGGCTGGTCGGGTGGAGGAACAAACTCTCCCTTCGGAAGAAATTTGATTCCGGTTTCAGGACAGCCGGGGTTATTTACCGACGGCATACGCACGAATTTCTCCCCTGTCACTGGTCCTTGCAAGTAGTGGTAGTACCAGACTTCCTGCAACGCATTGTATTTATCGCACTTGAAGAAGACCTTGTTTCCGCCGAACTGCTCGTCCAAAGCTGCGGCAATTTCTGCTTTAGTGTATGTTTTTTCCAACGAAGGCTTGATTCCCTTCAGGGCCAAGAAGTCAAATGTGGGGTATTGTTCATACAATTGGACGGTGATGCGGAAGAAGTCGTAGACATTTTGGTCTTTTTTGAACGCTCCTCCATAGCAATTGGGACGGATGGTCCGGATACAAGTGGCGTGCTTGTTGAACTCGTTAATCCACAACGATTCGTCGTTTCCGTTGAGGTTCTTCCACACATTCTTCATTTTTTCGAACAACGCAGTGTCCTTGAACTGGTCTACAAGAATTCTCTCGACATCTCCCTTCAGAATATCCAACGAGTTGTCGCAGAATTGCTCCCAAGTGCCGTCACATTTATCCGGGAACAATCCGTGCAACGTGAACGAGTCGTTGGCGCCAATGGGCGGGTAATAGTCCCAGAACTGCGTCTGGAGCATAAGTCCCCCGGGACTCTCAAAGCAGCACGAGTTCTCAACGGGAGTGTGGTTAGTACATGTCAACGGTAAGTCAATGGGACAAGCGGAAAGATCCACAAAAGTTTGGCCAAACGTTTCAAAGAACGGGGCAATTGAATAAGCCGAAGTTGTGGCTATAAAACTGGCAAGATTCACTAGTTTCATGGGAAGAAGGTGGTACAAAACGTGTGAAGGTACGAAACGTGTGTGACTTTAGTGATAAGATCACTATAAGCCGGGCAACTGCTCGTTTCGGGCAATTAACATGAGGTTACGTGGGATAAGCCGGGCAACTGCCTTGTTTCGAGTAATTAACATGAGGTCACGTGCTTTTTAAATTGGCAATGGAATTTATTTCTCGTGATTATTGGAAGGGAGTTTGTCGTGAAGATGTGGTCTTTTCCTTGATTCGTTTGATCCTGGAGGGCTAATGGAGGATTAAGAAAGGGGCGACAAAAATAGCCAGTGTTTTGGTATGGCATGCCCTTGATAAGAGGGATGGGAATTAGGTGATGTGTTTCGCACAAACTCAATTATTCAGTATTCTACCCGAATGAAGATTTTCGCAACCACTCTAATATACTAAAGTGTTGAAGAAATTTATGTACATTCCGTTGAGGATATATCTGTATAAGTCTAACGATTTTCAATTAGAACCACTTGAAAAACCTTCAAATGCCAAAAATCAATAAATGCTGTTGAGGGAGTACAACAAAGTGTTGGTGTATAAACAGGACTACGAGGCTAGTCCTGTATACACCGAGCATATGCTTGGGCTTGGCGTTGGGGTAGGAGGCGTGACTATAGGGAAAGCATGACTATAGGGGCATCCTACCTTGCCAAATAGGGGAATGCCAATCCCCAGAGAATTTCTTATTATCCTCACTGAAATGATAAGTGGAGGGCAGTTATCCAACCTTTATATATGTCTGACATAGACACATCCTTCGACATCTCTAGTGGAGATATGATGTAGTCGACTACTCGTGGTACCGTATTTCAGTCTTTAGTAGACCAAATGGAATATGAACCACTGAAGTATGAAAAGCCTAAGAGTGCATCCAAAGTCTGTGATTTTCATCTTTCAACACAACAAAGAAGAAAAAGTGAAAGGGTCTTTCAAGCGAGAAAGCGCCCATCCGCTTAATTCTTGTAGATGTCAGGCTTGAAAGGACCTTTGATTGGAATACCCAGTACTGAAAAAAGATATTGGTGAAATTGAGGCATGGGAAAGATCAAAGGAGGCACATTCGAAGACGTTGAAGATCAAGTAGACCGCTATACCGCAGAACAGACTGAGAAATCGTATGAAAGTGCTGTGCCTTCTGATAAATCGCCTGGAAATTGGCAGAAAATCATACTTCTTCAGCCTGACGGTCTCTCCAGGATTTAAAAGACATTACGCACTGAAAAACAATAGTTCACTTGAAGTTTTCCGCAGGAAAGGACAAGACGTTATGTTTGGACTACTTCAGCATCTGACGGATAGCTTTCATGAGAGAAGGATCATCCAAATCATCAGCATTTGAACTAGCTCACAATATGTCAGGTGTCGATATTCACAGCAATAGTATCGGTTTAACTTGTGAAATGGTTTGATCCTCTTTACTGTTGAAAGAAATATGGTTCAGTCTAACACCCTGTGCAAGATTGAAATATTTTCAAGAGCGGTGAGAAATAGTAAAAAAGGGGATTGTACTTTCAATTTCAAGTTTCCTTTCTCAAGCACTCAAAAAATCATGCCAGCTCCCAGCTCTCACTTTCTTCTCTCAAACTCTTCTGGGATGAACCAACAGATATGCAAGATCGCTTAAACTGCAGGTATGTGACAGGTTGCATCCAAGAATGCAGGACCAGCGCTGATTTTGCACCCAAACTCAAGGGCTTAATATTGGGCCCACTAGAATATTTCGTACAAGAAAAGACCACCGTACACCATATATGGCATCAAGAAGTTGAAAACAAAATTCCAACTTCAAAATTGACTACAACGGCCATGTGCCGAAGTGTAAAGCAACTTCCCAGTGCATATGCACCCAAATCAAATGTCGCAGTTGACATACATTGGAGAAGCGACAATTTGGGTTTGTGGTTCCCTCTGCGACTGCAAAATATCGGGCCCTTCATTCAACCTTCCTTTCTTTTTCCCAATTAATCATGTCTTCATTATTGACCTCAAGGAAGCGCAATAAAGCACCAGGAGTCCTGGCAAACATGAAAAAGTCTGTTTCTGGATTTTTTTCCAAAATTGTGGAGTCTACCGGCACAGCCTTCTCTAAGGCCACGACTGGCACAGCCTTCTCTAAGGCCACGACTGGCACAGCCTTCTCTGAGGCCACGACCACAAAGTCGTCAGAATACAGACACCCGTGGGATGTGGAATCTTTCGAGTCGTACCATAATCCTCATTCTGAGAAGTACTTCAACCAAGCTCCCGAGCCAGCTCCCCGGCCACGTCAAATTCCTGGAACTCGGCACCCCGACGGAAATCGTCCAACCTCCAACGACACCACAACGTCAGAATTGCGCTCTGAATTTTTCCAAAAAGGTCCACCAAGGGATGACCTCCCCATTCCAGTTCCTCTTACCCAGAAACCTGGGTACCTCATTCCAAGCTTTCGCAGTGACAACCAAATTGCGAGAATAAGGCCGACAAAGGTGAAAATGCCCGAACTTTCTCACTTCGGTTTGCGTGCTCACGCAACCAAGGGATTTAGAAAACAACAGAAGGAGTTGGAGCAGGCATGTCAAAAAATGCGTGGCCTTGTCTCCCAAATTGTATCTGCCAATCTCCATTACGCAATCAAAGATAAGCAAGAAGATGTGGCCAAGCTTTACGATACAGTAATGGATCACAGCCACAAACTCGAATACTTCTGCCGTTGCGTGGGTCATCTCGAAAAGTTTGGATGGTTTTACCAGTCAAAGAGACAATGCTATTCCAGAGCTGCTGCTTATTATCATGAAATCCAATATTTAAAAGAGGACACCCTCTGCATGATCCCCTGGAACCACCAACACCGCAAGCTCTTCGATAATTGCGACTTCGAAATGGAGGTTGTTAAGCAAACTATTGTGGCAACCGGCGTCATTGACGACATGTCAAAGAAAATCCAAAAGCAGTTTGATGCAATCTATGAAGAGTTCGGACATCGAAACAGTCTCATGACAAGATACACGAACCCCTGGTACAACGCCTTTCACGATTTAAAAGTCTACTGGAAGGAAACCAAGCAAAACGAGCTCTTCGACAACTACAAGGAGGTGTTTTGCCAACTCCAGTCTGACTTCACTTTCGCAACCGAAAGGCTTTGGAAACTCGGTCAAGCTACCGCCTATTTCGATTGGACTATGGAAGAATGTCAGCAAATCTACAAAGGTCTATTCGAAGCAGCTGGAGGTGGCAGGTTGGATACATAGGGCAATTTGCTCCTATGTTCCCCATTTTCAGTTTGATTCAAAAAAAAAAAAAAAAACAAAAAAAAACACCAATGCACTTTCCGAGCTTCAGTGGTCCAGATAGCTTCCGTCAATGAAGTCAGTTGAAAGCAGCCTGGGATTACTGGTAGAATAAACCCAATACGGGGGCAAAAAGAATGCGAAGAAGGTTGGTTTTCGAAAAAGGGACAAGGGACAAGGACAAGGACAAGGATCTGACAATTATTATGGACAACGAAAAACCAACCAAACTCTCATTCTTCGAGCACTCTCTACCAGTAATGTTTCAGTCTGTCAATGGGTCAACTGCCTTCAGGACTGCTATATTGGCTTCGCAGCCCATTGGACAACTGCGGAGATATCGTC
>JAJMSL010000073.1:0-10184 GCA_030558395.1 Danielia reshetovae
TGTTCCTAATATTCTCAAGCACTCCATCCTCCGTCACTGCACTGGTGTCTAAAAGATAGTCGGTTAAGCGTACACCGTAAATCCATATGAGATACTTAAAGCAGATGAGACTTTAAGGAGAGTCTCAAAGGCGTATCAACAGGTCTACGAATTTGTAACGTTCCAATTTCCAATTCTAGGCCGATAAACCTCATGATCAACTTGTTTCGTTCTCGCCGAAGTTAATCCATGAACATTTTTCTCGGTTAACTTAAACACCCCACCGAACAGCTAGCAAAAGGCGCTCAGAATTCAATGCGGCCGTGGGCAGGCTCAAGACATCAAGGTCGAATTGAACACAGAAAGCACGGGTTACTTGGGAGAAGGGAAATTGGACAAGCGGTTTTCTGCGTGGGTCTTCCAGCGCATCAACGATGAAAATTCTGGGCTGAAAACAAACCTGATGTTCCGCCCAAGATCCCTGTGGGGTTGACGGAAGTGGAATACTACGTTTTGGAGAAGGAAAGTTATTTGAGCACGTCAACGGACGGAGAATGTAAATTGGAGACGAGTAATTAATACCACACGGCATGAGCAGACGACCTAAAGCAATTCAACGATTCAAGTCGAAGACAGCTCAGAAAGGGTCGATGGCGCTTCGTTGTAGAAGCGCATTTTTGAATTGCTGCATTTTCATTTAGGAATACAGATCATTCACCGCGAATTCTTCGCATCATCGCTGGAGGACCTTGTTCAAGATGATTCCTGTCTTCTGACGAGTAGCATACGTTCTACACAAGAACTTGAAAACTAATCGACCGGTGTTGTTCTTGGAACAGCCACATTGCAAAGAAGAGAACAGGCCCTTAATGAGCCACTAAAGCTCTGCTCTTTCAACACCGTCTACTGACTTGATGAACTATAAATTGTTTTTGTTGTTATGTAAAAACAGTGGGTGCAAAAACCATGAACCTGCAAAATTCGCAAAACAGACGAAACAGATATGAACTTCACAAACACCATGGCCATATCACAATTCCATATGGTCAAAATCCTGCAAATTCTAACGTCCGAAGAACCTACCGTTGGCAGGAGTTGTCATAAGTGGCCTGTCCTTGAACCACAATAATATGATAAACTTCCTCAAAAGAAACAAGACCGAACAAGGAGTGTTTAACTTTTAATGGCACATTTCCAATCGGCATCATCTTTCTTGAATCCAATTTGGTTCCAATTAAACAAGACATTCTGTAAGCCGTGGATGATTGGCGCATTTTGGGTGCGAAAGATTGAGATGTGAGAACAAAAACCGGAGCCAATTCTCTGGAAAGCCATCTAAAACCATGGAAATCTGCGTTTGGTGCTCTAAAAAAACATGTTGTCCAGCCCTAAATTGACCCCTCCAAAACAGAAATCCACTCCATCCCAACCCATTCCCCAACCCCACTCCAATCCTCCACTCCAATCCATCAAATACCCAACTACATAATCAATTCCCTCCTTCATCAAATACCCAACTACAAATCAATTCCCACTCCATCATCCCCGTTACAAAATCAATTTCCCATTTCTCCAATTCCGCAACTACAAAATCATTCCCAACTCAATCCTGCCCCAATACACCTTTCTCGAAATATCCTGCACAAACATCAACATCACCAACTACTCTTCATGGACCAGGCAATCGTCGACGACTACGCCGCGTCGCTCCGCGAGCTCACGTTCAATTCTCGCCCCATAATTGAAAATCTCACCACAATCGCCAAAGAAAATACCGACTACGCCGACGGTTTCCTCCATGTCATCACCACCAGAATCTACAAAACCATTCCCGAGCACAAACTTTTCGCCTTGTACTTGCTCGACTCCGTGTGCAAAAATGTGGGCAACCCCTACAATATCCTCGTAGGCGACGAGATCTTCAAGTTGTTCTCGCACGTGTACCAGATGGTGGACGATCAAACCAGAGCCAGGTTGGCGAAAATCTACGAAACGTGGAAACTCTCCAAGACAAAAGGCTCTAATGCCCCCTTGTTTCCACCTGAGGAAACTGACAAAATCGGCCGATTCTTGCACCAGTTGGGGTACCAGAAACCCGAGCCTGTTCCCGTGATTTCGGCTAACCAACTTATTGGAGATATCGACACTTTGTTGCCGATTATGGAAAAAAAATTGGTTGCAAATCCATCGGACGCCGCCCTCAGCGGCCGCTGCGGTGCGTTGCAGCAGCTCAGGGGCCTTTTGCAGAGCCAGAGCCTCAAAAATAACGATTTACTCGGAATCCAGGAAAAATTGGCCCTGATGAAGCAGCAGGAGTTGCAGGCACCCGTTTCGATCGCCACGCCGGCCACAACCCCCGTGAGAGCCGTCAGCGTCGAGGTGAAAGCCCCCTCGAAAGCCCAGGCGTTGTTTGCCGACTTGCTAGCATCTGGATTGGTCAAAATGGACCAGTCGCTCAAGCCAGGTTCGAAGCCCGTGTACGAGTTGGTGATGCCCAAGGAAAAGTACTCTGCCGTTTCGGCGAACCCGCTCGAACAGCTTCTAAAGGACGCCAACGGAGGCAGCCAGTACGACCAGATCAAGTTGAAGGAACTCGTCAAGATTTCGGCAAAAATCACCGAAAAAGCCAGTCTCCAGAGTTTTATCTCCACCAGTGTCCTCGAGGCGTCCACGGTGCAGTTGCTCTACGAGTGCAAGCCCCTGAAATGTGCCCAGTGTGGGAAAAGGTTCACTTCGGAGGAAACCGACAAAAAAAGAATCCACTTGGACTGGCACTTCCGTATCAACAAGAAACAGGCCAATTTCAAGTCCAATATCCAGTCGCGCAACTGGTACCTCGATGACTTGGAGTGGGTTCGGTTCACGGACGACGAGCTTCTCGAATATGGATCCACGAAGAAAGAAACGGTGTCCACGGTGGTTAACCAGGTGGCCCGGGCACAGTATGTGGTTATTCCGTCGACGGAGACCAACATGAACAACACGTGCAACATCTGCCGTGAGCAGATTAAGCCTACGTATAATGACCAATTGGGAGAGTGGGTGTGGGACGAGTGCATGTATGCGCCGGGGACTAAGAGTGGAAGGAAGATTGTGCATGTTTCTTGTTTCAATGAGAGAAAGAGGGCTGGGGATGAGATGGAGGGAGTTGTGAAGAGAGAGAGGTAGATGATTGCTTGATGGGCTCAAAAAGGTGAGGTAACTCTATGGTCTGTTTGAGGGGGCTAAATGTTTAGGCTATTGCTGCTAATCCTATTGGCTTGACCTATTGATTGTTTGGCCTATTGAGTGAGGTTTTTGAGCCACTGGGGCTCTTTCTGCTCGTGCTCTTTCTGCCAGCTCTTTCTCTTTCTCACGGGCTAGTTCAAAAGGGAGACTCAACGTTCTCTTAGCTGCTTGGACCATTGGGCTTACCGAAGAGCTCATCTTCCTGGATATTGCACATCACTTAGGCTGTTAGATTTGCTTTGAACTCTTCCTCACATATCTCCTCTGGTCTGGATTGGTCCAGTACAAAGGGACCCAGAACAATGTGACCATGGTAAGGGGAAAATTGACGAGGTCTCGACAAACAGCGTCTACCAAGAATCTCGATGCAAACTAATTCAGAGAACTTCGGAGATCAGCAGGAGGAATTGAAAAATGGTAAATATACCAGCAATAGCATGGATCAATGAAGAGAAGCGAGGAATTAGACTGCAAAGAGTCGTAAGTCAAGAAAAAAGTGATTCTGTAATTTTAAATAATGAACATGTTTGTTACAAGAGTAGATGTGAGAATTTGAAAGTTCTATAACTCAAGCATGTGCTCAACTCAGCCAAGTATCCATTCGCTTGTCTCCCACCTGATACGAGGTCGCATATGTGAAATCCTGGCATCACTGGGAATATTTCCTTCAAGCTCAAGACAAGACTAGATAGGTATGTTTCGGATTTAACGCAATCTTCTTGAATATGCATTTTCCACTGGTTAATACCTCCTCTTCGTATACGAGGATTAGAGTACCATTGGCATCTCACAGGGACTAACGACGACTCAGCATAGTGAAGCGATCAAAAATCATTGCTCTAACTGGATCTATGGGAAGCCAGAAAGTGTAACATTTTAGAACTGCAAGGGACTGCCTTGAAGGGTATCCCAATCTCCCTACACCAAGAAAATAACAACTCTGAACTTTGACCGAGATGAAGTCATTCCAAGTTGCATACAATCTGTGACATTCCTACAACGCTACATTGGTTTCAATATTGATAACACCCCTCTTATCACTAATACGTCAGCTGTAGCTCCGTCAGGTTTGGAGCAAATGATAGGATTACATTCTGTGAGAAAATTACTGCTTGTTGCTTTTGCTCTCTATTCCAGAAATCTCTTCTCACAGATTGATCCAGAGTTGCCTTTGACGACTGAGTTGTGCTCTTGAAGTGTAGATACTCAAAATGTTTCCCTTACAGTACTGTTGATTCCTTGTGTCCCTGAATTTAAAAAGTTGGTTTCACAGGAGCATCTTTACTAATATTTCAAGCTCCACAACAGTCTTCAATCTACTATAAGATTGACAGAATTGATAAGGTCAACCACTCAGCCACCTCCTACTGTCCACTCTTATACAAGGACTTTTATTCAGAATACTGACATTGCCGAAAACGGCTTTCTTCAAAATCACTGGTCACATCACCAATCGCTTTGCGACTACTTCGTGGTTCGTGATCTTCTACTTCTGACCCAAACACTTCAAAATGTCCCCCCACACCTTGGTTGGCTTCTGAGAAGCATCAATTCCGCTCCAAATTCCAGTCTTCTTGTAGTAATCCACAATTGGCTCGGTCTGCTTGTGGTACGTGACCAATCTCTTGGTCAAAGCACCCTCGTTGTCGTCGCTTCTCTGCACCAAAGCATCTCCAGTGACATCGTCGATCATGTCCTTCTTGGGAGGGTTGAACAACTTGTGGTACGATCTGCCGGAAGCAGGATGCACCAATCTTCCAGTAATTCTGGCGACCAAGAGCTCGTCGTCAATTTTCAACTCCACAGCGTTCTCCAAAGGAGTTTTTCTGAGTTGCAACATCGAGTCCAATTTCTCGGCCTGGGGAATGGTTCTGGGGAACCCGTCCAAAATAAACCCGTTCTTGCACTCGCTGTTGTTCTCCAACTCGCTCTTGATCATGTTGACCATGATTTCGTCCGAAACCAACCCACCCTGGTCCATAATCTTCTTGGCCTGCACACCCAAAGCAGTTTTAGCCGTCACCTGGGCTCTCAACATGTCTCCGGTGGCCAAGTGGCACGCACAGTACTTTTCCTTCAAATTTGGGGCCTGAGTTCCCTTTCCAGCACCAGGTGGTCCAATCAAGACCATTCTGACGGACTTAGGAACGTCAGGAACAATACCCACCTTCTGCTCGAGGGCGTGGATCTTGTCCTGCAACTTGGCAACAACGGATTTGAGTTCTTCTACTGACATTGGTGTAGAGATTTTGTGGGGGTGGAAAGTGGTAAATTTTCAGTATATATTGGAGCGTTGGGTCGAGGAGTGCAGGTAAGCTACGGTGGGGGTGGAAAACGGAAATACCCGGGCGAAAAGGCGTTAAGAAGAAATGGGAAGGGGGCGAGGGTATGGGTTGAGAATGGAGTGTTTCCTCGTTTCTCGCTTCTTTTCTGTCTCTTCTTCATCAGTTGACACTGGCAATGGATCACTGGGTCACGTGAAGCAACAGCAACTGATTGGTCTATGTTGTGTGCAGTCTCGTTACCCCAGAAACACGGCCAATGTGAGAGGCCCCAATTCTGAAATCAATGAATTCGAACAATAAATCAAGCAGCCTCCATCAGAAATCGCAAATACAAAATTCGTTGACTTCACTCGTTTCAATCTATATGCCACTTTCCTTTTGCGGGGGGCTCGGAGTTACGTGCTTTTCTAGATGCTCGCTCGATCTTCCACGCACCATTTCGCAATTCTCCGATAGTGGTCAAATCCAGTGAAAGTCACCTGACCACGCCCACACCGTGAGTCACGGAGTTGCACGGCATTTAACCGAGAATCCGTGCCTCAGTTATATAACCCCAAGATTCCTGAAATTTCAAAACCAATGCCGAAATACACCGTTGCTGCGCTTCAGATCGGAGCGGCCAAAGAGGGAACCGCCAAGACGATCGAAAAGATCTTGAGCTACGAAAAGGAACTCATTGAGAAAAATGTCAAACTTGTCGTTCTTCCTGAAGCCACTATCGGAGGATACCCCAAAGGAAGTCAGTTTGGCACCTACTTGGGCTACAGATTGCCCGAAGGAAGAAAGGAATTTGCCGAGTATTTCAAGCAGTCCGTAGTCATTCCCGGCCCCGAGATTTCCCAGTTGGAGGGGTTCAGTAAAAGAACCGGTGCCATGGTTGCAACCGGAGTTATTGAACGTGGAGGAAGCACCATGTACTGCACAATTGTGTACATTGATCCGGTGCTAGGCTACATTGGAAAGCACAGAAAGTTGATGCCAACGGCAACAGAGCGATTAGTTTGGGGCCAGGGAGACGGATCAACTCTTTATGTTGCTGAATCTGCCGAATTGGGAAATATCGGAGGAGGCATCTGCTGGGAAAACTACATGCCGTTGTACCGTGCTGCGTTTTACGCCAAGAATTTGAGCATCTACATTGCTCCCACAGTTGACGACAGAGAGATCTGGGCGTCTTTGATAAAGACGATTGCCGTTGAGGGCCGTCAGTTTGCAATTTCGGCAGTTCCGTTCTTGTCCTGGGAGGAGTCGGCCAGAGAACTTCCGGGGTATGCGAGAGAACAGCCAATCAACGGCGGTTCTTTGATTGTGGACCCGTATGGAGAGGTTTTGGCCGGTCCTTTCGTTGGAAAAGAGGGTTTGTTGACTGCTGAAATCGATATGGACGTCATCATCGAGGCCAGGTATGACTTGGATCCTGCGGGTCACTACACCCGTCCTGATGTGTTCCAATTGTCCGTGGACGAAAGACCAAAGAATACTGTTTTTCAAAAATAGAACACTGGATCATTGAAATCTGGGGAACCTCGGTATGAAGTCACGTGACCTCTCTTATCAAATAGCTGTAGGGAAATGCAGGGTGCAGATCTGGCCCCACCGGCCACCGACCCAGAACCGACCGATCGTGCATGATTCTTGACAGTCCCACAACTACTGAACTTTCACAACTACTCAACTTCCACAACAGTCGGCTCCATCTTCGTTTCTTGGAGGGGATCAATTGTGGGGAAACAGCACGTGCAGGCAATTTTCACATTTCACTGGAAAATCCTATATATCCAAGTGACTTGCCCATGTGAACGTTGCTCTTTGTCATGAAGCTCTCAACTCTTTTCATTCTCGGAAAACTCCCCCTCGACCTTCTTGTGGTAGTTCTCCGCTACTACATCTTCGGAGGCATCCGGTTTCGCAAATTCCTGAAGAGCTTGGTCAATCTACTCAAACTCCGGCTCTTTAGGACATGCTTGACTGTAGATATCATGGATGCGAAGTATTTGGGGCCGTACTCCAACGGTTTTTTGATCCGGAAGTTGGTTCCGCTTCTCATTGGCCCCATCACCTCCTCTTCCCCTGGTTACGGAGAACAATTCGACCAGAACTCCATTTGGTTGGTCAAACAGCCAGACAGAAAACCCACAGACCCTGTGATCATCTTTATTCACGGAGGAGGCTACTTCGTCCAGACCATGCCTTCGCAAATCCTCGGAGTCATGTCCGTGTACAAGTTGTTGGACCCAGAGCAACAGAAGAAGACGTCGATCTTGTTCTTGGACTACAAATTGGTTTCCCATGGCTTTCCCTTCCCTACACAATTGAAGCAGCTTGAAGAAACCTACAACAAGCTCGTGGCCAGCGGAACCACCAACTTGATTCTTATGGGAGACTCTGCGGGCGGACATCTTGCAATTTCGTACACGCAGTACTTGAAGCTGTTGAACAGTGCGGTAGTGTACCCCAGCAAGTTGCTTTTGGTCAGTCCATGGGTGAAATTGTGCCCAATTCCATCGGACGTTGTCTACGGAAAGTCGTGGATGGATAACGAGCACTACGACATGATCCACCATGCGAAATTTGCCAACGTCAACGACTTGCGGTTGATTTCGGGGTTGGAGGACCCGTTTTCGTTGGTTTTTTCACCAGGAGGAAAGCTGCCTCGCGAGAGATCGGACTGGCTGGATATTCCGTGCTACTCGTCTCCTAAGTGCGACGTTTTCTTGGTGATGGGTGAGGATGAGAGTTTCAGAGACGACATTTTGCAATGGGCCAAGTACGCATTAAATGTGCCATTTTACGAGAAGGTCAAGTACGGCAACCTGCACGAGTTCTTTGAGAAGAAACACTACGAGCTTGAGAGAAGAAACGACCCGGAAAATGCCAACTTGAGTCTTCACATTGAGCCGTTGGGAGTGCACGACTCCATGCTTTTCTTTGAACCGCCAGTGGCCAAAAGAATTGCTAAGGATCTCAAGAACGGAAAGATAACGCAGTTGAAGGAGTTAGACCAGGAGCAGGTGTTTGGAATTTCCAGGTTGGTGAGGTTTTTGAATGAGACTTTGTGATGGAAGAGTGATTACGAACGGTTTGAATGATTGTGTATGACTTTGTTAGACTTCGATATAAGAAGAGCGTGCTCCTTAATATGAAGTTCGGGGTTAGCCAAACCAAGATTCTCGAGAAATCGAGTACAGTATCCGGGTTGAGAATTCGCAACAGTCATACGATGTTGAATATTTTCCAAAGGAATCGTATTTACAGCATCGGTTATCCTTGTTGTCAATGTTTCTTTATCAAGAGTCACGCTTATGATTACTCTTTATGATGTGCCAGATTTGCTCGTTCGAGTTAAGGTCTGGTGAAAATTGAGG
Source organism: Danielia reshetovae (assembly GCA_030558395.1). Lineage (NCBI taxonomy): Eukaryota > Fungi > Ascomycota > Pichiomycetes > Serinales > Metschnikowiaceae > Danielia > Danielia reshetovae. The sequence goes on from JAJMSL010000073.1 coordinate 8,858, forward strand.
ATATAAAGACATCTGTAGCCAGGGAAGGCGATTGCAATACCGGGATTTTGTGAATGCTTGTCCATCAACAAGTTATCAAAAGTAATAATTATCCAAAATAACCATTGTATTGATACGAAACCGTTGAAATTTACAGCAACTGTGCCCTTTGACGCTGGAATGGATCTGACTGTCTCCGATTTTCTTTTCTCATTCTATTGCGGTGCCGATGGCTTTCTCAAAGATTGTCGCAACTCCTTCGTAGCAGATAGCGCCCAAAACACTCTAAGTTGCAAAGACCTGGAGCACAGGCTTCCGTTCATTCAACCAGCACACATTCAACCAGCACACATCCAATTATGCACAGAGATCCCCCTCAGCCGATGAGAATCCTTCTGGAAATGTATGAACTCCTTGGAACGCCACTTTCGGTATGACTCAGAAGCGCTCCGTCACTCAACTCTGGTTCGCTCGTTCCTGTGCATGATTTCCACCGTGGGCCTCTGGGCTGTATTATATGACAGCAACATTGCCCAAATGATCGTATCATCGGTCACATATATGAGAAATGCTAATGTTCTAAGTCCTGATGGAGACTATTGGGATTAGGTCAAGCTCTTTCGCTTGATCTACTTCTTGCACCAAAAATCTTGCGATTTCTTGAATTGTAGGATCGTTTTGCACGCTCGGTGCCACTGGAGTTTGTGAAGAGAAGTTAAGACGAGGACAGTCCTTAGTTCCCTATACCGATAGGACACTACGGCTTGCGTTATCCTCCTCTCGAGTGTGTCCTAGATCCTAGTGTTCTGGGATTGCACGTTACGGTTAAATGATGGGGGTGTGAAAAAATACGGATGAGTTCGCTCAGCGTGCAATCTTTCCCCATCCTGAGTGAGGGAGTGCTTGCACTCTGGAAACAGATAGTGAGAATCTCTCTTAACTCTGAAGCGATTTCCCCCATTACCTATCGATGGGTACACCTTTCCATGTGTTTGGATTTTTCTATTTGATAGATTTCTTAATTATACAACAATCTTTGAAATAAAAACTAGCCAGGACGCAGGTAATCTCATAAATCATTTGAAAACTTCCATGGTCCTTTCAATAATCTGGTTTCCTGCATATCTCTACCAATAGCTGCAAAATGAACTTTCCGTAAGATATTTACGAGGACCCGACCTACGAAGCTGAAAAATATGGAAACCTCATAAACCATTCAATTTAAAGAAAAATGGCACCCTCGACACTATTGTCGCTGAATTGTCCGGAATATTTTGCACCCATAATACCGATTTTCGCAGTATAAATTGGCTATTTGTGTTCTCTGAGAATTCTCCTCTCTACTCCT